>OX101754.1:142948884-143504640 GCA_944452675.1 Tachina lurida
CTTAACAGCGAAAATTGTACTAAAGCAAATTACTGCAATAAATTCTTTTTGTTTCACATCGCTTGGATTAAAAAAATTTTGCTGATTAGTTTAAGTTTAATCCTTATAATTAGTTGCCTTTAGCAACAACAGATCTGAAGATAACTAAGTCCTCGTCCAGACTTGCAATTTTTGTTGCAGCAATTCTTGAGTTTATTGGTGAGAGGGGTGAGAAGATTGGGGAGGGGTACACAATTTCATTTGCTCTGCAATTCTCTTTTGTTTTGAATTTCGCAATTCTTAATTTAAAGTTTGTAGGTGTATTTGACGTTTTATTTTGTTTTATTTGTTCAGTTGTATGAAAAATACAAAATGTAACAAAAAGTAAAAATAATTGTTAATTTTTCAAGCAAATTTGTTGTGAAATAGAATTTTTTAATACTTAATTACAAAACTAGAATTTCCTAATGTGGACACTTATGCAATTTCAAAGCAGAATTTTAAAAAATTAAAGCAACAAAAATTGTAAGTCTGGACGAGGACTAACACGAGCCCCGGTTTTCAGCTACAGGCGAAAACATTGTTTCGGAGTAATGAACTACAAAGTTCCAAGGTAAACGAATAAATATGTTTTTGAATAAGAATAATACGACAAAGAAAACTTAAATTAAAGTAGTTGAAGTAAACAAATTTCTCCTAAGATATAGTATTATTCTTTTTCTTATTAAGAAAATATTTGTTTAGTTCAAGTAAGAAAGAATTCGTTAATTAAAAAGAATTTTAAAAATATGAAAGAAATAATTCGAGGAGAAGTTGATAATAAAATAAATATGGGAGTATTACTTTAAAAAAATGGAAATTCCTTTGAAAATTTTGTGCGTTTTTTTTTACTTTTGTGCCATATAAATTTATTCAAGATCTTAAACATTGCACAGAGGAGTATTTGAGTCAAAAACCTGGCCAAAAAGGCAAAAATGATTTTAAAGAAATCTTGGGAACTTAGTACGCATTTCGACGTAAAACAAAATTTTACATCATATTATGAATTTTGAAGACTTTTTAAGTTGTGATTTGTAGCTCTGAGATATTGCTAAGTCAGGAAAATGATTAAAAATAAAACTTAAAAAAAAAAATTAAACCGACTTCAAAAATAAGCACTAAAAAGCTACAAATAATATAGATCTAGTTAAATAAAAGATTTTTATATATGTTATCTACAGTGCCGTTTGAAGTTGATGCCAGCAACATTGGTAACTAAGCACATACATATGTACATAAAAATTACTTGCAGTTTTTTTTACCGGGCATGTTTCTATGTGTTTAGCACCAGTATTACGGCACTGTAGGTAACATATATAAAAATTTTTTATATAACTAGATCTATATTATTTGTAGCCTTTTAGTGCTTATTTTTGAAGTCGGCTTAAATTTTTTTTTTAAGTTTTATTTTTACCTTTTTAGCTCTGGTCAATTCAAAAAAGTTTAATTTCTAAATATCTTTTTTTATTTAGAAATATGGTCCAGTTTCGTAAAAATCGATTAAGTAAAAACACGTGAAATATAGTATTAAATTTTATGGGGCGTGGCTACGCCTACTTTTTTAAATCAAGATTGTGTATTTTTAAGAGTTCAAGGTGTGTGCCAAGTTTCGTAAATATTGGTTAAGTACAAGCACATGAAATATTATACTAAAATTTAATAGGCGTGCCCCGCCCACTTTTTCGAACGCAATTTTGTGCTTTTATTAAAGCTTAGGGTGTGTGCCAAGTTTCGTAAAAATCTGTGAAATAGAACCCTGTGAAATATAATATAAAATTTTAATGGGCGTGACCCCGCCCATTTTTTAAAAAGAAAATTGTGTCTATTTTGGAGCTTAAGGTGTGTGCTAAGTTTTGTAAAAATCGGTTAAGTAGAACCACGTGTAATGTTATAATACATTTTCATGGGCGTAGCCCACCCATTTTTTCAACTTAAAAATTTTGTAATTACAAGAACAAACGATGTTTGCTAGGTTTCGCAGCAATCAAATGAGAAGAAGATCACGAAATTAAATTTAAAAAATTGTGGGCGTGACACTGCCCACTTTTTTCAATTGGGATCCAATGGGAGTTTCCCTCTCAGACAACAAAAAAATTTTTACAATCGGTCTAAAATGCACCGAGTAATGAAGCTACACACTTAAAAAAAAAAAAAGAGAAGAATTGTTAACCTCCTTCTTTTTTTTAAGTCGGTTAGAAATAGAGATGAATTGTTAACCTCCTTCTTTTTTTGAAGTCGCTTAGAAAAATTACATGAATTTTTAATGCTTTTTTCGGTTTTGACATGTTTATATGATATTTTTTTTTGGCTAAACGGCTAAAGGTATTTACTTTAATTTTATTCGATCATTAAATAAATTTTTCAATGCGCTCCAACTTATGTCTGCTAATCGAATAGTTTTATTCGAATAAAATTTAATCGCTTAATCGTTTGACAAATTTTTTTTTTCAATTTATATATAAAAAAAACTATTTGATTGACTTCAATCTTGAGAAATTTTATTCGAATACGATAAATAATATCGCATTCGAATGTTACGTAAACATTTATCGGACAAAACACTCGAGAACGACTATCGTAAACGGAAAGAGAAAGTGCTGCTAGAGCTCACTCGTCGCTCAGTTTGTGGCAGCTAATCTTTCGATTTCGTTGTTTCGCTCTCGACTCAATAGCGAACATTTAGCAATATCATTAGCAATCGATTTCATTGCTTCTAAATAGCAAAAAACGTTATTCCTCTTTTGTTGTACATGCAAATAAAAAATAAAAAATTGTGAGAAACAAAGTTTTTCTTGTTGCTAAACTTTTTTTAACGAGAATGTTTCGAGAATTGTTGGCTATAGCGAACATTCGTTTATTTTCGAAATTCAGGTTGGATGGGATTATTAGTAGAATCTGCGAGAGTCAGTGATAATGAAAAGTTCGCACTATTTTTTTGCTCTAAAAAGCTATGGTAACCAACCTGACAGAGAGAGCACTATACTTCTCAAGATAATACGAAATTATGCCATCACTCCCAGGATCCTTTGATAGTAAAATATTTAATCCCTGGTCCTCTAAAATCTTCTCCTTCAGACAAAATTCCTTTACTTAAATACTGAACATGCACCGAAAACATTCGGCCCTGTTCTGTAAATCGACTGGTCCTGCAGTCGTTTTTAAAATCATACACGATAATTTTCTTTCAGATATGATATTTAGGAATTGTTTACTTATTTTTTTATTAAGGGCCAATTTCACCAACTCTGTTTAAATATTAATTGATATGTAAATGTCGATTATCATTAATATGTATTTGTATGGAAAAATTAATTTTAAATGAGGCTATCAGCGCAGTAGTGGTGTAACCCACTAAATAATTTATTTCAATAATTGCTCCTTTCAATTATTTAATTGCTTTATTACTTTGCAATATTATGATGCTTCAGCTCCATTTTCTTTAGAATAACAGAAGCTGGCTTAATCTATTTACTCTACTCAGAACAGCAAACAAAAAAACCAATGTGGGTTACACCTAGAACTCAAAAAATAATATTTTTCACTAAGTCATATTTTTTCCAAGTTTTCTAAAATATTTCACAAATACAATTCAGATATACTGCAAATGCAGTTCAATAGTATGATTTGTTGTCTTCATTTTCCACTAGCTTTGATTCGCTGAGGATGAAGGGTTTGGCCACAGTGGCCATTTCCCTCCTAGAACTCAAAAAATAATATTTTTCACTAAGTCATATTTTTTCGAAGTTTACAAAAAAATTTTACAAATATAATTCAGATATACTGTGAATGCTGTTTAATAGTATGATTCGCATGCGATATTTTTTAAAAATGAGTTTAAGTCGATGAATTTATCTTCACATACATACAAAATTTCATATTATTTCAATACAGTTCAAATGAAAATAATTTAGAAGATACAGTACCATAGGAAAGGAAATGCAGTAGCATTGAACTTTTTTTTTGTAAGACAATAGTTAAAAATAATAGATTTTCTCCCTATTTCTTGTATTAAAAATCAGTTGCGTTCACACGTTTGTCAGATATCTGACAATTTGTTGTCAGCCTCTAGTCTTGCAATGGACTGACAATGCTTTTTTTTTTTTTTGCTGACAACTCGTCGGATCTGACTATCGTTTGTACATAGCCTAAGCTTTTTTTAAGCTTTATTCTTACTCAATAAGCAATTTTGCTAGAAATCAAGTTTAAAACAACTGTTATTCAAACCACAAATTCAATTGTCAAGGGTTGAATTATGCTTGATTTACACTTCATTTCAGTAGCATTCTCCAGCGAAAATTCAAATTCCCGAATTCAATTCGAACAATTAAGTTGTAGTACAGTGTAATTCAAGCCTTGAATTATACTACAATTAGGCGTTGTATTAAAATTAAATTCAAGTGTATGTATTTCAAGCTTCAAAAATTAAATGCAATGCAATTCTGCACATATGCATTCGCTATTGTTTTCACGATTTTAGTCACCTTTCTTTTCCAAATTCACTTTTTTATTTATTTATTTTTGATGTTCTCAGCCCAAATAAAATAATAAATAAATAATAAAATAAATAAATTATGTGTTCGACAAGGTTTGAACATATACATACATACATATGTATGTATGTATGTTGTTTGAGTTTTTTATTTCAAAATATTTCTAAACTTGAAAGCTAATTGAAAAAATGCTTGAACTCAACAACTTTGTTTCCAGTTAAATTTCAAGTGAATTTTAATTTTTTTGAGTACTTATTGGGTTAGGTCTCTAAATATATGTATTTATTTTTGTAGCGCAATATTTCGTTAAAATTCGGTTAAAAATATTACATAAAAAGGTGGAAAAATTAGATAAAGAAATTTTTCTCAAAGCAACCATTTTTAAGTCTGGCAACACTGGATAATAAAATTTTTTAATTTACTTAAATTTACTTTTTAACTTTTTCTTGTCAATTTTTTAAGTCATCTAAACTTTTTTCAATTTTCCCTCATTCATTTCGAAAGTCTGGCAGCACCTGAAATATTTTTTTCAATAAAAATTATTTTTTTTTTACTTTTCAGTGCCAAGTTTTTGAAGTCGGCAAATTTTTTTATGCTTAACTTCTCCAAGCATACATTTTAAAAGTCTGGCACCACTTATTAGATATTTTGTTTTTTTTTTAACTAAAATTTGATTTTTTAGCGCCAATTTTGAAGCTGGTTAAATTTTGTCATTGTAATTTTTTATAGAAAATTTCATAGAAATTTAAGTTTAATAGCTGATGTTAATAATAATCTCTACCCCAGTAGATAGACATGGGTGCTGATGAAGTGCGTGGCTGCACAGAAAAATATCGGTATTTCCCCCAGCTAATAGTGTCTAGTTTAATTTTTCTTCTATTCTTTAGATACTCACATTAATTAATAAAAATATTTCATTCATAAGAATTGAAATTACTGAACTCAAGCCTGATTAAGAAATTATTTCTGATTAAAAATTCACTATAGTTCAATTAAATCTAATAATGTCTCATTTAATTCATCATGGGCACGTGACAAAAATATGTTCACTTGGCGATCACTGTTCACTTGGCCAGAACTGCTTCAGAATGCTGGAAAGCTAAGTCAACTGTAGAAAGCAAAAACAAAGTAACATAAAGCCACTACAATAATACTTATATGTATGTACCGATGGTGCATCGAATAAGTAAAAATAATTAATGTGATGATCGTAAAAGATAAGTAAGAATAGTTAAACATACATAGGTAGAGTGATATAACTTCGTGCTAACCTAAATAGAAAATGGAAAAACAGAAAATGAATAGTGATACTTACAAATGTGTTTGCCAAAGGCAAATCAATAATTGTATACACAATCAATTCTCATATTCCATTTCATAGAAATTTAAGTTTAATAGCTGATGTTAATAATAATCTCTACCCCAGTAGATAGACATGGGTGCTGATGAAGTGCGTGGCTGCACAGAAAAATATCGGTATTTCCCCCAGCTAATAGTGTCTAGTTTAATTTTTCTTCTATTCTTTAGATACTCACATTAATTAATAAAAATATTTCATTCATAAGAATTGAAATTACTGTACTCAAGCCTGATTAAGAAATTATTTCTGATTAGTAATTTTTTATTCTTAACTCCCAATTATCAATTTTCAAAATCTGGCAGCACTTGATTTATTCTTTTGTTTAATTAAAATCTAGTTTTTTGTGCTTCTTGTTGGTAAAGTTTTCAATCGGCTAAATATTTTTTTTTTAATTTTTATTCTTAGATACTAGGTATTCTTAGATTTCCAAACTCTGGCAACACTTAATACATATTTTTATTTAACTAAAATTTACGGACTGTCGCATGATGTCACCAGAAATCGTTCGATCGACAAATTTATTGTAAACAACAATAACATTAGAAAATTTGTTTTTGTTTTCACTATATGTAAGTATTCGATCGAACGATTTCTGGTGACATCGTGGGACAGCCACCAGAAAATATTTTAACTTTTCAGTGCCAATTTTTTAACTCACTTAAAATTGTTTTGGAATTTTATTTTTAACTTCTTAGTAAGAATGCACATATATGCATATCCATTTTAAAAGTCTGGCAACAATAAAATTTTTTTTTTCAACTAACTAAAATTTTATTATAATTTTCTCAGCAGAAAATTTTGAAGCTGGCTAACTATGTAGCTGTCATTTTTTTTTTATTATTTTTGATGTGTAAACATCTATACGGTAGGTGGTAAAAATCTTTTTCACACTACAATCACAAATTTTTAGTAAGATGTTATCAAATCTGTGTGAGCGAATTTTAAAGCATACCTTCAGGAGCAATTGTTAATTAATTTTAATAGAAATTGCTTGTGAAGTGTAATAGTGTTGGCCAGTGGGGATAATTTGGTTAAAAAGTTGAAAAATATAAAATAAATATAAGCTTTTAAATAAAAGAACGTTTTAAATGTCAAATATTTGTTTAAAAGATATAAAGCAGTCTTTATAAAGAATTTATAATATTATATTACAACCAGGGACAAGGACTTAATGCATTTAAAAAAGGTGTTTTAAGCACCTAAAATATGACATCAAAGCACTCAAAATATGCATTTAAAACAATAAAATATGCACATATTTTAAAAAATTTTATTCTAAAGAAAAGTTTTCAATTTACATACAACTAAATAAAGATATAAAAATATATTTTTTTCAAAAGGTGCGTGGACAAGCCTTTTGCATTATATTTTTACAGAAGAGTAAATATGATATAACGATTGTTTCACTATTTTCGGCCTTAATAGCAGGCCGAAATCTTGAAATCATGAAAATTGTAATTTCCATTAAAATTGGTAGGTTCGTGTGCTTGTAAAATCGTTCTACAATTCTGCAACAATTCAAGCGAACAAATTGTTCAAAAAACAAGTTTGCATTAATAATTTGTCAAAAATATTTTTTGAAATTTCCATTTTTGAGAAAATATCACACAAAATCATGCGTTTGTATCAAAATATGAGACAAAAATATGCATTTATGACCAAATTATGCAAAAATATGCATTTTCAGTCAAATATGCAAAAATATGCTGTAACAAATCGATGCAATTTTTAAGCAAATTCATTGATTCGTAAAGATATTTCGTTCTTGCTATTATCGGAGTTAAGGGAAAAAACATGCATTTGCATGAAACTCCTGTCCCTGATTATAACATATCTTCATTACGTACAGTTGCCTTACACTGAAGCTGGTGCACGAGAATTGGTTAACAATCTCCATCTCATGCCAATTATTATGGATGGAGATTTTAATAAAAATTTTGCAAACCCACAGTCGCAAGCTTTATCAAAATTTTTATTTGACGTTTTCCACTTGCATATGAGCAATTCTCCACAAACCCCCACAACTAATAATTCCACTACTATACATGCAGTTTTCCATACAGTAGAGTCAAAAATTTATATATCTTATTTTAGTTACCATAAGCCAATATTAAAACAAATTTATCATTACTAGATGTTTACACATCTCCCCTGTGATCGAACTCACATTGCTTTTTTTTTAAGTACAGGTACATACGTTTGAAAAGTCTGGCAGCAATTTAAATATTTTTTTTTTTACTAAAAATTTAATTTATTTACTTTTCAGTGCCAATTTTTAAAGTCGGCTATTTATTTTTAATTTTTTTCTAAATGTCTGACAACTCTTGAAATTTTTTTAGCTTACATTGAATTTTTTTATTCTTTGAGCGCCTAATTTTTGAGCTGGCTAATTTTTTTAATTTTAATTTTTTATTCTTAACTTCTAAGTATTTATTTACAAGGTCTGGCAACACTTTAAATATGTTTTATTTAAGTAAAATTTATTTTTTTAGCGTTTCACTGCTTATGTTTTAAAATCCGCTACATATTTTTTATATTTTTTCTTCATTTCTAGGCAGCAATTTTCCAAGTCTAGCAAAACTTGAACTAATTTTTTATACGTATGTATAACTAAAATTTGTTTTTTAACTTTCCAGTGGCACTTATTGAAGTCCGCTAAATTTTTATGATTAATGTCTAAAGCATAGTACTCGGTTCAAATTTGTGAAAAATTTGTATCAACATTAATTAATTGCTAGGGAAAGTTTGACATGTAAAAAATTTTAACTGACGCTTGAAACTATGCTACAATTTCTTATGTTTGTAGAAATACCCCATGTGTTTGTTGTAAATTCCATGCGAAACAAGTGAGACTCATGTTATTTCGCATGTAAAGCCTGGTACTCTGTTCTTATTACGAAAAACACTAAATCTATCTGGCAGCATGTTTTTCCATGCAAAATGACTCTGGCATCATTTTAGTTTCAGCTGCGAATAGAGATGCTAATCCTGGGCCTGGGGATTTAGTTATGGAGTCTCGAAATCCCGAACCGGGGCCCCGGGATTTTCGGGACTTACAAAATAACGAAAATATTGTGAACAAATGTACGTCTTTATATGTATTAAAAATTATATTTTTATTTAACAATCTATTTTTATTGCATATTTCAAAGATACTCGTACATACGTATGTATGTATGTACATACAGCGTAAGCTCGTTAATCCGAACGGTGTATAATCCGAATTATCCAATAATCCGAATTGAAAATATTTAGCATTGCATATCTTATAGTCCGCATTGATTGCAGCTCGCTAAACCGATTTTTTTTTTCTTATTCTTGTGTTGTTTGTTATCGTATCGTATGTGAAAACTATAGTTTTGTTCGCGAAAACATCAATTCAATATGGCAAAAAAACCTGTACATAAAACGCTTTCCTTAGCTGATTTTTTTAACAAAATCGTTGTTTTTTTCCTTTTTTATTGAAATAAACTTGTTATTAAATTATATCAGGAGTTTATTTTATTTTTATTTATTATAACAGCCTATCCAATAATCCGAATCGGGGCATGCAATCATTAATTCGGATTAACGAGCTTATACTGTACTTATATAATTCAGACACTCAATTATAATATACGCTAATGCCGTTTTCGCTTCTAGAAAAAGTATCCAATTTTTTTTTCTATTAAGAAAAATAAAATTCCTCTTAAGCAAAAACTTACGTCTATAAAGTGAGATACAATAATTGGGAATAAACTCTCTATTTCAAAAAGCCATTGAAAAGTGCAATATTTGTAAAATTGTTTCTTAGAAAAGAAAAGGCCATAAGATATATTATATATGTATATACTATGAATAAACATATATAATATTATCTACTAAGATATTAAGTCAAAGCTAATTTTTAATTTTAAGCTTTTATAACAGGGTGTTTCTAATAATTATTTTAAAAATAAGACGACAGTGAAAAACATTATGCAGAAAAGGGATTCAGATAATCCCGAAAATCCCGGGGTCTAAAATTAAAAAAATCCTGGGCTCCGGGATTTGCGTAGTCCCGAAAAGCCCGGAATTTTCTGGATCGGGATTTCCCGTTTAGCATCTCTAGCTGCGAAACAACAGTACTTTTTTCATGTTGCATACTTTCAAGCAATAAAACGAAAAAATTTTTAAACAAAAAACCGCAAGTTGGGCTACATTTAGTACATGTAAAATTTTTCACGCGAAATAATCAATGTTGCTGAAAATTTTTCACAACTTCGAACAGAGTACCAGACTTTACTGAAAATTTTGTAGACACATTTCAAATATTTTTCTCAAGATAAGCACAGTGTACTATTTAAGCAACATTTTTTCATGAACAACATAGTACAACACCAAAATATATAACCATATATGGACACCACTAATATAAAAGAGAAGAAAAAAAAAGACCCGCGTCTCCCAGTTTTGCCCCAAGTCTGTTATGGGCCCCCAAAGTTGTGGGGGGTTCGTTGTCATTTTGGAATATCTTGCAAACCGTTCGGAATTTTGATTTACTCTCTGAGGCAAAGTTGTAGCTCTAGTCATAAAAAATAAAAAGTTTGCAAATATCAAATCAAAAAACTTCATCTTCAAGATCAAAATCGCAAAAAATTAAAAAAATCCAAGTTTTTTTTTACCTTTTTCCCCCTGTTCAGGTACATAGGTAGCAAACCTTCAAAATTAAATTTTTCACTTTTGCAATTTGCGGCAATTTGTTTTATATGTACTTTGGCAGCATTTCGCGTGAAATGTTGAGAAGAGCCTAATCCACCAATTCTGTTTAAACATCAATTCACTTTTTATGTTTTTAATGAAAAACTAATTTTAAATATGAAATAGAATTTAAGTATGTATTAGCTTTAATCTGGCGTTGCCAGACTTTGAAAGTTAATTTAATATTTTGATAATAGACAACCTCATGCGGTACACCAAGGCATCAAAAAAAAAAAAAAAAAGAAATGGGGGGTGGGGGGAGGATGTGGTATCTATTAAAACTGAGTCTTACGATTCTAGTTGACATCACCGTAAGCCAACAGCTGTTAGAGTGGCGCACTTATCCAACAGTAGTGCCAACTTAAAATACTATACCTTTTAAAAAGAATGACCAGTTATAGCTAACACCATTTGGCTAAAAGCATTTTACTGCAACTGAGAATCAACAGAAATTTATATTTGTTGAAATTCATTAATTTAAATTAAAAATTGCATATGTGACAGAGCAGTGAGAAAGGGACCTAAGGGTAAAAAATCAATTTTCACTTTTTTTTTTTTTTTTGATGTGGACAACATCTGAGCATCGAATGAGACCGATCCCATGCCCCAAAAGTGTTCCCTCCGAGAGATATGCGCGTCTTATGAAATTGAAGTCGACGATTCTAAGGTTATGTGAAAAAATTTTCGTACTAACAGAGTGATATTCACGATTTAAAAGAATTATAAATGAGTATTTATTATAATTCACAATTAATAATTTCAGAAAATAAACCTGGATTCGAAAAAACACGAGCCAAATTGATATCAAACTCATGGAAACAGCGCGCTAGGTAGAAAACAGTAAGACCAACTACACAAAACAAGAGGTAGGGACGACCTACGCGCGCTTACAAGGTTGACCAACACGTTCCTGACGTCATGAGATGTGTCGCTTTCAAATGAGACCAATAATAACACGCTCAGTGATGGTACACCAAAGATACACGTATTTAAATCTTCAAAATGGCTCTCCTGAACAAAACCGGTTTTTACCCTTAGGTCCCTTTCTATTTTGCGCGTCACATATGTATTTCCTTTAGTTCTATAATACCAGAAATTTGTGAATTTTTATAAAAAAAAAATCCAAGAATATTATCTTGCTACATACCCAGATTTATTTCACAAGCTTCTCTCATTACAAATTTTAGGTTTTGGCTATTATTGAATATGGAATAGTCGATATAAATCTCATAATTTCCTGGTTGCACAAACAGAAATTTTATTAATTTTAGCCCCCAAAAACAGAAGAATTACAATGTTTGTATCCACATATTTTTAGAATTGAAAACCAACAAAAACACAAAAAAAAAATCTAGAAAAGAGGCAGCAGAAATTCAAAATGTATTTGCACTCAATCTTATCGAAATCATATTAAATGGCCGGTGTAAGCAAACATGATATTTTCATAAATTTCCACAAAACTACCATTTATTGCCAATGGTAGTGTTAATGCTGCCATTGCTGGTGCTAGTGCTGGTGCTGTTGCTGCTGCTGTTGCTGCTGCTGCTGATGATGATGATCTTGGATTTTAACTGCAACATGATGGTGGCAATGACGAAGATGACGATGTGGTCAAATGATGTTTTTGAGGCTTTTTGTTTTCTTTTACTTTATGGCATCTACATACATACATACATACATACATACATACATACATATTTAAAGAGTAGTACAAGTAGCTTCGGCTTAATAGGAGAACAAGTACAGGCTCATTGCAGTTAGCAACTTTTGTGCTGACGATGGTGGCAATGACGATGCGTAATCATAGTTTGTTTTCCATTGTGCATATAAAGCTGCTGCTGCCCCTGCCATGACCAATGAATTGAGCTACTGATGTAAAAGATGTTTTGTTACCTGATAATAAGTGTTGCTGGATTTTGCTATTTTATTTTTATTGTTGTTGTTGTTGTTGTTGTTGTTAAAATATGGAAATTGCATACTACAAGTTTAAGTGTCACTTAAATTTTTAGCCATGACAGTGTTGTTGCTGCTGCTGTTGCAAGTATTAAGTTAAGGCAGTTTGTTGTTGGGCGTTAAGACAGATAATGCCAAACATACAATCGAGCCAGTGCAATGCCATTGGAAATGTATCTACATATGCATGAATGCAATTCGTATGGGTTACAATTTTTTAAATGCTCAAAATAACAAAAGACAGTCAGCAAGGCAGCCACATCAGCCTGAGCCACATCAGCATCATCATCATCATCATCATCATCATCATCATCATTGTAATCATTTGTAGAAATATTTACTTTTCTATCATTTGTGTCTGTCTGCGCATTTGTTTGGCATAGAAAACATTAAAAAATCGCTTTAGATGCAATTCAGCTGATTGCAATTTGAATTATTTGCCATTGGCAGCAACTTCTGTTTGCACAACAGACCATTTCTTTTCTCTCTGTGTCTATATGCATTTGCTTACAAACATACATACATACATATGTATATGTATGCAAGTGCGTGTGTGTGTGTGTATGTTGGTTGCATTGTGTCGTTGATGTTGCTGCCGTTTGTACTTTATATGAATTTATTTTTAATAATAGCGTTGGCTGCATTCAACTACAACATATTTGCCAATGTATTCATTGCTGATGTGGGGATAAAGCCCACAATAGAAAAATTGTATAAAGAATGTAACGGCCTTTAAACTAAATAACACGGCTGTTAAGGAATGAATTTTGAATTTGGTTTTGCCAAACACTTGAGGATGTACTCGCTTGTATGTATGTAAAACTCCTCTACTACGCTTGTCACTAGATGACGCTGATGATTGGCTTAGCTCGCCTTAAACGCTGATCTGACCAGTGAATGAATGAAATTGCAGGCAGCCTGCCTGCGGTTGCAAGATGTGTGTGTTGTTCTAGCTTCATAAAATATTACTCTTACTGGCATCTTAAATTCTAGCTGCCATATGCTCTCTATGCATAAAATGTTGCTTGCTGAAATAACTATCGCACTTATACTACCTACCGGTGAGATCGGTGATAATCATTCCACAGCAACTGCTTTTACTCTTTAAAAGTCTATTGGCTTTGGCACAATTTTTTTATGTTCTGTTTGATATGCGTCACAGTCAAATTATGGTCAAAATCAAACACCGCATCAGATCAGCAGCAACAGCAATCGCAATGACAACTGGTTATTTGATATCATAAAAATTTAACACAAAATTAACATGAAACTCTAAACAATGTTAAGGGTGTACCATAGAAGTATAATTGATCTATGTTATCGCAGTTTAAAATAAATACAGTAAGGGTCCCGTACGGACACTATACATCGCTCATTTACTCAAATAACGGTTTAACTCAAAAAAAAAAACGAATTTGCAGGACAACAAGTCTAAACTTTTAAATTTACACACAACTTAAGGGAAATAGAAAGCTTTATTTTGCTTTTACGCATTAAATAAACAAGATATTTGTAATTCCTGGCGGCAGGGGCAACATACATTTTTGGGCGCAATGCCCGACCCCGCCCCCACAATTGTCTCTTTAAGCCCATGATTCTAGGGCCATGATAGCATCATGGCCATCAGCGTACATACATATATGTCAAAAACGATTATTGAAGTGACACTAAATATTCTAAAGCTGGATTCACTCATTGTTTCCGAACAAAATTTTTGTCCAGACAAAAGTCTGAGACTGAGAGTTTTCTGCAGCACGATTCATCCATTTCGAACATTTTGTGTGTAAACGATGCGCATTAATTTTACAAGTGGCAGCACAGTGGCAAATGATTACAATTTGATGTGTCTTTTTAATTGTTTAATACAATTCTTGCTTTCGCCTCCATATTTATATGTCTTATTTTTCAATTTTCCTTTATTTCTACTCTATTAAATACAAGTATAATCTGTGCTTTTATTATTCAATAACATGATGTGGCAGCTCAGCTGAAAAATTAAAATAGCTGGCAGCTCACTTGACTTTTGTCCGGACAAAATATAAAATTAAACCAATTCAAGCTGAGAGTTGTTCGTAAAAAATATTTTCTCTCTCAAGAAGAGAGACGTCAAACTACATATATAAAAAAAATTTGTACAGAAAAAAATTTTGTTCGGAAGCAATGGGTGAATCCAGCTTAAGTCTACGTCTGAACAGACTTTCAACATTCGCATATTGGCATTTTCACTGTCAAATCTTGGTGAAACAATAAAATTTAACTAATGTAAGAAAACTCTTAAGGTACACAAGAAAATTTATAAAAAAAAAACTATGCAATTGAAAGTAACTGTCACGTGCGACAATAAAAAATAGTGCCTCGACAACATCATCAGATATTTACTACAAACAGATGAATCTAATACAATTAAAATGAAAAAAAAAACTTTGCTTTATGATCATGGTACTTAGGTATGTACATAAAACTGGTCACGTGCGATATGGTAAGTGCAAAATTTAAAAAAAAATTTACTTAAAAACATTTAACATACTTTTAAATTGTTTAAATTTAGATGAGCAAGAACCGTCAAAATATATAGAAAGAATTTGCAAAGGGTGGAGAGCAAAATTAAATAAAGATGAAATATTATTAAAAGCCATAAATTAAAAAAAAAATCAATAAGATGCGACTTTGATTCGCATACGAAAGGTTCCGGATGTAATACTATATGAACTTTAGCCTATATAATCGAATATATTGCCTGATATAGAAATTTTTTAACCAAAAGACGTGTATTTAGCTTTTGGCGTATTTTTTTTTAGTTTTGGCCCTTTTTCATTTTTGGGTATTTTTCCGGATTTTTGCGTTTTTTAAGTCTTAATTTTTTTTAATTTTTGGTCATTTTTCGAGTTATTTATTTTTTCGATCCATTTTAATTTTGACGCTTTTTTCGTTATTGTCAATGTTTTTAATTTTTTGCGTTTTTCAGTTTTGGCTTTTTTGGCGATTTTTTGGGTTCTTGGCGCTTCATTTTAGTTCTAGGGATTTTTTAGCTTTGACGCTTCTTTTCGCTTGGACGATTTTTTTCGGGTTTTAGTAATTTTTAGTTTTGGCGATTTCGGCGATTTCTTTTTTTTTTCGATTTTTAACGATTTTCTAATTTTTGGCGCTTTTTGAATTTTGGCGATTTTTTCGGTTTTATAGCGTACGGGTAATGGCGATTTTTTCGGCTTTGACGATTTCTTTATTTTGAAATTTTTTGGTTTTAGCGTTTTTTAAAATTTCAACTCAATTAGCCTTTGACGGCTTACAAGCTGCAAGTTCTCAAAATTACATTAAATGATAGAGTACCCTTTAATTTTTTTTTTTTTGAAATTTCACTGTTAATTGTATTTTTGCTTTGAAAATTTCAATTGTCTATACATAATTAATTTATTATTAATTTTTAGTTGTTGTGTACTTGTTGTTGTAGCGCCCATATTCTGTGAAAATTTCAGGTCCTTAGCTCTTACGGTTCTCGAGAAAAGAGCCTGTGACAGACGGACAGATGGTTATCGTAGCAAAAACAATAGGTTTCCTTTTCAACTTTGGTGTGCGCGGGATTTGTTATGGTTTAGAAAATGTATACTGAAAATTTTGTAAAAACCCTAATAAGAGAAGTGGGGGGGGGAGTAGTATAAAATCTTTGCGTTATGTAATATGTGAATAGCCCCTTACGGTAATTATCATCGTTATGGTTATTAATTTAGGATCCAACTGCAAGTTTCGGTTTGAAATTTGGCGGTGGGAACTAAGTCCCCAATGAACTAAGTCCCCAAGAGCAAAATGAACTAACTCCCCAAACGTTTACATGAGGGGCAACAACAACGTTATTTGGGGAATTGGTTCATATTTTTGGGGGTTTAGTTCGTTAAAGTTTGGGGACTTAGTTCACTATGAACTAATTCCTCAATTTTAAAAAATGATTTAAGTCCCCAAAATTATTTTTTGGGGAGTTAGTTCATTTTGTTAAAAGTAAAATAAAATGCAAAATTCAATTTAAAACCCATTAGTTAAAAGTTCTCAATGTATTCTTGGTTTTGAGTGATTAATTATTTTCTCGAAACAATGATCATTTGGTAATAAAACGTGGAGGTGCAAACATTAAAATGGATTTTGAAATAATTCCCGGCCGCCGAAGAAATAGTTTAGTTTTGTATATAAGAAATGATTTATATAAAGAATGATTTATATAAAAAAATCAGTGTATAAAGGTGTTTCCAAATACGAGTGTAGACAAAAATCTTGCAAAGCAAGAGTAAATTTACTCCCAGATGGAAGGTGTGTCCATGCAAAAAAATATGTTGAGCGTAATCATGGCTCAGGTTTTCCACAAACAAAACTTCCAAGGATGCAGTAGCATTAAATTGTAATAACAATTCTTTTTAGTTGGGAAGAATTATGCAATGACACAATAGTTATTTCGTTTAATAGTAGTAATTTTTGTTGTTGCGAAGAATCATAATACATATGTATGACTTAATCATTATGTATAGTGTATAGCGCGAATTTTTAATTTTGAACATATTTACTCTCAAATAAATGTTTTTAAAACTCTATACATAATAGCCCAATTCACAATCTTGTGCAAATGGTCTTGCATCGTAGCATGTGCAAAATGGTAGAGTATATTGCTATTCACCACTAAGAATTGTTAAGTGGTGAGTATCAATATACTACACCATTTTGCACATGCAACGATGCAAGACCATTTGCACAAGATTGTGAATTGGGCTAATGATTAAGTCATACATATGTATTATGATTCTTCGCAACAACAAAAATTACTACTATTAAACGAAATAACTATTGTGTCATTGCATATCTTTAAAATATTAAAATGAAATCATTTCTTAAACTATTTTCTTATAATGGTAGGTTTTACTTCTGTCAAGCTGTTAGGCAATATGGCAAAGAAGAAATCTTTATTACATTTTATAAGGGAGTCGAAATGTGCATCTTTATATTACCACAAAATTTTGGCACTTCCTTTATTGCAGCCTAATTTAATAAAGAGTACTTTTTATGAATTGAAATGTAAAATTTTTTTTTATTTGATTTAAATAAAATATTATAAAAACCAAAATGGGGAGTTAGTTCATTTCTTTATTTACTTTATTTATCGTTTTTGATACTTCCCTTAAATTGGGGACTTAGTTCGCTTTTCTTTTGGGGTGTTAGTTCATTTTGTGTGGGGACTTAGTTCATACGAAAATTGGGGTATTCGTTCATAATGAATTAAGCCCCTAAATTTGAGGATTTAGTTCATTTCGGGATTTGGGGACTTAGTTCATTGGGGACTTAGTTCCCACCGCCCGAATATTGTACATCGAACTTTTAGGCAGCCAAATAGAAATAATAAACTATTTTTGCCGAATTTATGTAGATCTCAGGTCGTAAGGACTAAGCAATTCGAAATTATTCATTTATGAAGGAAAATCCTCAATTTGCTGTGCAACATCAAGTGTAGTTAACTTCTTTTTTTATTAAAGAGGAGTGAAGAAACACTCAGGCAATGTATGCCTACTACTATTTGTGTGTAACATTCTTTAGCAAAGGGATAGTGAAAGAGAAGGCAGGTGGTGAAGGAAGAGGAAGAGGAAAGCTTCATCTTTTACAACTCTGCTTTTGGCACGTTTTCTTTAATAATGCAGTGTTGCAGCCAGCGCCTCTGGTGTTAAATGAGGCGTATTAAATTTTTTAAACTGTGTTTACTAGTCATTTTATTGGTTATTTTACTACATTAGGATTTGTTACATTAGGATTAGTATCTGCTGATGTCGGTATAGTTCAGTGACCAGTGGCTATGTCTTCATCATCATCATCGTCATCATAATCAAAGTCCTTGGCATGATCTGGCGTATTTGCACTATGAAGAGTGAATGTATTCATCTTGGAGATTGGTTGAAGTACATATATCTGGTTAATTGCACAGGTGTGTGGGTTGCAAAAATTCCTTTTATTAACAAATTCTTAAATGTTGGCAGTTCGTTATTTCTCGAGATGATGAAGTTTAGCCCAAGAATATAAACAAATTTATTTAATACAGGGTGTCGCAAAAGCAAGTTTAAAATGAAAATCACAAAATTGAGCGGTATGTAATTTGACAGCGTGACTCTTGGCATATCAGTACCTAAGGATAATTTCTCTAGGCAGTGAGATGGTTTTACAAAAATTATAAAATCGGCGACTATAGCGCATAAAATATTCTGCATCAGTTGAGACTTGTACCAGCTCTCATTGAAAATTAATCAAAAAGTTTGAAGATGCTGGCGAAACATTAGCGAACTGAATTCGCAGCAACCAAGGTCATTGAAAACAATAGCAAACCAGCTGATCCTAGCCATTCCATTCGAAAGTGCACAAGTGTGTTAATGTGCATAGATATTCATTGCAGGACGAACTGAGGCTGCATCCTTACAAATTCAGTCAGTCAGAGGCTTGACGTTCTTGGGAAATTGATGTCTTGTGACATAAATTGGCCTTCACGTACTTTGTATTTTCCTACTAGGCTACTTCATGAATGTCTTGACAGGAACTCGATGTCATTTTGAGAAGTGCGGAGGTACAACCAGTAGAAGAAAGGCTGCTAAATTTTATACGGCTGGCTCCAAATATCAAGCGGGTGTGTGCTACATACGATAGCTGGTCGATAAGTCAGTGACTTTTTGAATGAAACAAAATTTTTTTTTGCAAAACAAACATTTATTTTTTTAGCATAATCTTCTTCTAACTCACTCACACTTAGACCAACGTTCCTCCAGTTTTTGTATACCTTCCAAAAATAGGATTTTTTGAGGTCCTTAAAATAGGCATTTGTTTGGTAAATAATAAATTGGAGCTAAAGCTCTTTCCACCGAGCCATTTCTTTAGGTTTGAAAATAGGAATTAGTAACTAGGGGCTAAATCCGGAGAATATGGCGGATGGCGTACCAATTCGTAGCCCAATTCGTAGAGTTTTGCCATTGAGACTGCACACGTGTGCACTCGTGCAGTATCTTGATGAAAAAGAACTTCTTTCTTGGCCATATGGGGTCGTTTTCTTTTTAAATCCTCATTAAATCAGTCTAATAAGTTGGCATAATATTCGCCGTTTATTGTTTTTGCTTTTTGAAGGTAATCGATGTGGATTATCCCGCATGCATCCCAAAAAACTGTTGCCAGCACCTTATTTGGCCAACAAACTCACCGGTTCACCCGGATAAACCCATTGTTTAGACTGATGATTGGTCTCCGGAGTACATTCATGGATCCATGTTTCATCCACAGTTGCAAAACGTCGAAAAAACTCATTCAGATTGCGGTTAAACAACTCCAAACAATCCTTTGAAGTTGTCACACGTTTAAGTTTATGGTCAATTGAGAGCAAACGCGGCACCCATCTTGCAGACAACTTTGTTAATCCCAGCTGATAATTTAAAATCGAAACCACATTGTCATATGAAATGCCTATGGCATCAACAATCTGCCGCACTTTTACTCTTCGATCGGCCAACAACATATGGGTATTTTTCCAGGAAAGTCTCTTTTTTGTCGCGTTCGACACCAAGCAAACATGCTTGTTTTTTTTTCAAAGAAAACGAAACTTTTTTTTTTACTTCTTTATACATTTGTGTAGGGCGTCAGCAGCTCTATGTTAGGTAAAATTTTATGAAAAATTTAGTCACATTGTTCAGAAATACAAGGTTATTTGCTTGCGGTCGAACGTGACAAAAAATTGTAATTTTTCGGAGAAATGCCCATATCGTGGATTTTTTCGTCCTTTTCGGGTATACTGACCTCAATTGGCCGTCCAGAACGTTCAGCGTCATTTGTACTTGTGCCACCTACACGAAAGTCAGTAAACCATTTTTGTACCATTGAAATCGATGGTACAGAGTCCCCATAGTATTTATCGAGTTTTTCCTTGGTTTGATTGACGGTTTTTTCCCCAAAAAATAATGTTTAATGAGCACTCGAAATTCACTCTTTTCCATTTTTAGAAAAATACACGAGGTTGTACATATGTTTTGAACAGCTGTTAAACGCAAAGTAAATGACGACACTTGCTCAAAGTTTGACAGTAGTCTATTAGCAGGTGGTACTTGATGGGAACAGTGTTGCGATTCATATAACTACGGGGGAAGTTCAAAAAATCACGGACTTATGGATCCGCCCTCGTACTTTAATCAAAAATATTAGGTCCTCGTATTGCAAAGCAACTTCCGGATCTTTGTGGTTTTACCAGGAAGAGATCCACAGGTTATATTAGGTTAAAAGAGTGCCGGGGAAAGAGAAAAGTGCTAGGCTCACTCACAGAAAAAATAGAGGAATCGAGATTTTAAAAGGCGCGCTCATGAACGTGCTTAAAGTTTGTACAGCTGGAATCAGCGATTGAAGGATCTTGTGCTCCTAACACAAAACAACAAGTTCTTAAAATCAACAGCTGATAGCTGGAAAAGGCCTGAATGGTTGGCGTATTTAAAGAAGACTCTATGATGGCAGAACTCCTTGCCACGTGGATGAAAGTTATGACGACGAAAAGGCTTTAAAAGAAAATGTTTGCCAACTGAAAACCTTACCTTTGCTACAAAAAAACATATCGAGCCATAACCGGCAAAAAACCTAGAACGACAAATTTTTTGCACGTCATTTTTTTTAAGAAAATTGTTTATTTTCGTTCGCAGATAATCGATTTTGTTCAAAAGATTATAGGCCTGTCGCACGATATCGACAACGTTCAACTTGTCCAACATTTACATACATTCAAAACAAAAACAAATTTTATTGTTTGGTTTTTGTTCCAAACAAAATGTCGAATAATAAATTTCTTAAACTCAAACAAAAACAAAATAATAAAATTTGTTTTTTTTTAATGTAAGTGTTGGACAAGTCGAACGTTGTCGACATCGTGGGACAGGCCCTAACTAAGTTCGAAAATTATATCGCTTACGCTTTTCTGGCAGTTATGGCACGATATGCAAAGTACTCTTTAAACCACACACCTGCCTCGTATTCTCTAACCCTTTTTTTTACTTATTTTTTTGTCAGCAAATAAAAAGAAATTAAATTATAGCAAACATTTCCTTTTAAATTAACTTTATTCTCATGGTTTATATTATGACAAGATAAGTGTAGTTAAAAGCAAATATAAAAGCCATCAAAATACTCGTACACATACACAAACACACACTCACACACTTGCTTACAATAAGCTGAGGAAGTAAATTTTAATTTATTCAAATTGAAATATTATATTTATAGACAATCATTTAAGATATTTTACATATTCCTTGGAAGTTCTGCTGCACAAGCAACGACTCACACACACACGCTCAATAAAGCCTGCCAGACAGACAGACAGACAGAAAACAGCTGTAGAAAAAAAGCTTTAAAAAGCAGTTACTTTAATAAAATGGCCAACTGAAGGAAACTTTCGTTAAGATCACAATCATAATCATCAAATATTTGGTGAGTTTGGAAACATAGTTTGCATTTGCAATAAGTTATTTTCCAAATCACCAGAACCAGAAGAAACAAATGTGAAGCATTTGATTTAAGAGGAAAGCATAATGTTTGTTAAATGTTTTGAAAGCCATGAAGAAAATGCAGTGTCTCACAATCAGTGTGGCCACAACTAAAAAAATTTTTAATGCTAAATGGGGCTTAAAATAATGCTAAAAATGCTAAAAAAATATTTGAAAATGCTAAAATATAATGCTAAAATTTTTTAATGATTTTTTATTAATTATATCGGTATAACGAAGAAATATTTAATTTAATTTTAATAAAACAAACAAAGTTGATTCAGAAGTTAAAACAACAATTCAGGAACATACAAAATACGAGTACAATTGCTGAATTCATAAAACCTCCTGTATCTTTGCACGATCGTATTAAATATAAAAGTGTAAAACTTGTTGTTGGTAATTTTCATATAAAAATTAAATACATAAAATAATTTTACACTTTTATTTTATATGTATGTTTTAATGTATTAATATGCCTGCTATCAACATCCCAGTAAAAAAAATTGGAAGTCATTCTAAAGGAAGTACATTTTCATTGCTTCCAAAAAATCGATATTTTTAATTTGCCGATAGTTAGCAGAAAACCAAGTAGAAGTTTATTTTAGTCATACAAAACCTTGTAATTCCTCGCTAGTTTTAGAAATTACTCACCAGAATTTTTAAAAAATCGATTTTTTTTAAAGAAATTTATGAACTAATTTTGGTCTAAAATTTTAAAGTTATTTGCTTAAATTTACATTAAATTACTGTTTCGTGCTTAAATTCCTATAAAAAGAAACTAATTGTTAAAATAGGTACCTATTACCCATTTTTCCTAGATGAAAATATTATCATAGAACACAAAAAAGGAAATTTTTCTTAAAATTGCTTCCAATTCG
Source organism: Tachina lurida (assembly GCA_944452675.1). Lineage (NCBI taxonomy): Eukaryota > Metazoa > Arthropoda > Insecta > Diptera > Tachinidae > Tachina > Tachina lurida. The sequence continues at coordinate 142,971,827 of OX101754.1, forward strand.
GTGACCAGGCAGCGAAAAAGAGAACTTCTTGCAATGACAACCCTATGAAAGACATTTAAAAAATAATTTTTGCATTAAAAAACGGATTAATTTACTTTTTTATTTTTTACTGTACGTCCAGGAGCCGGATTCAGCAACGATGAATTTTGAAGTGTTCGACTCCGAAAAACATAATTAAAATACTTATTTTCTTCTTATTATTAGGTGTTTGACGTTTAAAATACATTAAGGCGGCTATTAGACGCTCATACTCGGTATATGAGCAAGACAGACTTTCGTACATTCCAACAAACACCTCTTAAAATGCGCGATCTAACTAAGTCATCTTTATGCTTTCCGTACTCTACGTTTCCACATTACATGACGTTTCGTTGTAACTTGAAGTTACAAGTGATTTGTTAAAACAAATGCACTATCAATAATGTTATCACTTGAAAAAAGCATTAACTTGAGCAGTCTACACTTAACATTAACTTAAAGTTTATGTTCAAGTGAGCCTTCTTATGTCAGGTGGAGACCGCAAGTTACGAAAACATAAATGAAATTTGCACTGAATTTGACAAAAGATATATTAAAGGAGTATGATGACAAACACAAAAATTCAAAATTCCTTAAAGCTGAAAAACACGAATTTTGAATTATCACACTATTCTCAAATACCAAGTATGACAGCCTAATAGCCGCTTAAGACGTCTTTTGCTGTTTACATGGTTTCCATCATTATACATTTCTACAAAAACGACAAAATACAATGAAATACAGGAGTTTTTACATGTATAAATGGAAAAGAATATATGAAATTTATAAAATTAAAAATGCTAAATAATGCTAAAAAATTAATACAAAAATGCTGAAAAAATGCTAAATGCAAAATAAAAAATTCACTGCTAAATCAATATATATAATGCTAAATTTAGCAGTGAAAATGCTAAAGGGTCCATTGTGAGGACAGAGTTTTGTATCAATTCAATATACATATAATCCAAACTAATAGTAACTGCAACAGTGGGAAACAGCTGATCGATATTGTTATGTGAAAAGTAATGCAAATGGTTATAGAGATGTAATGTAACGTAATCAACTTTTCATACAAAAATATCGATCAGCTGTTTCAAACGTTGCAGTTACATTACATTACAGTGGGGTAACTGAGTCTTTAGCATAAACGTACTTACAACGTTTTGATGTACAAGTGCCATTTGTTTTGTTTACAGCTTAGAAAATCAATTTGACAAAAAAAATTTAAATTTCAAGAGGTTTTCGTTGAATTATTTTTCACAACTTTCGATGTTGGCTGATCTCAACAAGAATGTGTTGATGAACTTGTATGGCGATAAAGCACCATCAAAATCCACTGTATATCGCCGTTATGGTGAATTCAATCGTGGTCTAGTTCCGTCAACTACGAATTCCGTGAACGTGGTCCAAAATCGGTTGTTGTGCCACAAAACATCGATGCAGTGCGTGAACTGATAATGCCAGATCGTTATGTGACCCGAAGATATTGTGAGATAGACCCATCCTTGCACATTAGTTAAAATTTCGATTTTGCATGAACTTTTAGTTGTAAAAAAAATTTGTTCCCGTTGGATACCCCATAATTTATCAATCGTTCAAAAAAAAAGGCCCTCGTGCAGGGGTGTAAGGAAATGATTAAAAAGTTCAAACGTGGTGCTTCTAAAAATGTGTATAAAATCAAATCTTGACAGGTGGCGAATCATGGGCATATGGTTATTAGCCGGAAACAAAACAGCAATGGACCGTGTGGGAATCCAAGAAGATCTAAATCCATTTAAGGTTGTTCGTGGAAGAAGCATAGCAAATCAAATAGTCGCCTGAGTCATGTGGTGGCCACTGCTCCGCTTGAGCAACGAAGAACTGTCAACTCTGATTGGTGCATGACCATTTGTTTGCCGGAAGTCTTCGAAGAAATTCGTAAAAAAACCTTCGAAAACAAATCATTCTATATCATGACAATGCGAGCTCTCACACATCTCGTCAAAGGAGTGGATTTTTGAGCAGTCAAAACATCGAATTGATGATTCATCCTCCGTACAGTCGTGACTTTGCACCCAATGCATTCTTCTAGCTCCCGAATATCAAAAGTAAACTGAGTGGTCAACGATTTACGAGCGCAAAAGAAGCAGTTAAAGCGTTGGAAAACCATGTTTTGCAAGTGTCTCAAGAGAAATGGAGAAATTGCTAGACGGTTTGCTCCTGAAGAATCTACAGAATGCCATTGGTTCTAGTATTGTCAGTTTCTAATTTATCCACAGCTGCTCGCCCAGTTGGCTGCATCTTCCATTACTTATAGCTTCACTCTTATTCAGAGCGTGCTCTGGAGTTCAACATTATAATCACAGAAACTACAGAATTCTACAGCCGACTGTTCGTCGTAATGCCAAGTCCGTTGAAGTATTTTCTCAAACTGCAATGGCCTTTTAAGGAAGCAGTTTAAAATTCTTAGATTACTTTTACTTAATTATATGAGAGCTTTAAAATGGTGTTGGTGATACGTCAAAAGCTTTGCATGCCAAAATCCAGAAAGATTGAACCAGAGGCGTCTTTGGTATTTTTGATATCCATTGATATATCTTCGCTCCTAGGTTCTAAGGCGGCTCTGGTTCAACCATGGTAGTGCTAGCCATACTCCTGGTCAGTTTCTCAGCATTTCCATTTCCATTTCCTTCCACTTCGACGTGCCTAATTAGCCAATGGGAGTTCCTGCGATATTGATGAACTTTTTTGCTGGCAGCAGTTTTTATTACAATCGTCACTGTTGTGGGAGTTCAAGGGGGAATTCCATTGACATTCGCCTTTACATTGTGCCTCTATGACAGCTTTGAATCACAGATGGTGCAGGAATGTTTGTAACATATGGTTCCAAAATTGACATATGACAGTTGTGCCAAATATATACACTAAAAATCTAAATCTGTTTAAAAGTTCTAAAAACTTAGTACAAGTTTTAAAGTCGTATTAAGGGCTTACTTGATTATAGCAACAATAATCAAGTGCATTGTGATAAAATATTGTTTGGGAAACTCTGCCTGCTAGAAAAAACATTCAAAATCATTTAAAAATTTTCCTCAATTTTACTGTTCACTAAAGTATCTTCAAGCATCTAAAAACTACATATATTTATATTAAAGCAGATTTCTAGGAGGGAGAATCAATAATAAATTAAAAAAAAAGGGAAAATATTTTATTTTTTGCAAATGGCTGACAGGAAGAGTAAAAATGCTGCACACTGTGCACTGGCGTGAATGAATAGAGAAACATGCATATAACAAGTCTATTGATTCTATGGAGAGTCTATTTTTAGTTGCGAATATTTTGGTGATACAATCGCATTATATTATGCGAAAAGCGCTTCTTAAATGCAATTAGTGGTAACTGCAGTTTATTCGACGAAAACAAAAGCAAGCATACTTTAATAATAGCCCTATTCACAATCTTCTGCAAATGTTTTACATTCGTTTTTACGCAATTGCTTAAAAAATACATATTCGCTTACTAATATTTTCTATTAATATCCAGTAAAAAAATCGGAATTACATAGTTCCAAAAGTTTACCACTTCCATTGCATAAGAATCACTACAGGTACTGAATTTAATATTTTAAGGCTGTTGATTATATATCAAAGATTGTTCTAGACAGTACAAAGTTTAATCAAATTGACCTAAACTATTTAAAAATATTAAGTTAACAAATAATAAAAGTATAATTTCTTTTGAATCCTTTTAAAACTAACCACTTTTCTCTTAGAAAGGTATTGCAATAAAAAACTATGGATGTAATAATTTTTTCTATCCCAGCCATGATTCCAAGCAAATTACAATAAAAAAAATTTAATGCAAATACAGATATTCTGAGTTGTTTTAAAAGGTACAAAACCTACGCAATTTTAGCACTAGCAAAGCAGCTAGCGGCATTAGACCAGACCTAGAAACCTTCTTCTTTAACAGCATCCCACTTGATCTGAGATGCGATATAAGCAAATGCTCATTAAAGCGAAGAAAGTTCGAAACAAATTTGTTCGATATTTGTTCGCAAATCTAAAAAAATTCTAGTGTTTGCTAAAGCTCCGAACTTTAAACTTATCTCGATAGTTTTTCGAATGTGTGACGATAGCCGAGTACGACCCATGACAGCACTGTAAGTTAAAAAATAAAATAAGAACACATACCTACATATCGGTGGCTTAATATAAAAAGGGCGTATCTCAATTTTTTTCCAAATCGCGTTTTTAACGTTTTCTGGGAGACAACGCATAATTGCATCGTCCTTGAACATCTTAGTACGTTACAATTCAAAATCCAGGAATTATGCCCACTTAAAAAATTATTTCTACAAGTATATGCTTTACTTTTTCTTCAGTTTTTTTTTTTTCTTCTGCTATAACATATCGAAAATTCGAGTTACACCTTTCTTATATTAAGCCATCGATATGTGCAATAATTGAACAGAAAAAAAATTTGACACAATATCTTAGTGGATGTGTGCCAGTCTGTTAGAATAGAGGTGCCATGTTCAAATCCTGCAGCGTAAGTTCAAGGTATTAAAAAATAATAATAAAATAAGTGAGTTAAAATAAATAAGCTAAAAAAAAAAGAAGAGAGGTGTCTTAGGACACACTGTTATAGCTATGCAGCTTATTTATATATGTGACGCGCAAAATAGAAAGGGCCCTAAGGGTAAAACCCGGTTTTGTTCAGGAGAGCCATTTTAAAGATTTAAATACGTGTATCTTTGGTGTACCATCACTAAGCGTGTTGGTATTGGTCTCATTTGAAAGCGACACATCTCATGACGTCAGGAACGTGTTGGTCAACCTTGAGAACGCGCGTAGGTCGTCCCTACCTCTTGTTTTGTGTAGTTGGTTTTTACTGTTTTCTACCTAGCGCTCTGTTTCCATGAGTTTGATATCAATTTTGCTCGCGTTTTTTTGAACCCAGGTTTATTTTCTGAAATTATTAATTGTGAATTATAATAAATACTCATTTATAATTCTTTTAAATCGTGAATATCACTCTGTTAGTACGAAAATTTTTTCACATAACCTTAGAATCGTCGACTTCAATTTCATAAGACGCGCATATCTCTCGGAGGGAACACTTTTGGGGCATGGGATCGGTCTCATTCGATGCTCAGATGTTGTCCACATCAAAAAAAAAAATATTAAAATTAATTTTTTTTTTCATTTTTGAAGTGCCACTCTTGATAGTTTTACAAGATCAAAGTTCAAGATATATTCGAAATCGATATCAATAACGAAAGTATTGGTCAACTGAGTTATTCCAAGTGCAATATAAATCCAGAGTGTGTCTGTTACCATGTATTTTTTCTCTACACACAACTTGGTGTATTACGACAATTGCGAATAATTTTCTAACAGTTTGGCTGAGAGTATGAATAAGATTTTCTTTCTTTCTTCTTTTTGTTTGTTTTTTGTTTTTTTTTCTGTTTGCCATTGTAAATATGATGTAAAAGCCTTGATAAACAATCTGGCTAAAATGATCGCTCATTCAAAATTTTTAAGTGTGCTTGGTGTTTGCTGTTTGGTTTTTAGTTTTTCTTGGCAAAATTTCTTCCTTTGGAACTTAACGAGTTTTAGTACTTAAGCAAAAGCGAAGAAAAAATTCGTGAAAGAAAAAACTCTCATACAATAAAGCAGACCTCACCAGACGCTTAACATATGTATGTACATACATACTCGTATATACAATGGACTTACATACATTCATACGAGTATGTAAGTATCTAAATACCTTATTACAATCTTTTTAAGCGATTTATTTAGTCAAAAGCTTAAAAACAAGCTTTATTATGAAATCGTCATCAGCCAGTTGGCCATGTTCCAAAAAAAAACCGTTACCATTTATCCTGTGGCAAAGACGTGGAGAGGAGAGGAAACAAAAGGCAATAAACGCACATGACAACGTTGCAGGCAATAAGGAAGCTTTAAATAAATCTTAGCTAATATTTTTCTACCCTACACCAAGTGTTATATCAAATTATTTGTAAAGCAAAAATGTTCCAAGTTCTGTGACAAAATAAAAATTACAACAAATGCCAATTTTTACATTGCTTATATGAAGTTCAGAATAAGGGGGTGAATTATTAGTTATTAAAAAGTTCAATAGTTGCCTGCAACTAAAAATAAAATATAAAAAAAACAAGAGAAATGTCTTAGGGCAACCATTTATAGCTATGCTGCTTAGTTACATAAAACAAATTTCATGTGTGAAATAACAATGCAATAAAATTATATTATATAATTAATGGTGACAAATTATTCGCAAATATTTCAAAACGTTTGCATTTATTTCCCATTATTTTCTTTTCTAGCGGCATATGATTAAATTAATGTATTGTTAGGTAAGGTTAGTCTGGGTGGCCAAGGACCTCGCATAGACCAGGATTGATCCTTAGCGAGACCAGAAGATGACAAGAAACCTGTAAGTATGGCGGCCTAGTTCGAGGTGCCTGCATCGAATGACTACCACAAAGATTTAACAAACCTTGGTAGCCTACACATTTCCATTCCCGATACAAGACCAAGGCTATAAGTGTGATAACCAAGACAGTCATATCTAGTGCGGTTTAGAGCCAGACAGTGGTACAGTAGATGTTCTACTGTCTGAATTACCCCGGGGTCCTTACATTTACGGCAGGTGTACCGTCAAGTATTTGTCCTATTTTGACGGTATACGAAGCCGTCCAGCAGTGTACAGTTTATACTTCCACTAGAAGTCTACAGTTGCTTCTGGTCAGTGATAAAAGGAATTTAGTCGATTTAGGATCATAGGAGCTCTACATGATTTTAGAAGTTTTGCAAGTTTTCGTCGCACGCCAATTTTCCTCCAGTTCTTCCTTCATCTTTCAGTTGTTGAATTGGTTTCCGGATATATATCGTTTCTTCCACCGGTAATTGGGTTCCGCTTTTGGTCAGTGTATCTGCCATTTCGTTTCCCTCAATCCCTATGTGTTCTCGGACTCAAAAAACATGTACTTGTGTGCCAGCACATATGCCCTAATTCTGTTCGACGAATGTATCGTCTTGTCTATGGACGGTAAAAAAAAGAAGCAGTTTTGATTCTTTAAAATTATTATTATTTATTGTCTATGCTAGAAGGTTCGTGTATTTGCTTTATGATTTTGTTCTAAACATTATATCCAACACATATTTTTTCATATATTTTTCAAACTATTGTATAATAATTTAATTGAATTTTTAAGTTTTAAAAACATGGCAATAATATTTATATTTTTCATTGTCAAAGACAACAACCATTTTTGAAGAAAATAATTTAGAGACTTCAAAGACAAGAACTCAGAAGCATTTAAAAAAAACGTCCTAAATCTTCTTACTGAATAAGGGCAATAATCTATTTAGGGCATCCGTACACATGAGCACAACCGAGGAATAGTTGCAATCAGCTGAAATTGCCTGAATTGCCTCTTGACTGTCTATCAGGGGTGTTCTGTAAATCGCGCGTTTTGAAATCATACGAATCAGAATCGAAATGGTAACTGCAGTTTATTCGACGAAAACAAAAGCAAGCATACTTTAATAATAGCCCTATTCACAATCTTCTGCAAATGTTTTACATTCGTTTTTACGCAATTGCTTAAAAAATACATATTCGCTTACTAATATTTTCTATTAATATCCAGTAAAAAAATCGGAATTACATAGTTCCAAAAGTTTACCACTTCCATTGCATAAGAATCACTACAGGTACTGAATTTAATATTTTAAGGCTGTTGATTATATATCAAAGATTGTTCTAGACAGTACAAAGTTTAATCAAATTGACCTAAACTATTTAAAAATATTAAGTTAACAAATAATAAAAGTATAATTTCTTTTGAATCCTTTTAAAACTAACCACTTTTCTCTTAGAAAGGTATTGCAATAAAAAACTATGGATGTAATAATTTTTTCTATCCCAGCCATGATTCCAAGCAAATTACAATAAAAAAAATTTAATGCAAATACAGATATTCTGAGTTGTTTTAAAAGGTACAAAACCTACGCAATTTTAGCACTAGCAAAGCAGCTAGCGGCATTAGACCAGACCTAGAAACCTTCTTCTTTAACAGCATCCCACTTGATCTGAGATGCGATATAAGCAAATGCTCATTAAAGCGAAGAAAGTTCGAAACAAATTTGTTCGATATTTGTTCGCAAATCTAAAAAAATTCTAGTGTTTGCTAAAGCTCCGAACTTTAAACTTATCTCGATAGTTTTTCGAATGTGTGACGATAGCCGAGTACGACCCATGACAGCACTGTAAGTTAAAAAATAAAATAAGAACACATACCTACATATCGGTGGCTTAATATAAAAAGGGCGTATCTCAATTTTTTTCCAAATCGCGTTTTTAACGTTTTCTGGGAGACAACGCATAATTGCATCGTCCTTGAACATCTTAGTACGTTACAATTCAAAATCCAGGAATTATGCCCACTTAAAAAATTATTTCTACAAGTATATGCTTTACTTTTTCTTCAGTTTTTTTTTTTTCTTCTGCTATAACATATCGAAAATTCGAGTTACACCTTTCTTATATTAAGCCATCGATATGTGCAATAATTGAACAGAAAAAAAATTTGACACAATATCTTAGTGGATGTGTGCCAGTCTGTTAGAATAGAGGTGCCATGTTCAAATCCTGCAGCGTAAGTTCAAGGTATTAAAAAATAATAATAAAATAAGTGAGTTAAAATAAATAAGCTAAAAAAAAAAAGAAGAGAGGTGTCTTAGGACACACTGTTATAGCTATGCAGCTTATTTATATATGTGACGCGCAAAATAGAAAGGGCCCTAAGGGTAAAACCCGGTTTTGTTCAGGAGAGCCATTTTAAAGATTTAAATACGTGTATCTTTGGTGTACCATCACTAAGCGTGTTGGTATTGGTCTCATTTGAAAGCGACACATCTCATGACGTCAGGAACGTGTTGGTCAACCTTGAGAACGCGCGTAGGTCGTCCCTACCTCTTGTTTTGTGTAGTTGGTTTTTACTGTTTTCTACCTAGCGCTCTGTTTCCATGAGTTTGATATCAATTTTGCTCGCGTTTTTTTGAACCCAGGTTTATTTTCTGAAATTATTAATTGTGAATTATAATAAATACTCATTTATAATTCTTTTAAATCGTGAATATCACTCTGTTAGTACGAAAATTTTTTCACATAACCTTAGAATCGTCGACTTCAATTTCATAAGACGCGCATATCTCTCGGAGGGAACACTTTTGGGGCATGGGATCGGTCTCATTCGATGCTCAGATGTTGTCCACATCAAAAAAAAAAATATTAAAATTAATTTTTTTTTTCATTTTTGAAGTGCCACTCTTGATAGTTTTACAAGATCAAAGTTCAAGATATATTCGAAATCGATATCAATAACGAAAGTATTGGTCAACTGAGTTATTCCAAGTGCAATATAAATCCAGAGTGTGTCTGTTACCATGTATTTTTTCTCTACACACAACTTGGTGTATTACGACAATTGCGAATAATTTTCTAACAGTTTGGCTGAGAGTATGAATAAGATTTTCTTTCTTTCTTCTTTTTGTTTGTTTTTTGTTTTTTTTTCTGTTTGCCATTGTAAATATGATGTAAAAGCCTTGATAAACAATCTGGCTAAAATGATCGCTCATTCAAAATTTTTAAGTGTGCTTGGTGTTTGCTGTTTGGTTTTTAGTTTTTCTTGGCAAAATTTCTTCCTTTGGAACTTAACGAGTTTTAGTACTTAAGCAAAAGCGAAGAAAAAATTCGTGAAAGAAAAAACTCTCATACAATAAAGCAGACCTCACCAGACGCTTAACATATGTATGTACATACATACTCGTATATACAATGGACTTACATACATTCATACGAGTATGTAAGTATCTAAATACCTTATTACAATCTTTTTAAGCGATTTATTTAGTCAAAAGCTTAAAAACAAGCTTTATTATGAAATCGTCATCAGCCAGTTGGCCATGTTCCAAAAAAAAACCGTTACCATTTATCCTGTGGCAAAGACGTGGAGAGGAGAGGAAACAAAAGGCAATAAACGCACATGACAACGTTGCAGGCAATAAGGAAGCTTTAAATAAATCTTAGCTAATATTTTTCTACCCTACACCAAGTGTTATATCAAATTATTTGTAAAGCAAAAATGTTCCAAGTTCTGTGACAAAATAAAAATTACAACAAATGCCAATTTTTACATTGCTTATATGAAGTTCAGAATAAGGGGGTGAATTATTAGTTATTAAAAAGTTCAATAGTTGCCTGCAACTAAAAATAAAATATAAAAAAAACAAGAGAAATGTCTTAGGGCAACCATTTATAGCTATGCTGCTTAGTTACATAAAACAAATTTCATGTGTGAAATAACAATGCAATAAAATTATATTATATAATTAATGGTGACAAATTATTCGCAAATATTTCAAAACGTTTGCATTTATTTCCCATTATTTTCTTTTCTAGCGGCATATGATTAAATTAATGTATTGTTAGGTAAGGTTAGTCTGGGTGGCCAAGGACCTCGCATAGACCAGGATTGATCCTTAGCGAGACCAGAAGATGACAAGAAACCTGTAAGTATGGCGGCCTAGTTCGAGGTGCCTGCATCGAATGACTACCACAAAGATTTAACAAACCTTGGTAGCCTACACATTTCCATTCCCGATACAAGACCAAGGCTATAAGTGTGATAACCAAGACAGTCATATCTAGTGCGGTTTAGAGCCAGACAGTGGTACAGTAGATGTTCTACTGTCTGAATTACCCCGGGGTCCTTACATTTACGGCAGGTGTACCGTCAAGTATTTGTCCTATTTTGACGGTATACGAAGCCGTCCAGCAGTGTACAGTTTATACTTCCACTAGAAGTCTACAGTTGCTTCTGGTCAGTGATAAAAGGAATTTAGTCGATTTAGGATCATAGGAGCTCTACATGATTTTAGAAGTTTTGCAAGTTTTCGTCGCACGCCAATTTTCCTCCAGTTCTTCCTTCATCTTTCAGTTGTTGAATTGGTTTCCGGATATATATCGTTTCTTCCACCGGTAATTGGGTTCCGCTTTTGGTCAGTGTATCTGCCATTTCGTTTCCCTCAATCCCTATGTGTTCTCGGACTCAAAAAACATGTACTTGTGTGCCAGCACATATGCCCTAATTCTGTTCGACGAATGTATCGTCTTGTCTATGGACGGTAAAAAAAAGAAGCAGTTTTGATTCTTTAAAATTATTATTATTTATTGTCTATGCTAGAAGGTTCGTGTATTTGCTTTATGATTTTGTTCTAAACATTATATCCAACACATATTTTTTCATATATTTTTCAAACTATTGTATAATAATTTAATTGAATTTTTAAGTTTTAAAAACATGGCAATAATATTTATATTTTTCATTGTCAAAGACAACAACCATTTTTGAAGAAAATAATTTAGAGACTTCAAAGACAAGAACTCAGAAGCATTTAAAAAAAACGTCCTAAATCTTCTTACTGAATAAGGGCAATAATCTATTTAGGGCATCCGTACACATGAGCACAACCGAGGAATAGTTGCAATCAGCTGAAATTGCCTGAATTGCCTCTTGACTGTCTATCAGGGGTGTTCTGTAAATCGCGCGTTTTGAAATCATACGAATCAGAATCGAAAACAATGTTTCGCTGATCGGACGTTTTAGTGCATTCAAAGTTAAGTTCGTTTAAAATGTCTTAAGCATCTAAAACATTAAATCCAATTAAAAAGCTGCAATAAGTCACCTTTTTAATTGAGATCTTTTCTGGAAATTAGGCGATTTCAAATCGCGTGATTTACAGAACACCCCTTTATATATATGTATATTCAAACGCGCATTCATGGTTTGAGGGGTGAAAGCTAATTCTGCAGCCATTTTGGCTGCAAAGATTTCCGCCTGGAAAGTGCTACAGCAATCAGGAAGTTTATAAGATTCCCCTATACTGAGCTCCGGGCAGTAAACTGCAGCTCCTACCCCTTCATTTATCTTTGACCATCAGTGAAGAAATTGAAACTGTAACCACGATGGTATTAACTATACTTTCGAGATAATGTATTGTTAGTGGCCGGTGGCGGCTGTTACCCGGCTTACAGCCAATCGGCTGCGTTCTCTGGTTTGTGCTCCTATGCAAAAACAAAACAAAAACCAACTGAGGAATCGTTCTCATTATTTTTGTTTCACTTACTTCAAAGAACGAAACAAAACATAATCAAACAATTTGTTTCGTTTATTTTCGTACAAAGAGATCAAAACAAAAATATATATTTAATTGTAACAGTGTTGTCGATTATTTTTGTTATGAAAATCACATCCTAACTCCTGCATCGCGCAATAAATAGCATAGCTGTAATAACCAAGCAAAAAAAACGAACATACAAATCACTAGCTACATCACTGATAAACGCAGCTCCAATTAATTCTATTTCTGATAAAACATCAATGAAATTAACACATTATTGTCACAGGACGGAAGAGATCCAAATAAAAGCTGATGTTCCTTATGAGATAACAAGTCGAAGAAATATAAGTAGCAACTTATTGGGGTATAACTTCTTAAAAAATCACACAAAATAATTGAGATTTTGTACAGGCATACTTTCGACTATCGAGATTACAGAGGTGTCATTAACTCAAAATCAGCTTATCTCGACTTAAGTACCTTTTCCTTTTTGCCACAGATATTTAGATGAAGAGAAAGAAGGAAGCACTAAATGTTGCGCCAATTAGAATGCACTTAAGGGACAATTTAAATGCTCCTTTAGAATTACCGCTCCATAGTGCTTGAATGTTAATGTTATTATTTTTTTTTAACTTTACGGGCCATTATTATAACTTAAAGTTAGTTAAAAGTAGGATTTTGTCGGACGTATAAAATGCTATTCATTATTATAAATTTAATTTAACTTACCAGGAAGGATACATTTGCCATTAACTCAACTTAGGTTAAGCTAAAGCTGTAGTAATGAAAAACTTTTTATACGTCCGATACAATCCTACTTTTAACCAACTTTAAGTTGTAATAATGGCCCTAAATCATATTTTTGCCTTCCGAAAGAAGCGGTAGTTTATTAAATTTAATTGTTTGCATTTTTGCTTTTAAAAATGTGTAGCAACTAAAAATTTGTGGTTGCCAATACTATTATTGTTAGCTGTGAACTGCAATATGTTACAACATTTTGGCAACGCAACTAAAGTTTGATTGCCATCCCTAGATACACTTATTTAAAAAGAATCACTAACATGCATTACTTTAGCTTACTTCTCATTACTTTTCTTAAAGTAATAATTTATTTTAAATTCAACTTGACTTGACCAGTTGAATCATTTTTTTTTTTTGTAAATATTTTTTATGCAAAATATTGAAATATTGCATTAACGGCATTGGCTTGATATTTCTCAATATCATGCTGGCTAAAGATACTGAACCTTTGCGTTCAATAAATGGTGAAATGAAAGTATAACATTTTATTTATTTAGTAAATCAGAGACAAGAGACACAACATCAAGCATTCATTTTAATGCATACGATTTTGCAACATTGTAGAGATTTTCCTTCTATTTAGTATTTTTTTCCATTGAAAAGGAAATTGTTAAAGGTAAACATATTCAGCCAACAATTGAGTTGCTGTATTTAGCAAAAGTGAAAATTATGCTAATTTAAATATGAACAATACAATATGCCGTGGAGTTCTTAGTAATCCTAAAATTTTTAGCTCCTCTCTTCACTCCAGCTAAAACTAATAGATTCTAAGTATGTGTTAAATAATCCTAAATGCATTTTTATATAAGTCGCCCCTTGGAAAGCATTTGTAGTCATTACATTTTTTTTAACTTTAATATAATTTTATATTTGTGTGCCAAAGTTCTGTTCCATTTATGCTAAAATAAGTTTTCTTTCATATACTAAAAAGTTTTCTTATAAAATGCACAGCAGATGCCAGCCAGCCACTAAAATATTAATAAACAACTTTTAAATTAAAAAATAAGCAAAATGAGCAACAGTAATTGCAACTAAAAAAAAGAGTCTTACTACTCTCAATAAATAAATAAATTTCTTCGTGTGTTGCGAAAGGTATAGTGCAATACACAGCAAAAAAAATAGTCCTGCAATAAACAACTTTAATTGAAAATAAAACCAAAAATCATTTAAAAATGGCATTAAGTCAATTAAACTTTTGTTTAATTCCTGCAATAAACAGCTTTAATCAAAAATCAATTAAAAATTTATTTAAGTCAATTAAACTTCTGTTTAAAAATTTATTTACTTACAAAGTTTAATTGACTCATTTACATTTTTGATTTGATTTTTGGTTTTATTTTCAATTAAAGTTGTTTATTGCAGGAATATTTTTTTCTGTGTAGTTTTCTTTGTTAATTACACTGTTCAACAACACCTGCAAGGTTTACCAGCCGATACAAGCAAATAGTAAAGTGCAAAAGCAGTGAGAATTTCGAGCTTAACTTTTAAATTCTGGGTATATGTAAGATTTATTTTTTTTTTGTCATTGGAAACTTGTAAATTTGAAAAAAGTTTGATTTTGTGGCACAGTGTTTTCTTAAATTCTTTGGGTTTCCTCCTTTACCAACCATTTGCTGGTGAAGAACTGCAGTAGCAAAATACTTTTTTTTTTTTGCTGCAGATGGAAAATAAATTTAATTTATTTTCGCAGCATTCCAAGCAACACTTACGCTTACACTTTGCAAAAAGTCATCTTACATATAATGTACAGAGCATTTTCGCAGAGAAAGAGGTACGATCTTTTTTATAGCTATGCTATTTATGACACTATTACAGTTATAAATTTATTTATGTTTTGATTTCTTTGTGTACAAAAATAAACGAAAAAACAAAAGAAAAGCAATGAGAAGGAATGCTCAATTTGTTTTAATAATGTTTTTGCACATGAGCACCAGCCACAGCACACGGCCGATAAGCTGTAAGCCGGCTAACAGCCGCCACCGGCTACAAGTAATACATTAATTTAATTGTACGCCTCTAGAAAATAAAATAATGTGAAATAAATGGAAAGGTTTTGATATATAAAAAGATGAGAGGTGTCTTAGGACATCCGGTTATAGCTATGCTGCTTAGTTATATAAAACAAATTTCATGTGTAAAATAACAATGCAATAAAATTATATTATATGATGATGTCAAATTCTCTGCAAATATTTCAATACGTTTCCATTTATTTCCCATTATTTTCTTTTCTAGCGGCGTGCAATTAAATTAATGTATTGTTTGTGGCCCAAGGTGGCTGTTAGCTGGCTTACAGCTGATCGGCTGTGTTCCCTGATTTGTGCCCATGTGCAAAAACAATACAAAAACAAATTGAGCAATCGGTCTAATTGTTTTTGTTTCACTCACTGCCAAGAACGAAACAGAGCAATTTCGTTTATTTTCGTACGCTGCCTTTAAGTACAAAGAAATCAAAACAAACATAAATCTATAACTGTAATAGTGTTGTCGATTATTTTTGTTATGAAAATCATGTCCTAAACCCTGTATCACACATTAAATAGCATAGCTATAATAATAGGAAATAAATGAAAAGGTTTTGAAATATTTGCAGAGAATTT
Source organism: Tachina lurida (assembly GCA_944452675.1). Taxonomy (NCBI): domain Eukaryota; kingdom Metazoa; phylum Arthropoda; class Insecta; order Diptera; family Tachinidae; genus Tachina; species Tachina lurida. The sequence goes on from OX101754.1 coordinate 142,987,443, forward strand.
GACATCATCATATAATATAATTTTATTGCATTGTTCTTTAACACATGAAGTTTGTTTTATATAACTAAGCAGCATAGCTATAACCGGGTGCACTAAGACACCTCTCTTCTTTTTTGCTTAAAACTATGGAATGATTGCAAAGAAGCAAAAAAAAATCCAGAGCAAAAGAACTATGCCTTGGTATACCTAGAATCTGTAAGAATTTTGAGCCCAAAGCTGCTTTTCAAAGTTTCCAAGGGTCATCAGCCTCATTTAGAAAAAAAAAATACCTAAAGCTTAAATTAGACGTGACATAGCCATAACGCCATAGCCATAACCAAACCAAAATTCAATTGATTTCTATGGTGAGAGTGAGAGTGAGACAGACTCGCCATAACTCTCACCATAGAAACCAATTGAATTTTGGTTTGGTTATGGCTATGGCTATGGCGTTATGGCTATGTCACGTCTAATTTAAGCTTAAGCGTCGAAATTCATAATGTGCAGTAGCTAGCGTGCCACTAACAGACTTCCATAAAGAACAACATACATATACTCGTATGACTCTTCGCTTAAGCAGTAAGTAACCTCGCAGTGCAAAACAAAATTGAAAGTCCTTTTTAAGTCCTTTTTAAATAACTAATCATTTAATGATATACACTTTAAATACGAGTATGTGACATGAGTTTTGAAAGCAAATTACATTCTATTCTTATTAAATTAAGATTCAATGATACATTTTTCTGTCATTACATTTTCATCGCATTCTTATCTATGTTCCAGGGCAATGATTATTCCTGATTAAAATTAATATTCGTAATTTGTAACTCTACGCTGTCATTGAAATTTTGTTCGACATTTTTTGGTGTGGTCTTTCTTATTACGTGAAATTTCGCAATTTTTGGCAAACAAAAATTTTTGTGTCATTGTTTAGGGCAACTAGGAAAATCATTTTACAATGAAAGCTGTTGCTGCTATTGTTGTTCTCTTTGCCCCTTGAGAACATTATACAAAAGAAATGGAAATCCAAGAAAATAGCTTGTAAAAAGAAAGAACCACACAGAGTTAAATGAGATTTTCGACTAAGGAGCAAAAGAAAAAAGGTGTGGAAACAGTTTACAAAATAATAGCAACATCATTGCAATTTATATTTAGCAGCTGGTTGTAAATTTCGCGGACTTGCATATACAGACAAAAATATTAAAAGCACAGTAGTCACAAGGGTCCTTTTTTACAATTAAAATGAAACGAATAAGAAAAAATCAAAAAGCACATTTTGCCTCAAGATAGTTTTTAAGTCTAAAAAGTGTGTTGTTCAATTATGTATATTTTCCTGTGGCCTATTTTCGAAGCGAATAATTTCATATCATCGCTATAAAAAATTTTTTAAGTCTTAAACACTACTGTGCCTCTTATTAAATTAACATACATACATATGTATATGCACCACAATACTGCACCACACACTCACACACTTTTGCTGCCACAAAACCAAGACTCAGTGGTACCGGTCGGTCTCTTAATGTAATATGGAAAAATTAAATGAAAAGAATCAAAAACAAAATAAAATCATTATGAATATGAGTTGTTTAAAAAGTGCCCAAAATCACACAGACACACCCATAGACACACAGACACACACACATACTCAGGCTCACATTGAATGCACCCAGTTGACCACGGCTTTCGTTAATGATATCGATTTCGACTATATCTCGAACATTTATCGTGTAAAACTATCGAGAGTGACACTCAAGCTGAAGGTTCATACCATCCGTTCAATGCGTAGTTGCGTTTTATGCATGTGTCAAAAAGTAGAATCAAGGTTATTGTATGTGGCAAATTACAGAATAAAACGCAAAGAACGTATAGACGCATAGGACGGATAAAGTAGGTTTACTTTCTACTTTTGTATCCATCGCATGCATCATGCTCTCTTTTATAGCCAAATGTTCGTGTGGTGAATTTAAATTTTCTCTTATACTTGCGCATAAGACGTATTGCATGTGTTAAACTTTGCCTTTTTCAACTGACAGCTAAGTTGAAATACATGGTTTTGTATGAGGTCGGTTACATTCAGTACGTGTCCGTCAACGCAAATTACAAAATTGGTAAACTTTTAACTTTTTGCGTACGTTGAGTAGTTTGACAGATATTGGTTTGGTTTTGTGGGAGCAAAAATAAAATTAAACAAAAGAAATAAACGATATAAATACAAAAAGTTCAATTTAATAAATAAAATGGAGAATCGACCTATAGAAACTGTTCAAATGCTTCGGTCAATAATGTACTCATTGTGCCAACCTTCTCCGTCGTTGCGTTAATATCAGTTGAAAAAGGTGAAGTTTAACGTATGATGGATTCATTGTGCCCCGGCCTTCACTTGAATTTAGAATCGGAGAGAACATACAGAAACACATACAACGCATATGCGAAGAACGGATGCTATGGACCTTCAGCTTTAAAAATATATCGAAAAAAGTTCACCAGTCGCTCAGTTTGGTCCCAAAAAACATTCGATCTCGAATTTCGCTAGCAATATCAAAAATGAGTGAATATCGAGCTAATATCAATATCGAAAAAAGGCAGCAGAAAAAGTAAAAATAATTTTATTTTTTAATTAATTTATTTTATTTTAAATTCGTATGAATTGAATTAGGCTACTATTCGTAACGCTTTTTAAGCCAAATTACATGTGATAATTATTAATGAACATATAACATCAAAGGTAGTTGTAAATATTCTTTTATTTTATTTTATTTAACACCTTAACTTATACGCTTCTGGATTTGAACATGGTACTTCCATTCTAACAGACTAGCATACATCCACTACGCTATCCTGGTAAATTTTTTTCTATTCAATTATTACTGATATGTAAGTGTGTGTTCTTACCGAGCTAACCAAAACATTCGTAAATAATATCGCATTCGAATGTTGCGTAAACATTTCTCGGACAAAACACTCGAGAACGGCTATCGTTAGCGGAAAGAGAAAGTGCTGCTAGAGCTCAGTCGTCGCTCAGTTCGTGGCAGCAAATCTTTCACTCACAAATCAATAGCGAACCTTTAGCAATCGATTGTATTGCTTCTAAATAGCAAAAAACCTTATTCCTCTTTTGTTGTCCATGCAAAAAAAAAATAAAAAATTGAGAGAAACAAATAGTTTCTTGTTGCTAAACTTTTTTTTAACGAGAATGTTTCGAGAATTGTTGGCTACAGCGAACATTCGTTTATTTTCAAAACTCAGGTTAGCTGGGTATTTAATTTTTTTAACTTATAATGCTGTCATACTTCGAGGTTGGTACATGTAGACTAACAGGCTGGCAAACATCACCTCGGCTACCGTCACACATTCGAAAGACTATCGAGAGAAGTTCGAACTTTTTAGATTTGCGGACAAACAGCGAACAATTTTGTTTCGATACTTCTTCGCTGTAGTGAGCATTCGTTTTTATCGAATCTCAGGCCAAGTGGGCAATAACATTGTTTGTTGTTGTAACCAAACTGAGCGATGGTCAATGTTGCGCGCGGTTCAATCTGCATTGCAACATACACACATTGCATGAATTATAGTGTGATGGCTGCATTGCAATTTATTAAATGTCTTCATTTTCTGTTGTTGTTTTGAGGTTGATTTTCTTTTTGCATTTGTTTTTTTTTTGCTCATTTCGTTTTTTGTTTGTTAAGAGTTAATGTGGTTATTAAGCTTTTCTGTTGTTCCTGTTGCTTATTTGTTGTACATATGTATATTCATCATGTTGTTGGCTTTTGTTGTTATTGTTGCTTATGCTTTTCAAAATCTTTGCTTAGGATTTAATATTGGCTACACAGTTGCACACAGTCTTGCTTATACTTCCCCACACACACACACACACACACACACACACACTGGTACATATTAACACTTTTACACATCCTGGGAGGAGAGAGCTCAAGTTTGTGTTAATGTCATATTGCCAAAATGACTGAGTGACTGACATAATATTTGCTGTCAGTATGAGCTGTTGCTGCAGCACATACACTTACATATTTATGTATGTACTCGTACATATCATTAAGCAGCCTTTTGCAGCTTGTCACAATATGATTTTTGTAGCTGCACCCTACGCCAGGCAATTTAAAAGTTTAATTTATTAACAGATGATAGAAGTTAATAAAAAACGTTCTCATTATTTAAGCCAAGTACAGACAAGAGCGAGTCTCAACTTCTCTGAATGTCTCAACTTATCTGAATGTTGTTCGAGAGCAAATTTTTCCGTTATTTTAATAGATGAATCTGTCCACCTGGGATCTTCAACTCCTGGATTTGACAGTACTAGAGGTATTTTTTGGTAACTCTGCTACAAATCTTCCTTGAATATTGTATTGTGTTTTTGAATATTGTATTTTAATAAAATTTTATCTAAAATTTGGGAATTAAAAAAAATCGCTAAAATCGGAAAAAACGCAAAAAAAGAAAGAAGCGCCAAAATTAAAAAAAAAATCGACAACACTAAAAAATTGCTACAATGAAACTAAACGCCTAAGCTAAATAAACCGAAAAAAGCGCATAAATTATAAAAATCGCCAAGAACCGAACAAACCGCCACAACGAAAAAAAAACGATAAAACTGCAAAAAGCAAAACTAAAAATCCAAAAACGGAAAAAATCGCCAAAACAAAAAATAAGCGCCAAAATGAACAAAAAAAAAATCGCCAAAAACTACGAAAAAGCACCAAAACCCGAAAAAAGTTTACCGTGTACTTAATTTGTTTTTGAAATATCTACAGCAGGTAAGATACTTGTATTCGATTAAAGTTCGTATAGCATTTCATATGTAGTGTTGGGTAGGGAACCCTACGTGTGTGTTTCAAAGTCGCACTTAAGTAAATTTATTAATTTTTAGTTACCACGAAAATTTTTATTTAATTTTTTTTCATAAACGACTGATTTTTTTAATTTTTTGTTGCTGTTGATAAATAAGTTTGTTACTAGTGATAAGAAGCATGTTCCGCATTCGTTTAGAACTTTTACAAAATCCGTTTTGTTGTTCGGTTTTTGATAATATTTTGATTTAAGCTTATTGCACACACAATGGCATTATTTCACTTTTAGCCGCTTTTGATGCATTATTATGACTTTATAAACTCTGCGGGCTTAAATGTTTTTCTCTTCTCTGCACCAAGTTGCCGGCCGGTGTTTGCCCTCTTATTTTTCCGGTTGGGAATTTTTTCTTTTTTGTTACTGTTTGGCTTTAATTTTTTCACTTTATTAACTTGATGTTTGTGGATCCTATTGTACGAGCATATGTAAGCATGATTATATTGTGTAAAAGTTGTCCGTTTGCCCGTATTGTCTGTCGGTGTTGTCAAAACATTTGCATTTTGTGGTCAAATTCATCCATGACTTTGAGGTGTGAGCTATTTTAATGTTCTTGATTGCCAATGATAAAATTTTTGTTGATGTTGTACACTGTTGCTGCTGTGTCTGCCCCCTCCCCCACCAACACTTTATCAAGCATACACACACACGCACACATAAAACACTCGCATACAACTGTTCTGTTGCTTTAATTCTTGGTTTGTCTAAAAATGATCGCGGTTAAAAATCTCAGTTTTATTTTGTGGATAGCAATATGTACATACATATACATATACATAGATATAAAACAACAACAAAAACAAGTAAAGAAAAGAATTGCAATATTGCTGGTAGATTTTTAAGGTGTTGTTGGTGAATGTAATGTTCACTTGATGCACTTGTTTGTTGTTATTGCTGTAACATGAAGTTGTTGCTGTCGCTGTTAATGTGTTTGTTGGCGGTTTATTTTTTTTTCTTAGTTGATTTTTGTTACTGCTTAAATAAAAGTATTTGCCCTGTGGCTATCTTGTTGTAACAAGATAATTGCTTAACTTGATTGGCTTACATTATCAGGCGTAAAATGTTTACCATGCAATCTAACATATACACAAAAACACATTCATTTCAGCTCTCATAGCGATAGAGATGTATAAATTCTATATCTAGTCATACATATAATTTTGCATATGTGAAAATTGTATATGCACATGTATGTATATGTTATATACTTGGAAGTATTTATCTGATTTCTATGAAATACGTTTTAGTTTCGCTATACTTGTGTATATTAATATTACGCATCCCAGTTGATCAAGGCTTTCGTTAATTATATCGATTTCGAAAATATCTCGAACATTTATCGTGTAAAACTATCGAAAATGACACTCTAAAATGAATCGAAAAAAGTTCAGCTGTTGCTCAATTTTGTTCAAAAAAAAAAAAAAAAAAACAAAAAAACAGACGATTTCGAAGTTTCGTTAGCAATATTAATAGTGAGCTAATATCAAACTAATTTTGACATCGCAAAAAGGCAGCACAAGAAGTAATTTACGGCATCGTTCGATCGACAACTTGTATTGCAAACAACAACAAATTTTCTAATGTTATTGGTGTTTGCAATAAAAGTTGTCGATCTAACGATTTCCGGTGACGGAAATAGATTGTCAGTAGTAGTAGTAAATTGTTATCGAGAGCGAGTAAAAACAACACCCAATTATTTGGTATTGCGTTAAAGTGATGTCGATGACGACAACTGGAATAAGGGTGATTTTAATTTATTTCATTTATTTCTTAATTTTTTAATTTACGCTGCAGGATTTAAACATGGGTACCATTCTAACAGACTAGCATTCATGCACTAGGCTATGGTGTCAAACTTTTTTTCTGTTCAATTATTGCTTATACATATATAGTATTTATATACATATATATATGTATATATATAGTATATATTACGGCGGGTCGATTTAAAAATCGCACAAATTACAAGAAAAATCGTATTCCAGGGATCAAAATAAGAATAATAATAATAATAAGGGGGTTTCCCCTTACAAACATTTGTGATTTTTTTAAATATTTGTATGAGGAATCCCCTAGGGGTGGTTCCAGGGGGTGTGCCACTGTCATATGTGGGTCGGCCCTCCAAAAATATTTGGGGTTGGTCATACATTTTGACTCGATTGAGGAACTCTAAATGGGTCAAAGTGAGATTTTTCAAAATTTGACCCTTCAAGAAAATTTGACCCTTCGGATCAAAAGTCGGGACATTAAAATACATTTTAGAGGTATGGTTCCTTCGGAAAAGTTTCTTATTTTGATCCCTACAATGCGATTTTCCTTGTAATTTGAGCGATTTTTTTGCCTCCATACAAAACGACCCGCCCTAATATATATACATATATATATACATATATATATATATATGTGTGTGTTTGTGTTTTTTTTTTATTCTTTAACAGACTAGTACACATCCAAAAAAGGAATCATCTACTTCCACTTGAATGCCTGCGTGTTGTAGCCAGTCACGTAAGCTCACATCCACTCGGCTACTGTCACACATACGAGAAACTATCGAGAAAAGTGCGCTTTAGCGAACATTCGATTTTTTTGGATTTGCGAACAAATATCGAACAATTTATATCGAATCTGAGGTCAAGTGGGATATAGCTCATGGTAATCGTAAATTATGTTCATACACAGAAAGAAAAACTATTCCTTTAAATATATATATATATAGTTATTGATATTTTCTTTTTTTTCGAGACATAAATGCTTAAGTGTCTGAATCAAAAAAAACATATAATAAAAATAAAAACCTTTTGAAAAAAGTAAAAAATTCTTACACCTTGCAAATTTTGCAAATGAAATCCGCCACGGAGAAATTTTTTCAACCTTTTTTTTTAGGATAATAAAATAAAATTATAGCTCCTTTCTGATGTGGAGATCTTTCATAATATGTACTATATATTTTAGTAGGCCTATCAATTGCCTGAGTTTTCTCTTTACATTACAAAAAAAAAGACAAACTTTTTCTCTAAGTGTTTTTTTATGCGCTTGAAATTGATGATGACATTGTTAACTTGCATAATTTTGCACATGGTGATTGGCACCAATCTCTCAAAAGGTTTGCCCAAGTTATAAATCAAGTTATAAATATTTCGAATAATAATAATTAAAATTAACTAAAAAAAAACCATAGTTGTATCATTAAGTTATACTAGATTTTAAATAGATTTCGTTTTTACTAGATTTTGCCCCGAAATCTCTTAAGTACTAGATTTTGCTCAAATATAAAGGCACTGTAAATGTTTAAGATCATATTCATATCTTCTCAAATCTCAAGTGATGATTTTTTTTTTAACTTCAAAATCAACTTACCCGTGCAGCAGTCATCCTCAAAACTTCTCGCATGGTAATTGCTCTTGATAATGAGGGTGTGAGGTAAAATTACAGCTTAACTTCTACACAATTTGCTGAAACCTGTAATTGAGATCAAGAAAATAAATTTTATATATATCACCAGCTTAAAGAGACGAAATCATTTTGAATAAATTTTTTTTTGGCGAAAGTGAAGATTGATCAAAAGCCAAAATAAATAAAATAAAACATGTATTTTCTACTCATAAAAATTTAAACGCCACATAAAAAATATCTCATAAATATGAATACATATTTTTTTTTTTTTGAATAATTTTCAAACACCCCCTCTCATTGTCGGTCATTTAGATTGCGCGTATGCACTTGTGTGTGTGTGTGTGTGTGTGTAAAACTTGAAATTAAAAGATAATCTTGATTGCCAGGAAAATGAAAGAGTTGGGGGAAAAAGAAAGAATTAATAAAACATTTAATAATAAACCAAGATCGATAACAAACTCATAAAAAAGCCCCCAAAAACTCAAAATGATGATGATGAGGAAGGCGCTGACTGGGTTTTGGTGATGGTGATGTCGATGCGGATGCTGATGCTGGTGAAATATGAAAAAGTGTTGAAAAATTCATGTTACATGAAAATTTATGAATTTTAAAGTTACTTTCGCAGAAATTCTTAAAAGAAGAAAATAAATTTAAAAAATTCGGAAAAAATTTTGTTTGTAGTTTTTAAGGGTAGAGCATGCGATTTTTTTTTTCACTTGTGTTTATAAAAAATAAACGATTCTCTAAGGTTTCATCCATTTGTAAAGTTTGTTATTTTCGTTGGGCTAAAACGAATGTCGTGCACTCTGTTTTCTATTGGCAAAATATTTAGGAGTTAGATATTATTGAAATACATTTAAGATACTGACTGTCACATGATTACTCTGATACGCATGAAATCTCATTATAAAATCTACGAGAACAAGTTTAATTTAACATGTTTCGGCAGTGACTTTGTTTCATATGTGTTTCATGTTAATTCAATATGATTTACAATAATTTTCACATTTTGGGTGCATGTGAAAAAAATTTTAAATAAAACTCTGCTTTTTCAGCTTAAGTAAAAAAATAAATTCAACAATTTTATTTGATTTTACAACATTTTTAACTTTTGAGACTTTTAGAATAAAATACTTAAGTCTAATTAAGTTGGAGTACAAAACTGAAAACAAAAAACGTTGAAAATTAAACAAATGATCAATTAAAAATTTAATCGAGCCAATTCAACTTTTGTTGAAAAATTCAATTGATTAAATGTTTAATTAAAATTTTAATTGAATCAATTGAATTATTGTTTAAACACTTTATTAATTAAAAAGTTTAACTTACACAAATCCATTTTGAAACGATTTATTTATATTTAGCTCATAATTTTTCTGTTTTTTAATTTTGTTAATTCATGAAAAATAAATTTAAAAAACATTTTAATAAGCTGCTTATAAAGGGTGATTTTTTAGCAGCTTTTTTTTTGGCAACACTGTTTTTGTGTAGCATGTTACTGTTAAACATGCTCAGTTTGGTCTATAATTTAACCATGAATCGACTTATAAATGACCAACGTTTGTAGATTATTAAATTTTATTCGTCCTAATTTACACTATGCAAGTCTTATTGCTAAGCTGATTAGTTTTTTAGGAGAGAGAGAGAGAGACGAGGGGAAAAGAAATGTATCTGTTCCCCTCGTCTCTCTCTATCACAAGCTAATCAGCTTTGCAATAAGACTTGCATAGTGTGAACTAGGACTTAACACAATTCAAGCCGTGAACCAGAGATCTGCATGATTACGAATCAAACGGCATAATTTTGTCTGTTTGAAAAATGAACATTTATCTAGCACTTAACATTAAAAAATTAAAGTTGCTTATGCATGATTCATATTCACAAGACTAATGTTAATAAATGCATGCCATTGCTTGCAAGTTCTGTTTATTCATATGCTTCACAAAACCAGTGAATCCTTATGATTGTCTACAATACTTCTTGAAAAACCTTATTCTTGTTATTTCTAAAGTCATTATGTAAAATTGTCTTCAAACACTTTTCAAAAGTTCTTTAAGCTTATTTTAAAAATGTATGGAAACATATACGCACTTTTTTTTACTAACTTAAGGCTTCATCAGTCCAACGTGCTTGTGTGTGTAATTTGATTATTATACAATACAATCAAACAACAGTAAGAAGTTTTTATTTACTTTTGCAAACAATACTTAAAAAACAAGAGTTAGTTAATGACAATCACTTGTTAGAGAGTTAACACTGCAAACAACATCATTAGTATACTTAAAATGATGTTAAAAAAAAACAAAAGCATTGTAAATGTAAGTGGACAGCATAAGTGAATCAACTCATGCAGTTCTCTGTCGTGCACTTCTTCCATTTTATGGTCAGTTTGGGCGAATTTCTGAATTTTAATTAATTTTTTTAATATTGAAGAATTTATTCGTACGATACCGGGCGATATGTTGGCGAGAGTTTGCCAAAATTGGACCCAGTGTATGACCCATTTGAGGCGTAGCCTCGGTCAACATTTAAACATCGAATTATATATGTAGATCGTTTTATCGACTCAAATAAATAATTCATACATTTCTCTAAATTTTATATTCTTTTTAACCGACTTAAAAAAAAAGAGGAGGTTAACAAATCGTCTCTATTTTTTTTAGGTGTGTTACTTCATAGCTCGATACATTTTAGACCGATTGTAAAAATTTTTTTGTTTTCTGAGAGGGTATAGCTTCCCATTGGCCCCTTGTAAAAATAAAAAGGGTGGAGACATACCCACAATATTCTACTTATTTGATTGTTGCGAAGCCCATAAAACACCTTTGGTTCTTGTAATTACACAGTTTGAAAGTCAAAAAAATGGGCGGTGTAACGCCCGTTAAAATTTATTATAATAAGTATATCACGCGGTTCTACTTAATCGAATTTTACGAAACTTACCACACAAATTGAGCTCTAAGATAGACAAAATCTTGTATTCAAAAAATGGGCGGAGGCACGCCCATTAAAATTTAATTTTATATTTCACGTACTACATCTTCTTATCTTTTTCTATGAGATCTTTGCATTGAAGTCGGTTTTTTTTTTTGCAGAAAGAATTATTTTAAAGCAAATCCGAAAGTTCTTTAAAAATCACCCTATACTTAGTGTAGTGCTTTCTCTACAACCAACTAAGACAAAATTAAAAAAAAAAAAACAACATAAAAATATTAAGTTAAAACTTTTTTATGAAAAAAAAAATATTTTTTTACCGTTGCGCTTAATGACGATTATCTGCTAATAAGGTATCAATAAATTTTAATACACAAGGTATATACGACAAACTACATACGGCCAATGAATCAATGAGCCAAACAATCTTCGATCCCATTCAACTGAACAATCAAACGCTCAACCCTGGGGCCATCCAACCAACCAACCAATCAACCAACCAACCAACCAACCATTCATTGCATATCCACTCAACCGAATCGTTCGTTCTTCATTGGCAACATGAAAGCGATATAAAGATTCCAGCAATTTGAGAAAATGATTTGCAAAATATATAAAAATATGTATGTACAAGCAACAAAGATACGAAAAATATTTAATTAATTTGCTTAAGTGTGAGTAAACCTGAAAACATCATTAAAATAATAATGATAAATTTATTTCCCTTATTTTTTTTTCTTCTTTCATGCCCCCAAAAAAATATGCAGATGTAAGGACATACATACATACATATGTATGTATGTATCTGGATGGACAAAGGAAAATTGAACAAATGATGAATAACTACAAATTAATAAATATGCGTAAATAAGTTTATTTGTGGGGCTGCATGAATGTGCATGTAGAGAAATTCGTAAAAATAATTGTACTTAAAAAATTATTCTTAACCCTTTGGGTCTTTTTCAAACGGCAAAAGATTGTTAATCAAAGTTGGTAATTGTAGCACAATAAAATGTTTTTTTTTTTTAATTTAACATTTTTAACAAAAATTAAAACTGCAAATATAAATTGCTGTTTGAGAAGAATTTTATGTATATGGCATAACATATCAAACTAAATTTGCAATAGAGATTATGTCGTGATTGGAAAAGTTCATCCATTCAGACGTGTCAAAATATAACCATATATATGTATATATTTGGTTCACCTATTAGTGCTGTCATACGAGGGCGGTTCGGAAACTTCTTAGCCTAGCACAAAAAGCGCGGTATAAACAGAAAAAAGTTAAGTGTTTTGGAAACTTCCATCTCTGCTATGAACACATGTTAAATTTTGTTTCTATCGGGCAACTCCTTCATATAGAAACAGGTGTTCACAAAAGACGCATCCGCCATTTTTTAACAATGGAAAAATTAGAAATGCGTGGTGTCATTAAATATTTACATAAAAAAGATTTATCGGGACAAGAAGTTCATAATGATATGGTGAATGTGTTAGGTGAAAGTGCTCCTTCATATGCAACAGTAAAAAATTGGGTTGCTGAATTTAAACGTGGTCGTACAAGCATTGAAGATGAACCACGTAGTGGACGTCCAAAAACAGCAACAACAACAGAAATTGTAGCCAAAGTGCATGATATGGTATTAAATGATCGACGAATAAAAGTTCGTGAAATAGCTAATATCATGGGCATCTCAAATGATCGAGTCCATTTAATTTTGCATGAAGAACTACAGATGAAAAAGCTTTCTGCAAGATGGGTGCCGCATTTGTTAACAGTCGACCAAAAACGCATAATGGCGAGTATACACGATACTACAAATCGTACGATAAATCGTACAAGTATGAAATTAGTAACGTGTATCATGCTATCGTACTTATGAAATATACTTTGTAGTATGAAAATCAAAAATTTTTGATTTCTGTGGGCGGAGCTTCGCTAAGTACGATAATAAGTATTGTGTATCATGCTGTTGTACAGCGAAATTAGTTTTATGAGGAGTTGATTTAGAAAACGCAGTGTTTCTTCGGCCCAATTTTAAAATTAGCTTTATGTAGCGGATATTTTAATTAAAAAAAGAACATAAAACATTATTATAACCATTTCCTACAACATGATCCTTTTGTTTTTGCATTATTTTTTTTATTCTTTTCAACTGCAGTTCACTTATTTTTAATAAATCGACCACACTATTTATAAATCCGCGTGTGTATTGCCTTAAAAATTTTCTGTCAAATGAATTAGTATGATTTTTAGTAACGTGTATCTGAAAACCCGTACTACAACTCGTACTACGCAAAGTACGGAATTAAGTATCGTGTATACCTTGCATAAGAATGAACATTTCTCAAGCTTGTTTGGATCGTTTTAAGCGAAATAAAATGGATTTTAAGCGTCGTTTCATAACTGTTGATGAGACATGAATCCACCACTATACTCCAGAGACAAAAAAACAATCCAAACAATGGACTGAAGCTGGAGGAAGTGCCCCAAAGAAGGCAAAAACAATTCAATCGGCTGGTAAGGTTATGGCAACGGTGTTTTGGGACTTCAAAGGTATTTTAGTGATTGACTATCTGCAAAAGGGTAAAACAATAAATTCAGAGTACTATTGCAACCTTTTGGATTTTTTTTTTTTTTTTTCTTAGGAACAAACACAACCCGCAAAGCGATTAGCTTGTCTGCGGATCAATTAAATGTACAAATTCGAGAAAAACGTCCTGGCTTACAACACAAAAAAATAATTTTTCATCAAGACAACGCACCAGCGCACAAGAGTGTTTTAACAATGGCTAAAATCAACGAATTAAAGTACGAGTTGCTTGACCACCCACCTTGTTCTCCTGATTTGGCTCCCAGTGACTTTTACCTGTTCCCAAATCTAAAAAAAAATCCTTGCTGGCAAGCGTTTTACCTCAAATGAAGATGCAATTACAGTTGTAAACCACTATTTTGAAGACCCTGAGGAAAACTATTTTAATTGAAATTTCAGGAGATTATATTGAAAAACAAAAAAATTTTTTAAAAACTAACTATTCTCTTTCATTGATAGGCTAAGAAGTTTCCGAACCGCCCTCGTAATCATAAACAGCTGTTTATGTTTTGATTTGTTTATTCATTTCAAAAGTGCAACAACAAATATATACATATGTATGTCTAATAAGCAAACAGCTGTTTATGTTTACGGCGAAAAAACAAAATTCAATTTGGTTTCTATGGTTAAGCTTAAATTAAGTTTCAAACAGACGTGCCATAACCATACAATAACAGCTGTTCGAATCAAACTAATGGACAACACTGTATTTAATTATAGGTGACTCCATATAAATATAATTGAATTTTGGTTTTGGTTATAGCTACGGCAATATGGTATCACAATCTTAAATTAAGCTTTATGGTTATGGGTTATGGCGTTATGGCAAAACACGTCTAATCAAATACAGTGTTGCCCATAATCTTAATTCGAACAGCTGTTTTGTATGGCACACAGGTATATGCTTAAATATTAAAGCACTTCTTCTTATTTAATAAAATTTGGAGCTCCAATTTTTAACACAAACATATAAACCAAGGCGATGGTATCAACTGCTCAAGTGACTATTTAGGCCGTTTGTTATTTGCATATCCCAAGTATGAACTGTTCATGGCCAATTGAATTGTCTTGACACAAAAAAAAAACACTTTAAATTACATTCTGAGCTTAATTTTAATAGCAACAATAAATTACTCTGCAGGGATATCTCTTTTAAATTTGTAAGGCAATTCCTCTGGCCGCGATCTACGTAACTCGGCTTTCTCAGGTGTTTTCTTTAGACGGAAAATTTCCCATCTCTGAAATAACAGGCATGTGCACAGATTTATTGAATGAAATAGTTTTTCTACATACCTGGAAAGGACTCAGCGTCGTCATAGATTGCCTTGAGTTCAAAAGACAATAAACGAAGGAAATCCCCTTTCGCGATGGAACTTTAGGGTGTAAACAGTGCTTTTTTTGGTACTAAGATTACCAGGAGAAAATGGAAAAAGAGTCCGATAGTAAATGATTATGATACCAGAGTCTATGAGTACACTTATAGATCAAGGACAATGTGTGCTAATGGGTCTAAAGCTGTCTCAAGTTATCTGGGCGTACAGATATCGTACCAGCTTCCCGATGGTGCAAGTATATTTCGGGCTGAACTACTGGCCAAAATGGAGGTAGAAACGCTCAGGGGAATATCCACAGTTTTGTTGATAACCAACCAGCACTTCTTGCTCTTAGATCACTGAATGCCTGCTCATTTTTAGTTAATGAATGTAAGGATGTGCTATTCAGACTTTATGGTCATACCGACACCATTCTTATCTGAGTTCCTCTAGCTTCATTGGCAATGAGCGGGCTGACAAAGTACCTGGAACCACTTTGGATGACCGTAATGTACTGTCAGTCTTAGTGCATTATTGGCATTATTAAAAGTAATGCCAAAAAAAAACTGATTAAAAAAATATATTGAGCAGGTATAGGTTCGTGAAGGCAATGTAGCCATGCTTCACTTATAAAGGCTCAGAGCAAATAGTTAGCAAAAATAACAAGAGCATCTCGGAGTTGGTCCCCTTATTGAGGGGGCACTGCGTGAGCAGCAAACATGCTAGTAGGCGAGGTCTTCCCTAAAGCACATGCTGTGACAGCTTTCAAGAACAGGACAAAGGAGAGAGAGAGATAGAGAGAGAGAGTTTCTCACCTGCTCTGTGATTGTCCGGAATTACACATTACGCGATACAAATTACGAGGAGAACACATACTAAAAAATCTGTCGGAGGTACCACAGATTGGCATATAACGCAGTTCCTCAACGCAACGAGGAGGTGGATCTAGTGAGACTACATCACACACGATCTATCTGAGGTATCACAGATTGATATAAGGAACCTAATGCGGTACCTTAACGTCCAACCAGGTAGATATATTATGAGTTATCACTGGTTCTAGCATTGAATCCGGAAATGTTTCACAGGTTAGAACTCGGACGAGTAGAGTCATATCTACCACTGATTGGATGGATCTAGTGAGATTACATACCACACGATCTATCTGAGGTATCACTGATTGGTATAAGGAACCTAATGCGGTACCTTAACGCAATAAGGTAGATATGTATACTACTAATGATCACTGGTTCTAGCATTGAACCTAAAAGTTTTCATAGGTTAGGACTCGGACGAGTTGAGTCATATCTGACTAAGCAAAATCTCATGATTCTACTTGATTACTTGTAGGTTCCAAGCAGACTAGTAAGCCAGCCAAGCAACAACCAAAGGACACCGTTGACACCCAGCAGCTAATCTGTATTTGGGTTGTTTAAGGGATGATGGCGCAAATGAATCGGTACCCCTTACAATGACGGTGATATTTTGGTTTTAACCCACGTGGTTTAAAAGATGATGCTTGATGTTGGCAAGTAATGCTTTAACAGTACACGCCTGGAAAATAAGCTCTAACACCTGTTTTTATTACCACTGAACCTGCTTTGGGTAATTGATTGGATTTTTTTTCCTGTGAGTAACCAGAGTCAATGCGTTTAAGCTCGTGGGATAATAAGTAAATGCTATGATTGCTATTAAAATCGTTGGAAGCAGTGTGTAGTATGTCTAGAGTCCGGTCAATCCTAGTGGTTGATTGGATGCGAACAATCAGACACCTTTTCAGGTGCTGTGGCCATTCAGTAGATGCAGCTTCTGGTATTTCCGATCGGTTCTGATATGGAGGAATGCCTTGTAGATTATTCTGTCGTAATGGTATACAAAATTTTTCTAAAATGAATTGTCACCCAGACTAAGGCCAGTACAGGTTAACCTACTCCACCACTTCAGCACGATGCTTGCTCAGGGTCACTGACTATAATCTCGTAGGAACACACGCAGTGACTGTGATTACTATCAAAATTGCTGGAAGAAGGGTCGTTAATCAAACATGAAATCTATCAGCCGGAAATACTCCCTTATCGGGAGTAAAACGCAAACACTTTGTTCAGCTAAAATATTTCCTGTGAACAAAAAATGGTGAACAAAATTAGAAAATAGTATACTGACACAACAACAACGCAAACATTGACTATCACAATTATAATATAAATAGGAAAAGGGAACACATTTCACTTGAACTTTAATTTATGATAAGGGTGAATATATAAGTTTAAATTTAAAAATGCAATAAAACAAAAAAGGTTTGAAATTTTGCTGCCGCGGCTGGCCTCACAGTATCCCATTCGATCGGACCAATTTTCGAGTGCATGGATTCTTAACTCGGCAAGGCTATCACGAATGTTGGCTTTCAAATGCTCAATTTTCTCTGGTTTGCCAGTAGTATAACACTTGTCTTTAGCGGCGCCCCACAGAAAATAGTCCACTAAGATGAAAATGGGCTTCATCCCAAAAGATGTTGTTTTTTTTTTAGCAAAATCGACATCAGCGTGCATCTTCTCGTTGGCCCATCTAGCGAGCGAAAACGAAACGGATGGTCATGCGGTTTCAACTCTCGAGCTAATTGAACTTTTTTCGCAAAATTCGACGTACAAACTGGTGCCTGAAATGTTTGAAATTCTTGAAAACGATGACGAATTGATGTTGATGGATTCTCAGCCAGAGCTTTCATATTTTCGTGGGTACTTGCTGTACGACCATGCTCACGTCTTGGCGCATCAACAATGAAACCAGTTTCACGAGCTTTAGCAATAAACTTGCGTATACCGGGCACTGTTGGCCCATCTCTTCGGCCAAATTTTGTACGACAATTTCCGCGACCAATTGTCTTTGTTTTGGAAATAGATTTCCAATAAATGCCAACGTTGCTCAAGAATAAATCAATTCATTTCGTTCAGTGGAGATTATATACTGAATAGTATGACATAAGGTATTGCCAGATGCGAAATTACCGATGGTTCCTATTCAAACCGATAGATGGCCCACCCGATATATCGCTTGGATAAATAATAATCTTATCAAGTGTTAGCAACTTGCAGCAACAATTTATGCTTTCGTACTTATCAAAGCTAATAATGTATTTTGACCATCAGCTTGCAGTCGCTGCAAGAGTTAATAACAAGCATAATTTAATACATTTTCATGGTTTCTTTTTTTCAATAGGATGCTGTTGATTAACCATAAACTTTTATATCTGTTCAAATATTTATTTGGTCGAAATGGCCAAAAGTGTTTCAGCAGATGAAGGAACGCATAAAAGCTCTTCTTTTACAATGCAGCAAAATAAGGCGACATGGAGAGTGAGAATACTCTACTGTGGGCAGTTGGTAGTTAAACGATTACCAGGTAATAAATCCGGCTAATGAGATAAAATAAAAATATTTAAAATTTTGCAAGAGGCAAAATATTTTTTTTTTTTTAATAAATTCAGCTAAAATTTAATGCTGTTGCAGCGTGAGGCAAGTCATTTAACTGTATCAAGTGTATTTAATGTCGCAATCGCGTTCCATTCACATGAAATTGCTAAAATAACATACGATAAAATTTTAAGAGTTCATAAAATTTAATTAGACATTTAAAAAATTTCGTGGTTGGTCGAACGATTACCGGGTCAGTGAGTCAGTCATTTTGCTTTGCATTGCAAAATGTGTTTGTATGCTATGCAGGCAGGCATGGCATGTTATACATGCAACCTGGTTATGTGAAATGACATCCAAAACATTCAAGCAATCTTTCTTCATTCAGTCATTCATTTATAGTTTCATATTTAACGATTAACAATGTTGTCAATAATAGTCATAATGTTAATAATGATAATAATAATAATAATAAGAATGATGATTATGACAACGAATGACGACACAATATTGAAGTTGATGTTCCCGGAGTGTATGATGTTGTTTGCATTTCCATATTACCTCAATGTCATTTTGTGTATGTCGTAACGTAAATTAAATATTCCTGTTCGTACGAGTAAGGACATGTATTCTCTCTGTGTGTGTGTGTGTGTGTGTGCGGTTATATGAATTTTTATTATCAATAACAGAACATTCCTTAAGCACAAGTTTGAGTGAATGTTGTTGACAAAATTTTAACAAGGGGTTGCTGCTGCTGCTGCTGCCATTTGGATTGTGCATGAGCTTAAGTTGTATGCAAAGTATTTGCATTTAATGGCCCAGTTAAAAATACTGCACAATGGCTTAAAACTGGGAAGATTTTGATCATATTTCAAAAGGTTTTTAGAGCGATTTTCCAGCTCATAGATTGCTAGAACGAAGACAAGATCACAGGTATGTGAATCCCTATATCAATATATCGAGCCATAACCGCCGAAAAAATGTATCCCACAAACTCGAAATTTTACAGAGCAAGGTTTTTTCAAAATGAAATCAGTTTGAATAAAGCCATTATTTTAAAATTTATAATGTAAATATTGTTTTGTGTAATACATTTAATTTTAATAATTTTAAATGATGTTGAACTATCGATTTCGATAAAAAACAAAAATCGATTATGGTGTGGGATACATTATTTTGGCGGTTATGGCTCGATATACTTCAAATTGTATACATACTCGTATGCATATTACATTCCTTCAGACTCCCGAACGAATGTAATATATTACAGACAGAGTTATCTGCCATTAAAAGAGCTGCAGACTGGCTAAGGTTCTATCCATATTATGACTGACAGCAAAACTGCTATTAAGTCCCTCATAGGGGTGTACACGATAGCCTTTCTTCTCCAAGAATGTCGTAAAGCCCTGAATGGACTTGCCCAGCACTCAAATATATTGTTAAACGGGGTGCGTGGACACTGTACAATTTCAGGAAACAAAGTTGTAGATGGCCTGGCAAAGAGGGGAACCTTACTTTTCTTTGTGGTCTCCCACTCGCACCCTGCTGGAGACGTTTCGATGTTACGTCTCTTGAATTAGCTTAAAACAGATGGTGCAATGAGTCGACCTATGTAATAGCGAGAACCCCCTCTGGCTTCGCCTGGACTCCCGTAGAACGAAAAATCTCATGAACTGCAATATAGGAAGCACTTAAGCGGTCACTGTACCTTCGGAACCCATGCTAAACGTATGAGTCTCCCGTATAATGACTACTGCTACAGCTGCAATGACGAGGTAGAGGAGGAAAGTATTCTGCATCTCCCGTCTCTTTGTCGCGCTCTGGAGGATCTCCGTCTGGAACTTCTTTGTAGAATATCCTTCGGAAGTTTATCCGAGTTATCGGAAATCGGGCCTCCTGAGCCTCTATATTAGGGATAGTGGCTGGTATAATCGCTGACCCAAGTGAGCTGGACTCTTAACTTTCTACTTTTCCTTGCCAGCAGCCTAGTCTAACCTAACCTATACATATTAAATTATGTCCTTTAATTTTTATACGGAACAAACGGACACTACAAATTGATTTCATACAGTTCTCTTCACCAATAAATGCTTAGTTTTCCTCCATGATTTGATTACTTTTTAATACGTCGCGTTCAAGTTGACGCCCACATAAGTGGATTGGGTAACCGTGTTCTGACCTGTGAAGTCCAGTCATTAGCTGCTTTTGCAAGGCCTGTGTGTTCAATCCAATTCTACGAGTATCTGGACTGGCCTTTGATTTGTTCTATACCAGAGAAAAGTGTTTGATATGGCTAAACTCCCAAATACTTGCCGAGTTAGTCGATCATTCAAGGTTTAAACCACTCAGCATTATGAAATGCTTCTGGTTGCACAATCTCTCCCACTTTTAATGCCCGATTGATCCAACTGGTCATCCAGAGCGTGCGTCATCTTCCGTGCCCGTATGACCATAACGAAATTCAGTAAACCTTTTCATTGCCATTGAATTTGATGATGAGAATCGCAAAATTATTTATTAGCCTTGGCCTTAGTCTGAGTTATGTTCAAGGCTGTGACACACTATCATACACAGTCGTGCGATTTTTTTTAGAAAATACAACCCTGGTATGATGGAGTTTGTGCAAATTTTCCAAAGACAATAACAATTCATTAGAACAGGGTTGTATATATTTCGTATAGATCGTGCGATTGTGTAGGATAGTGAGTCATGACCTTTAATGGGCAAATGAAATTCTGTCGAACTGTCAAAACACAAAGTACACAAAGATGTCACGAGACGGAAGATAATTATGTTTTCGAAGCTTTTTTCATCACTCATTTTCTTCAATTCTTCGTATTTTGTGTGTCAAGCGCAAGCTAAAGCTCACAACTTGTTCAAATTTTGTCAGTAGTAAACTGACTCACTGCTTGTTAACAGAAGCAGCGTTGTCCTTTCATATTGGTTTATTTTAATTCGTCCAAATTAAATCGCTAAAATCGCTTTAAAAATTTTTCTTTTTGCGTCACTTTAAAGCTAGACATTTCATAAACCGGCAAACATCTGGCTTCAATTGTAATGTAACTTTTGTTTTAATCGTTTAAATAGTTAAATAATATAAGGGCCACTGTTTGAGTTCAAGATTAGGAATTAGATTAACCTTAATCTTTATTTGTCGTTATTGGATAGTAGATTATATAGTTTTACTTGTTAGCTTAAGGCGCCAATCACTGTAGTTTAAACTTACGTTAATACTGATAGCATACACTTGTGAAACACATAGGTTAGGTTAGGTTAGGAAGGGTGATGTTATAACACACCTCCACTTGGAGACCCCGTTGGGTCTATTGTGATTCCTTTCTATTGTCCATTAAAAAAAGTACCTAGAAGTTCCCTTATTATACGTCATTAAGCCACTCAATTCCCATGATGAAACAGCTGATGTCCTCTAGTTTACACTTCCCGATATCAGTAATGCTCTCATGGAAACATCCGCTCAGCAATCGAAGCCTATGACGTTCCAGCTTCGGGCAGAGACAAATAATATGTTCAATGGTTCTTGTTTTCTCTTCATCCCCGCACATAATACAGAAATGTGGAGTGCCAGTTTCCCAAATGCTGGTTCATGCTCTGACCGAGCAGTGACCAGCCAATGCGCCTATCACGATTCGCATTGCCTTCGTATCCATGTCCTGTAGCAGTTTGGATCTTTCTGAGTCAAGTTTTCCCCACATAGCCCTCTAGACTCTATAATCTTCGCTACTTCGCCATGATCCGTTGGTCCTTCTCTCTACCCAATTACTGAGTTCCCTGTTCCCTATTCTTTGCTCATCGGCAATTTGATTTCCCTCAACACTGCTGTGGCCAGGAGCTCAAAATAGCCTGACACTATATTTGTCCATAAGCAAGCTTAAGTTTAAGTCACTAACAAGTTTCGATTTGACATTGTGTCCTTCAAAGCTTTTAAGGTTACCTTCTCACCTTCAGGTACATTCCTGGCCACCAGTTACGTGGCCCCGAGGATCGCCAAGATGTCAGCTTGGAAAACGCTACATTCATTCGGCAGTCTGAAAGAATTACGAATGTTCGCTACCAAGACATAAGCACCAGCTCCTGTGGCTTCCCCCATTCTTGACCCGTGTGTAAATTACCAGTGAGGGTATTCTACTACAATCAATTTCAACGACCTCATAGTCCGTAAACCCAGGTGTTACAGATTTATGACGCAAAAACTGATCTCATTTAAGATTGATGTGTAACCTGTTATTCCTGTACTTCTACGAGTCTAAGGAGACTTCTAGTCGTCGTTCTCAATAAAAAGAAATAGATGAGGAATGACATCCAAGGCAGCCTCAGGTGTGCTCCTCTGAACACATAACATTTTTAAAAAATTATACGATAAAATAATACAAAAACATATAAATAAACAGAATTGTACTATACGAGTATTATTTATCTATTTTCTTTAACAAGCACAATATTTTACTTTTAAATTATAAAAATAGGCAATTTTATCTTCTTCCAACAAAAAACCAAAGTGTGTTAATAACATTATAACTTTTCCAGACAGAAAATGTTGCCCCTATATGTTGCTCCTCAGTATGGTAATAAATACTACATACAAAAAGAGTTTTAAACTGACAATCAAAAAACATTAAACTCAATTAATGTGAGATTAATTTAGTTTTCGGATTAACTAATTAGAGAAATAAACTAAGTTTAATCTCGAACGCAAAAATTGGCCCTAAAAGTTTAAAATATTTTGCAGCAATTTATCTCTCTTTTGCCCCCATGTGCAGTACTTTTTTATATCATTTTATTATTCATGCACCATCAAAGTATGTGGTATTCAATCAATTGCTTTTTATATTATTGACATTATTTTTTTATTTTTTACTTTTTTGTTCCTGCACTTGCCTCATCTTGCGGCTGTTAGGTGCATTGATTTTATTGCCAGCAACAACTACAACTGTTGCGGCAACCAGCCAGCAACCACCACCAAGCACAGCAGATGTTGGTTATATTAAAATTTAATAAAATTTTATTTTATAAATATTTGTTCCATTGCAAATGAATTTTTTTTTTATGTAAAATAAAATGAATTTGTAAATATCGCGTTACGAATGAATGTATTTTTTTCTTCTTAATTTTTTCTTTTATGAAAATATTCGTTAGTTAAATTAAAAACAATGATGGCATTTAATTCGTAAAAAAAATTGAGTTATATATAAAAAATTCTACTCAATAGGTTTTTTTTAATTTAGTGATTTTCAAATTCGGTGGCCATGGAATTTAAGTTGACGGGTAGAATGGGGTAAGGGCGTAATCCGCCACTGGAAGTTAAAAGGCATATTTTTTTTTTTTTTTTTTTTTTAAAGAGAAGTAACACTCAGGCAATTAATGCCTACTACTATTACTAGGTGTTATCTTCTTTAGGAAAGGGATAGTGGGAGAGAAGATAGGTGGTGAAGGAAGAGATAGAGGAAAGCTTCATTCTTTTACAACTCTGCTTTTTTGCACGTTTTTAATAATGCAGTGTTGCAGCGCCTCTGATGTTAAATGAGGCGTATTAATTTTTTGAAGCTGTGTCTTGTAGCCATTTTATTGATTATTTTACTTCGCCGATGATTTTTGCTACACAACGAAGGAGGGCGCTCTGATGTTACATTAGGATTAGTATCTGCTGAAGTCGGTATAGTTCAGTGACCAGTGACTATGCCTTCATCACTTGAACTTTCCTACAACAACTGACACAAAGGGACACTAATGCACATAAGAAAAATGCGTGGTGTTGTTATTTAATGACTGTCGGATACAGGGATTGAACCCAGGACCTTCGGTTTTGTAGTCAACGTGCTAACTACTTCAGCCAACGCCACCCTCAATGTTAGGTATTAACAGTTTTAAAAATTATTTAAAATATTTTAAGTTAATTAAGTTAATTGTTATATTGCAGACATATATTTTCAATAATTATTTACAGATTTTCAAGTAAATGTTCATTAACTGGGCTCACAGTGTGATTTTAGTGTCAAGAACCGTATCCGTATCTAAAATCGAACGATACAGTTGTGCGGAGAAATCTTTACATAACTAAGAAAAGCACATTAATTTTTGAAAAATTTAAGTCCATGCAATTTTTGCCAAGCAAAAAACGAGTTATATTTGCAACAAATTTAGTGGTCCATACTACAGAATGACAATGAGTACACAAAAAAAAAATACATACATAAGTTAAAAGTCTTAATTTTATTAACTGTGCATAATAACAATTGTAGCGCAAACAATTCGTAAGCTCACATATTTTCTCTCAACCAACTACGACTATAGCCGATTCCAACATGCAAGAGCATCTCTATTTCGTTTATGCCAAAATCTAAAATACGCTACAACTAAAAATAAAAAGGCAAATGCATATCAAGTGGATTGGCCCTCTCTCATACTTTAACTCTAATTATGCTTATACTCCGGCTATGAATATTTAATCGGACAAAAAGTATACGCATGATACTCGGGATATTTATTAATATTGCGCCACTGCATGCATACATTTGTGTATATAAAATGGAATTGAAAATGTGTGGCTATACGTGTGCTATTTAAAAACATGCTTTTTATGAGTGTGTAAATAAAATAGCCCTGTATATATGTATGCAAGTGTGCAAGATATGCTCGGATCTATAATCCTATTAAAATAAACTGATTTTTAGTTTTCACTGAAAAACAATTTATATAGCTCCTCTTCCCCCCTCCCCCCCCACAGCTGTTCTTTAAATGAAAGTTTAATATAATATATATCTACTTTTTCGAAGAAAATTTTGGCTAAAAGTTCTCTGATGATTTTACAAACGCTAAACAACACTGTTGGCAAGACAAACAATTGAAACAAATGTCTTGCCAACAGTGTTGTTTAGCGTTTGTTCTAGAATATTTCGCTGTAGTAAAGCAGTTGAAAAATCTCTCATGTCTTGAAAGGTCTTGCAAATGGAGTCTAATATGCATTCCGTATCTGCTCATGGAGCTAGTCAGTAATAAGCTTTAACTTAAAATATTTTGAAATGAGCTAAAAAAAACTTGGTATGTATGTTCATAGTAAGACTCTTAACACATTACTGAGAATCCCAATATACAAACGCAATAAATTTAAAGACATCAAACAAAAATCTTTACAAAACAAGCAGCTCTATTCAATTTCTATTCTATTTTACACAATATAGGCTGTTTTTTTTATAGATGTATACAACTTTAAATTCTCAACACTTTTTTAACTAGCGACCATTCTGTCATTTGTCAAGTAATTTATGTTTATTTTGGTTTGGCATTTCAACATGACTTAGACTCACGTCTAAACAACCCTTCCAAATTGTGCAAATTCATTTTGAAATTCATGGTTCTTTATGATACGTTTTCGCACCACGTTTGCTCTAAATGATAATACGCATACACAGAGACGTCGTACAGTGCGTACAGAAGAAGTCATTGCTGCTATAGAGCATAGCGTAGAAGAAGACCCGAATTAGTCTATCCGCCATCTTGCACAGGAATTGGATATGCATCTATCCACTACACACAGCTCGTGCCACAATTGATCTATTGAAGGAAACGCATAGTTTCACATTTCCGACACATGAATTGACCTCCAAGATCGTTCGATTTAACGCCGCTAGACAATTTTTTATCGGGATATATGAAGTCGCTAGTATAGGCCGAGAAGCCCGAAACGATTGCCCACTTGTAGGACAACATCCGTCGATTTATTACCAATATACGGCCACAAATGCTATGGTAATATGCGAGAGTCATATTTATATTATAATGCCAGAAGAGTAGTTGTAGTGTGCCGGTCCTGGATCACTTTTTCAGTACAAAAGTCTGCTCATTCCTGGATGGGAATGTCATACATTTAAATTATGTTTATTGCTTCATATATTTTATGAGCATATGTATCTGATCTGTATCTGATCTGTATCTGGTTTATATCTGATTTTTATCAGATTTGTATTTGGTTTATATCTGATTTGTATCAGATATAAACCAGATACAGATCAGATACAGACCAGATACAGATCAGATATGCTCATAAAATATATGAAGCAAGAAACATAATTTAAATGTATGACATTCCCAACCAGGCATGAGCAGACTTTTGTACTGAAAAAGTAATCCAGGACCGGCACGAACACACTACTCAGAAGATTATCTATCGAATAAAGTAAATGTCATGTCAATTAAAAAAATGCGTCTTTGTTTTATTCCATTGCAATTTCTTCCATTGCAAAGTTCTAAGCGTCTATAAAAGAGAAAACAGGTGTCTTATAGCTTTGCCGGGTTATAGCTTTGCTGCTTAGCTATATAAAACAAATTTGATGTGTGAAATAACAATTCAATAAAATTATATTAAATGATGATGTCAAATTCTCTGCAAATATTTCAAAACGTTTCCATATATTTCTTTTCTAGCCGCGGCGTACGATTAAATAAACGTATTGCTTGGGGCCGGTAGCGGCTGTTAGCCGGCTTAGAGCCGATCAGCTGTGTTCTCTGGTTTGTGCTCAAGTGCAGAAATAAAAGAAAAACAAATTGCGCAATCGTTCTCATTGTTTTTGTTTCACTTACTTCAAGGAACAGTCGTAAAGCAGCTCTGGGCGAGTCAACATCACGCGTCGTTGGCAATTATTTCTCAAGTGCAACCAGGCCACTGCTGTTTATTGGCCTTCGAGAGTTTTGCGTCTCACTCGCACTTGTTAGTGGTTACCGCAACTAACTGTATCGCTTACAGTTAGTTCTTTGTGGAATTTTCCATTTTCGAGTGCAAACGTTTTTAATAAGATTTAACTGGTGGAGACCATAAAAAACTCTAGGAGTGGATGTTGGAAACTAATACTTCCTGTATGAAGGTATAGGTCGTTCGCAGCAACCGAAGGAAGCTTCTACACGTAGCATACCCTGGATTTTTGGCTACGTGCTTTTGCCATTTTTGCTCCATTTGGAACACAGAATACAACAATACTTTAATATAATAAATAATAAATTTATAACTGCAATAGTGTCGATTATTTTTTTTACGAAAATCACGTCCTAACTTTTGTATCGCGCAATAAATAGCAAAGCTATAAAAACTATTTCCTTAATTTGAAAAGTTTGCTTGTTTCCGTGTAGCAGGAATAAAAGAAATGCATATGGAAGCTGCTAAACGAAAAAAAGCAACGTTTTAAAATTAAATAAAGACTTTATGTCGGTCGGTACTTTTTAAACAAACTTCATAGAAATTTAAGTTTAATAGCTGATGTTAATAATAATCTCTACCCCAGTAGATAGACATGGGTGCTGATGAAGTGCGTGGCTGCACAGAAAAATATCGGTATTTCCCCCAGCTAATAGTGTCTAGTTTAATTTTTCTTCTATTCTTTAGATACTCACATTAATTAATAAAAATATTTCATTCATAAGAATTGAAATTACTGAACTCAAGCCTGATTAAGAAATTATTTCTGATTAAAAATTCACTATAGTTCAATTAAATCTAATAATGTCTCAATTATTAAAAACTTTCATCCCAATATTCTTTATTAATTATATTTTCCTGGTGTCACAACCATTAAAACTTTTACTTGTACAATATTAAAATCTGTAAAAATTAACAACTCCTTTCACCATAAGTTACATCTCCTTAGGCAGAGTTTACCATCTGGCATTTCTTGTGTGCCATGTGCCCAAAAAAGCGTAACCACTAATTACTAATGAAAAACTGTTTGATTCAGACATACATATATTTATTGATTTAAACAGTTTCCAATCATGTTGGATTCTATACAATTGTCTATTAGTGATATATGAAACTGTTTAACTTAATAAATATTTACGTGTCGGAATCAAACTGTTTTTCATTAGTAATTAGTGGTTACGCTTTTTTTTACACATGTATGGCACTTGGCACACAGATGCAAGCCGCGCTTTACAAATACACAAGTGTGTATATGTTTAAATACTCTTACCAACAACAGCAACAACAACAACAAATTTGCCAAAAGGCCCCAATTCGAAAATCACTTGTCGCAATAATTTCCACCACAACATCAATTCTCACTTAAAATCAAAGATTAATCAAATTTAATAGTTATAATAGCACAGTCGCTCGTTTCGTATCAAATCATTTGCAGTCAGCAGATGTTATTTTATACGAGTATAAAGTAAATTATTATGTCGAGGCTATAACACCGGATATTGTGCTTAATGAATGAAAAAGTCTTTCCATTAAAAATGACATGATTGTCTTTGGTGGACATGAGAATACGCAGAGAAATAAATGAAGCCACCACACAAGGAATCAACTTCGATTAAGAGACAAGATTTTAACAATCATAAATTTTCTGCAACAACCAACCAATCGAACAATCGGCCAACTAACCGGGCCATGTATTATTTTGTTGTTGTTAGTAAATGAAAATGTTTAACAACTTTTCACTATTCGCTGGAAAATAATGTTTTACATATTGTTGCATTGCAAGCCGGTGTTGCAAGTACAAGTTTGTATGAAAGTATGCATACAAAGTATTGCTGCTACTGTTCATGTTGTTGTTGTTGTTGTTGTTGTGCTCGATGTTGTATTATAGCCATTACTGTAAAACGATTGAAGGAGTCAGTCCGAACGAATCGCTGGACGCAAAATTCAATCGCAATTGTCTGACGCTAAATGGCGTTGTAAGAATTTTCGTGCGTGAATTGAGTTGTTAAATGTCTATTGAGCCTGTTTTCATGTTAAGTTTCAGTGAAAAGTTTTTTTTTTTTTAATAAGTGAATATATGAAATTTGTAGGTAGATAGCTTGAAAAGTTATCAAAATGTTTTTTCTTCAAAATTGTATTAAAATTCAAGGAGCGTTTCCCTGCCCCGTTTGTCGAACATTATTAGATTGTAATGTTACAAGAGTCCAAGATGTGCATTACAAGTGTCCACGATGAGTACCCTAATTCGTAAGAATCGAACCAATAGGAACGCATGCGTGACTCAGACCACTTTTTCAAGGTTATTTGAACCGCCTCTTTAAATCTTATATTTGTTGAAAACTAGTAATAATAATGCGAGTGGCGTTGCCTAAAGTAGTTAGCACGTTGACTAAAAAAAAAGGTCCTGGGTTCGAAACCGGTATCCAACAGTCATTAAAATAGCAACACCACGCACTTTTCTGAAGTGCATTAGTGTCCCTTTTGTATCTTTTGTAGTAGGAAAGTTCAAGTGATGAAGGCATAGTCACTGGTCACTGAGCTATACCGACTTCAGCAGATACAGTCACATAAGAGCGCCCTCCTTCGTTGTGTAGCAGAATCATCGGCAAAGTAAAACAACCAATAAAATGGCTAATAAACACAGCTTCAAAAAAAAATTTAAAAACGGCTCATTAACACCAGAGGCGCTGCAATACTGCATTATTTAGAACGTACAAAACGCAGAGTTGTAAAAGAATGAAGCTTCATCTATCTTTTCCTTCACCTTCAGCTATCTTTCAGCTATCACCATACCTTTCCTTAAGAAGGTAGCACTTAGTAACACTAGTAGGCATTAAGTGCCTAAGTGTTACTTCTCTTAAAAAAAAAATTAAATAGTTGTTCAATAAATTACGCGCTGCAGTGAAATCGGACTTAAGTTCGAATTACATAAATGACTATAATAAATTCAGCGAAGAGGAAATTTTACTCCCACAAGAAGGGTTCCGTATGGTTTTTGGCGTTTTTTTTAGCTTTGGAGTTTTTTTAGTTTCCGCGTTTTTTCGGTTTTGGCGATTTATTTTAGTTTTGGCGATTTTTTTTTGGTCTTGGCTTCTTTTTTTGTTTTTGGCGATTTTTAGATACTTTTTTTTCTTTGTTTGGCGCTTTTGTTCGTTTTGGCAAATTTTTTTGGGTTTTTGGTATTATCTAGTTTTAGCGTACCCTTTAAAGGAAGATCAGAGGTATGAAAATATTTTGTCTTTGCAGTTCCAAGTGAATCATATACGACTTTGAGATTTGCCAAGGCAAGAAAGAATACAATAATTGGAGAGAAAAAGTTTGGTTTCTGTTTCCATATTGTCATTCATTTGATAAAAACTGTTCCCAAAAAGAAAAACTTCAAAATATTTTTTGACAATTACTTCACAACACTTGCTTTAGTGCGATATTTAAAACTAAATGAAATATGGGCTACAGGAACAATTAGAAGTGACAGAATAGGAAAAGTCCCTCTTCAATTCGAAAAAGATCTTAAAAAAGTTGGAAGAGGTGCTTTTGATTTTCGCATTGAAAGAAACAAAAATATTGTTGTCGTAAGGTGGAGGTGGCTTGATGGCGGCGGTGTTGCACAGCTTGTGTCGGCAATTTATGGTCAAGAATGCGTCAGTTCTGTACCACGTTTTTGTGGTATAGAAAAAAAGAAGATCGAAATTCAGCAACCAAACCTTATTTCCATATATAGCGTATTTCCATTAGGTCAAGAAAATGAATTGTTGATCACTTCATTGATCTTGCCATATGCAACTCATGGCTAGAATACAATGAAAAGGAAGGACTGCATGGACCTGTTGGCATTTCGAAATGACATATCAGATGCACTTCTAATTTTTGCAGCCCAGAAGAATGGTGTGCGTAAACGTGGGCGTCCAAGAAAGCCAGGAAATGAAAACAACCCTACCACTTTGGAAATAAGTAGTCCCACTACATCCAAAAAGAAATGCGAAGTAGCTCCACCTGTCTAACTAAGATATGATGGTATCAATCATTGGCCCGATTATACACCGCAAAAAGTTAGCTGCAAGTCAGAAAATTGCTCATTTGTGCATTCCAAATGCTTCCCGGAATTGCTATAAAAATTAGATACCATTTTAATTTTAAAAATTTCTTCTAGTTTTACTTTTGCTTTACACAATTTCTTGTTTTATTATATGTATTATATCTATATTTTTTTCACACAATTTAATTTTTAACTGATTTTTAATTTAATCTTATTTTTCAATTAAATGTGTTGAAAGGTTTTTTTGCCTTTATGGGTAAAAAAAAACTCTACCATTATTGTAGTTGGCTTATTTCGACTATGTACGACATTTCTGTCACAGACTGTAGAACACCGCAACATGTTCCATTTAATCGAGCAACAAAATGTTGTAGTAGTTGAAGTCGAAATAATCCCACCACGTTAAGGCCCATAAATAAAATAAGATTGCAGAAATACAAATTTTTTTTTATTCTCACAAGATTCGCCCATCATTACTTTTGCTACCGCCCACGTACGTACAATAACATACATATATTTTTTCACCAACACAAAGATCTATTTTTCCCATCCCCGAGTCTAAACACAAATGTTATTATATTATTCAAATAGGCTTTACATTTTATGGGCTTCCACAAAGTTAATTCACTAAATCACTAAAAGCGAAGTGAAGTGAAGTGAAGAGCCAGTCCATGCAACAAACAGTCCATGTCGGCTGTGAAGTCATTTGTACAGGAAATGTTTAAAGGATACCTGGCAACTAAACAATAAATGTTAAGGCATCAAGTACACAACATGAACAAATGCTTTTATAATGAAGCTTGAAATAAAACATAATACTGTGCAACAACATCTTTAGCAGCAACAGCAACGGCAACAGCAACAGCAGCATCAGCAACAGGACAACTCTTCCAGCCAGCTGTAAACGGCCAGAACATCTTTTTCATCAACTCGTTGCTGAGTGCAGCCATTTGTTTTTCTGCTGGGCCCTGTTTTCCCATTTGTGTACTCGTAGTATGTGTGACAACAACAAATACTGCATGTTAGATGGGTGTGTGTGTTAGAATAAAGCGCTATCGTTGGCATTTTGTCAACCCACATGTTGTCAGTAGTCATTTTGTAAGAATGTATGTATGTGTGTGTGTGTATGCATAATGCTGCTGTGCACACGATGTTATCCTGTTTAACAATTTTCTTTGCTAGTTGTTGTTGTTGATGTTGTTATTGTTGTCGGTGTTGTTTCTACACAACTACTGTTTGTTTCTAGACTTGCAACAACACCACTTGCCTCGTTTGTTGCCGGTGTTCACTTTAATTATGTTAAATGTTTAAAAAATTGGTTTCACTATTCACTCTGTTCTTTTGCTCTTTCCTGGCTTCACTCTTCCTGTCCAGCCTAGCTACCTTCCATCTTTCCATCCTTCCTTCTTTCCCCTCTTGCTTAGCCCGTTTGTCGCTATGTCTCTGTTGCATACATACATACATACATCTATACACATACAACTGGCCTGTCATTTTGTCATGGCAAGGTGGATAATTGGTCATTTGGTATGTGCACACGTGTAAGGTGACTTGTTTTCCTGTCAACATTTTCACAAAATAGTTTTATATGCACCACAAAGTTGTAAAAATGTTCACATTTACCTATGTATGCAGGTATACATGCCCTGCAGGAAATGCGAATAGTGAAATTGTAGTGATTTAGTAGTGACATTGTCAGTAGTACTACTGATCAGGTGTACCCCAGGCAATGTAATCATCTATTGACAGTTCACATTAGCTTGTCATTGAAAATCCACCACTAGACTGTAGCAATACTGACTAAGTAGTTCTTTTGGGACCACATGGAGACATTGGCACCAACGATTCACTAGTAAATTTTAGGGGCTCTAGTCTACAATATCTATATTTCCTCGCTTGATGTCAATAGTAAAATTGTAGTGATTTACTAGTGACATTGTCAAAAGTATAACTGAATAGGTGTACCGCAGCCAATGTAATCGCCTATTGACATATAACATAGGGTTGTCACTGAAAATCTATCAGTAGGTTTTAGCACTATTATTTTACGAACATATGGAGACATTTGAACTAAAAATTCACTAGTACATTTTAGTGACCCTCATCTACAGTTTTATAAGGGTTGGGGCAACAAACTTAAATACATATATACATACATATGTACGTAAGTTTTTAACATTATTGCATAGCATACTAAAAAAGAATAACAAACTATTGACGCGTTCACTGACAATGTCACCAGAAATACACTAGAACGGATCTCTACTCGCGCATAAAAGGAAAGTTGTCGACATTTCAACTAGTGCAATTGTCGCTAGAGAAAAGAGTGTTGACATAGAGACATATGGTTCTAGGCTGACTAGAGGGTGGTTGCTTTTACATACATATGTATGGAATTTTATCGAGGAACATTTTCAAACTTCTGTATCACATACTTCTGACTTCATAACAAAATTGTAAACTTCGCTTAACTAAGTTATTCGTTTCTTTTTTTTTTTGGTTGCACCGTTTGCTGCGCGGGTTTGCTTTGTCTGTCATTGAATTATGTTGCAAATTAAATGAATTATAGCGTTCAATTGTTATGAATTTCCTTATGGTCTGAAAAGATTATAAAGAAACGCTGCTGGTTGGTTTTTAATCAATTTTGCAACATTTGTTGTCATATGCCACAACTTTGTTGGATTCCAGATGGCATAAAATTTGGGTTACTTTTAGAGATGGGCGTGTGTCGCATTTTTCCCACACGAAACGACACGAACACGAGCACCAAGACGCTCAACACGTACGAAACACGCACGCGAAATATTTTGTCAACACGATACTGCCCAATACGCACGAAATTTTATTGGTATGACATTTGAAAATCAGAAAATTCAATTCATTTTTTATGACACCTAGTTGGCACTGCCAGCTGATACTATCTGCCACCACAGCTAATACATACTACTATCGGTTTACGTACAGAACTTTAAGCCTTAGAGACCCATACAATATCAACAAATATGCTGCTGTTGTGTATTTGAGGATACAGAATATTAAATTTTTCCTCTACTGGAAATTGATACAACGAAAGAATTTTGCATCATAAGTCCAATGAAACAATTTCATCAAAATGAAATGAAAATTTCATAAATATTGTAAAAGAATTTCATAGAATTCCTTCGATGGCATTCTGGTTTTGCAAGAATATTTTATTGGATTTATGACAACAATATTTTCTAATTATTAAGAAAGCTCTTTATATTTAAGTTATTTCATTCTTTTCATGAAATTAGTTTATTGTTTCGATGAAGTTATAGCAATGCATTAATTTACACTGTTAAATAAATTTGATGAAGTTTTCAATAAAATAATTTTGACGAAACTGGTTTCGTTAATCCAATGAAGCGTGACGTTGGATGAATTTTAATTAATTATTCATTAGATTAATGACAAAATTCATAGAATTTAGACCGAAAATTCTTTCCGTGTACATACATATTTTACATTTAAAATCGTGTCGTGTTTTTCGTGTAAAATTTTGCTGAACACGAAATGACCCGAACACGCATGAAATCAAACTTTTAGTGTCACGAAAAAAACACTACACGCGCCCATCTCTAGTTCTTAACGGAAAAAGTGAAAAGAAACCCTATTGTCCGCCTGTCCGTCAAAGGGTATTTTCTCGATTACCATAACAGCTACGAACCTGAAATTTTGACAGAATATGTAGAACTTTGGCCGCTACAACAACAACAATACATGAGAGTTAAAAATTAAAGGGTGTTCCAAAACGAGCAACGAAAATTTTTAAAATCAAATGTAATATATATACAATTATAGCGTTACCTTAAATGCAAACGCACGTAACTACACTTTTATATTGTTTTACAAAAGAAACAAAAAACATTACAAAATCAATAATAACAAAGTGTTTTTGAAAATTTTCTTTGAAATTTACTTTTAGTATGGATACTAATATGTTTTTAATAATTTATTTCCTTTTTATATAAATATATTTAGGCTTTTATGTTAGTTACGTTCCTTGCAATAAAAATTGGATGCATTCATAATTACATCCGTTTGAATTTCTTTAATAGAGTCGTAATTTTTTACCGCAGAGATCTAAATATTTGCGTGAACATGTAGTTTGACAAAGTAAACTATAATCAAACAAAAACTAGAATTCGTATTATTGTGTAGTTACTTGCATTTAGGGTGACGATATATAGACACTTGAATTTTGCAAAGCTAGTGTATTTTTATACAAACTATAACAATTAACACGAAACTATAAAAAAAATCAAAATTAAAGGGTGTTCTTTAGGTTAATGGTATTTTGACCATATAATTTTGACCAATTTGCTGTATCTGGTAAACCGTAAGAGGCAAACTCTTGAAATTTTCAAAAACGCTTAAACTAAATAATCTCAAAATTATAAAATCGCCAAAAACCGAAAAAAAAATTCCCGAAAAACGAAAAAACCGAATAGCTACAAAAATCTCTTAAACTAAAATAAAAAAAAATCGCCAAAATGAAAAAATCGCCCAAATGAAAAAAACGCCAAAAACGGAAAAACGCCAAAAACTAAAAAAAATGGCTAAAACAAAAACAAATCTTCAAGGCCGAAAAAATCGCCAAACCGAAAAAAGCGCCAAAACTAAAAAAAAACGCTAAAACTAAAATAAATAAAAACAAGTAAGAGTGCTATATTCGGCTGTGCCGAATCTTATATACCCTTTACCAACGTACGTTCATATATATAGTATACACCAACATATATACATATTTGTTTTGTGATAAAATTTATAATTTTTTTCTCTAAAGCAATTAATAGTAAGTGACTTTTCAGTATTTTTCGATTAAAAAATTTGATTAAATTATTTTATTTTCGATATTAGCAATAGTTGAATATTTTACTCTACACTCTGTGGTTAAGATATATTTTACATTCATTCTTATTTCAGTCAACATCGACGTCACGTCAATACAATACCAAAAAATGGAGCTTATTTACTCGCTCTCGAGATGTTGAAAAACCGTGCTGCTATTTAATAACTCTAAAATATTCTTAGTATTGCACCTCCATACCAAGTAAACTAACTTGTTTTATATTTTCCCGTATTTAATAATCATTGATGTTGCAAAACTGCTCAGTGTCTTGATTTAAATTTCCCATTGCAAATGGTATACATCGTGGTATTATGTAAACGTTTTATTCCTACAGGATTTTTTTGAAATTTCTTCAGCAGAAAGGAAAGGTATCAGGAAAATGAAACGGAACATGTCCTTTAATTTATCTTTAGCGATAAATTTTAGTTTTATCTCCAGTTACTAAAAATTAATAGTTATTATGCTGAGAGCACAATAAGCACAAACCTTCGTTTATACTTCAATTAGATTAGATATCCATCAAAAAATTAACCATGTATCAAAAATCTTGAGTAATGATTTTCCTAAAACATGAAATTTGTTTAACTGAAAAAAAAATATTTTTGGTTATTTTTCTTACCGAAACTTTTTTTTAAGCTCCAACCCTGTAACCATATTTCTGAGTTTCTTAATACTAATTTATTTCTTTATAAAATATAGAATTACCAAAGAAATAATAAGTTTTATATACCAGAAAAAATTTAAGTTTTCCAGCTCTGGAGATATGTCTTTTATTTTTCTAATTTCTATGCCAAACTATTTCATTCTAAGTCATAAAATGTATAAAACTTGTAAACAAAAAGAAAAAACTAACTTGACCTAGTTACTTTTGTAGAAAAAACAATTCATTTACCAACCCAGGAATCAACCTTTTAGATTTTTCTAATTTAAAAAATTAATAAAGTGTGTTAAGTCAACAAAGAAATAAAAAAAAAATTAATTTTATACTTTAATATTTAAAAAAAATCAAAGTTTCCATCTTTGGAGCTGTAATTTTAATTTTTCAAATTTTATACGCCAAACTTTTCTCTCAGAAGCATAAAATATATTCAATTTATAAAGGAAAAGAAAAAACTTTTTAGAACTATTTAATTTTACATAACACAAAAAGTGTAAGTTTTCCAACCCTGGAATCATAATTTAGGATTTTTCTAATTCCTTATACCAATCTACTTCTTTAAAAAATACTTAAAATATATTAAGTGAACAAAGCAAAAAGGAAAAAAGAAAAAACTTTGTTTTATTTAGTTACTCTATTATCAAAATAAGTTAAAATTTTCCATCTCTGGAGCCTTGGTTTTCATTTTTATAATTTTATAGGCCAATTTTTTCTTTCAGGAGCATAAAATATATTTAATTTATAAAGGAAAAATTAATTATTTAGACGTATTTAATTTTACATAACACAAACAGTGTAAGTTTTCCAACCATGGAGTCATAATTTTGGATTTTTCTGATTATTGATACCAATCTAGTTCTTTAAAAAATACATAAAATATGTTAAGTGAACGAAGCAAAAACGAAATAAGAAAAAACTTAGTTTCATTTAATTCCTTTAATATTAAAAAATTCAGTAAAGTGAGACTTTGACTCGCGCACAAAGGGTTCCGCACATTCGGTTCTGAGCATTTTTTTTAA
Source organism: Tachina lurida (assembly GCA_944452675.1). Classification (NCBI taxonomy): domain Eukaryota; kingdom Metazoa; phylum Arthropoda; class Insecta; order Diptera; family Tachinidae; genus Tachina; species Tachina lurida. The sequence goes on from OX101754.1 coordinate 143,025,219, forward strand.
TGTGGCTTTTTTGCTTTTTTGAAGTTTTTTTCAGTGTAAAAAATATTTTCAGTTTTGTCGCTTTTTTCTCATTTTGGCGATTTTTTTCTGCTTTTTTTTGGGATTTTTTTCATTGAAAGATTTTTTTCATTTTGGCGATTCTTTTTTCATTTTGGCGATTTTTTTTCATTTTGGCGATTTGTTTCTGGTTTTGGGGCTTTTTTTTCATTTTGGCGATTTTTTCCCGTTTTTGGGGGTTTATTTTCATTTTGAAGATATTTTCATTTTGGCGATTTTTTGGATTTTTGCAATTTTTTTATTTTTTGGGGTTTTTTTCATTTTGGGGATTTTTTTTCATTTTGGCGACTTTTTTCCGATATTTGCAATTATTTTTTTTTGGGTTTTTTTCATTTTGGCGATTTTTTTTTATTTTGGCGTTTTTTTTTTTCATTTTGGCCATATTTTTTCATTATGGCAGTTGAAAAAACTGCCATAATGAAAAAATACTATTCTGGGGTTTTTTTCATTTTGGCGATATTTTTTCTGTTTTTTGGGGCTTTTTTTCATTTTGGAGATATTTTTCATTTTGGCGATTTTATTTCATTTTGGCGATTTTTTCCTGTTTTTGGGGTTTTTTTGCATTTTGGCGATTTTTTCTGTTTTTTGGGGTTTTTTCGTTTTGGCGATTTTTTTTCATTTTGGCGTTTTTTTCATTTTGGCGGTTTTTTTTCATTTTTCCAGTTATTCGCGATTTATTTTAGTCTTAGACATTATTTTTGTAATTTGGTGCTTTTTTCATCTTGGCGATTTTTTTTTTGTTTTTGGCGATTTTTTTCGTTTTGGCGATTTTATAATTTTTTGATTTTTTAGTTTTACCGTTTTTGAAAATTTCAAGAGTTTTGCTCTTACGGTTTCCAAGATACAGCAAGTTGTCAAAATTGCATTCACTGATGGAACACCCTTTAATTTAAATTTTTTGAAATTTTAGTGTTATTTTTGTAGTCTGTATAAAAATACACTAACCTTACAAATTTCAAGTGTATATACATACGTACATACAATTGTATGTATATTATTTGGGATTTTAAAATTTTTCGATGCTCGTTTTGGAACACTCTTTAATTTCCAATTCTCATGTATTTGTTGTTGTAGCGGCCAAAGGTCTACACACTGTGTCCAAATTTCAGGTCTCTAACTCTTACGGTTCTCGAAAAAATACCCTGCATAGTTTTAGACATAGTTAATTTTCCATAACACAAAAAGTTAAAGCTTTCCAACCAAACGTCTTTTTATTTTTTTTTTTTTTATATTTTTTTAATTTAAAATTCCAATTTTTGTAGTTCTGAAGTGTAAAATAAATTTATTTATCAAAAAAAAATAAAAATTTGTTTTCGGTAGTTACTTTTATATGGCAAAATGAAGTTTAAGTTTTCCAGCTCTGCAATCGTCTGCTCGATTTTGCTGAATTTCAATACCAATCTAAGTTGGACCATTTATGATACACCAGTCCAAGAACGAAGTCTCTAGCTTTTCTGGGAGCTTCGGAAAACCGATTTCACGTACACCGGACGGACGGACAGACGGACGGACGGACGGACGGACAGACGGACATCGCTTATTCGTCTTCGCTATTCATAAGGACCCAGAATATATATATTTTTTTGGTCGCAAATTAAAATTATGGAAATTACACACGGAATGACAAACCTATATATACCCTTTTCCATTTTTGGTAAAGGGTATAATAAAAAGGAACAAAATGCCAAAAATTCTTATAGTATTACATATCTAGCATCCGTACGGAACCCTGCGTGTGCGAGTCAGAGTCGCACTTTACTGAGTTTATTTATTTAGTCCTAATTTACACTAAGCAAGTCTTATTGCTAAGTTTGAGAGAGAGACGAGGGGAACATAAACGTTCCTTTTCCCCTCGTCTCTCTCTCCTAAAAACCAATCAGCTTAGCAATAAGACTTGCTGAGTGTAAATTAGGACTTATATTCCAATATTAAAGTCGCAAAAGAAGTGAGTGAGGCTTGCCAATTCAATACAAAAAAAAACCTAAAAATTTTTTTACAAACAAATTTAAGGACGGTGACTGGTTTGTACGCCGACATCTCTGAATATTAATCATCAAGCCATGTTGTGTTTATTTTAAACTATGAGACAAGGAATGTCAGCACCTCAAGCCCAAAAGAATGGTTTTTGCTAGAACTGCGACAAGGTCTTCTGAATTTCCACTTCAGTATCTCCCTTTCCTTTTTGGCAAAATTTGAGTTTTAATTGCTTAAAATTTTTTTTATTTGCCTATTACATTTGATTTTTGATAACAGATAGCTTAACATCAGCGTCGCGTATGCCATTCACGAAGTCTTCGGTCCTCAAATGATGTATAAATGAAAGATATCTTAGCTTCGACAAGGAAGCTGCATTATCCGCACATTTTCCTTTGTGAAATCTTAAAGAAATTCACTGGCTTTCCAAGCTATGCCTTTAAATAAAGGGTGTTTTTTTTCAGAGGTATAAGACACTTTTTTAACTGGCGGCAATTTTGTCAACTTTGAAGAGATTTGTTTATTTTGGTTTGTACTTTCCACATGAATAGACTGACGCCTGAACAGCGCTTCCTAATTGTGAAAATTAATTTTGAATATCATACGTCTAAGCAAAATGCGTATCGTGCACTACGTGAATTTTACGTTCAATATAAGCGTCCATCAGCGCCATTAATTCGATTAACTATGGAATGTTTTCGCACCACGTTTACTCTAAATGATAATACGCAAACACACAGACGTCGTACAGTGCGCACAGAAGAAGTCCTCGCTACTGTAGTGAGTAGGGTAGAGGAAGACTCGAATTAGTCTATCCGCCATCGTGATCGCTATAGAGCTATGATTACTGACTTCTACATTCATCAATTAAACAACTATTATGTGCAGGAGCAGTGGTTTCAACAAGACGGCGTAACATGTGACACAGCTAGTGCCACAATTGATTTATTGAAGGAAGCATTTGCTAACGCCATAGTATCACGTTTCGGACCCGTTAATTGGCCTCCAAGATCGAGCGATTTAACGCCTCTAGACTATTTTCTGTAGGGGATATGTGAATTCGCTGGTATTCGCCGATGAGGCCAAAACGATTGACCACTTAGAGGATTACATTCGCCGCGATACTGACGATGTATGTACGTCCTCAAATGTTATTAAAAGTCATCAGAAATGGGATCCCTAGATCATACTATGTCCGAGCCAGTCGTGGTGGTCATATGCCATTATAGTCACATTTAGATTATAATGCCACAAGATTATCTTTCGAATAAATTAAGTTTAAGGTAAATTTAAAAACTCCCCCCCCCATATGCAAAAAATTTAACGTGTGCTTCAAGTGTACGTTGAAACCGGTTTTTGTATGCAAGTTTTGTTTTAACATACACTTCAATCACACTTTAATTTTTTTGCATAAAGGGGGTTCATCTTTGTTTTATTCCATTTTAAGGTTCTATAATCCTATAAAAAAAAACACCCTATATATATTTTCCATATAGAAGATTTTTCTTCTAATTTGACTGAATGAGGGTTCCATAATCTTCTTTCTTTCTTGAGCTTACATATTATACGATCCAAATTATTCAGATGATTCTTTTAACTCTGTATGTCCGGTTATTATGTTTGCCTTTCTAATGTCAGAAACTCTTGTGTCGTTTCGGTCACCCATCCAACAGTAGAGTTCTGAAAATCCCTGATGTGCTGCTCCATAGGCAATTGTTTTTAGTTCGTTTTAGAGCTTTTTTTAAGGTTTGGGGGTTTCTAGTGAGCTGGTATTCCCATCCTCGGTATATTATCTGTCACTTCATTTCCAGCGATACCCTGACATTTTGGAATCCATATTATCACGATATATCATACTAACGATATTTAGTCATATAAATATATATTCTGCATATTCGCCAAATACCAGTATCTATAAAATCTATAATTGTTATGCAAACCTTTACTCATTCCACTCTTTCTTACGCCCTAATGCATCCTGGGAAAATTCTGAAATTTATACTTTTGTTGTTTTTTAATTTAATGCAATTCACTCAACTGCAACTAATAACTTTTTTGCCAGCAAGGATAACACCTAGAGTCCGTATGCTTCTGAGTTTCTACTTCAAACAAAAAAAATCCCTGCAAGATGTAAAATGATTATTAACATTGAAAAAAAAACAGACTAAAATAGAGGTGTTACGTATGGGAGGTACGTGTACTGTGGCACAAAACAAGAGAAGGTGAGCGCTTGTGCCAAGGGGAGAGGGTGGGGGAGGAGGAGGATGCACTTGGAATGCAAGTAAAATGCATGTTCATTCCGCTCAAAATTGCCGAATACATTTGTCATTTGTCTTTAACACTTTTTGTCATTTCTGCTTTTCGTTGACTTCACTCCACTTCTCTGTGTGTGTGTGAGCGCGAGCGTGTGTTTGTGTGTGTGTGAAACAAAAGGATTTCTGTTGAGCTGTTGGCACTTGTGCATGTCTAGACGCTAGACAACTTGAATTTTATGACGCTTTTTTGTTTCTTACTATTGTCATGTTGAATTTTAACTTAATTTTTATCTACAATCCAGTGTATGACAAATTAATAATAAATTAACACCTTACGGGAGTTTCTCATATTAAATACTCACACTCCGCGCTACATTGAAGAACAATAAAACAAACGACAAAAAATATATATGTATATGTATATAAAAGAAAACTTTTAAAAGACAATTCCAAACATGTATAAAGACACACACACAAGATGCATGACAGTTTTTTTTGAAAAGGACCAACAAATGAGTCTCTGGTTGTGAGAGTTGTGGCGAAGGAAATGCTGCAATCAAATTTTATCATTCATACTTGCACTCGTACTGTGACACTGTGGCACTTTGGTGCAATCTTTTGCCTTTTGTCTATTCTTAAATTTCACGGCCGTCAATAGTTGGAAGATGAAACAAGTCTTGCCTTTGAACAACACACATTTGTATGGGTTGTATTAAGCACGTCCATAGTGCAACTTTGCCAGCGTATACTTTTGGCCGTTTGGTATTTTATGCGGTCAGTTGTTGATGCTAGACTTTTGACACAGCTCCCTTGAGTGCAATTCATCACTATGTATGTCCATGGGCCATGACAAAAGACATGCCAGAAAATAAGAGTTGAGGGGTTTTATTTGCGTAAGTAGAAACAAAAAATTAACATTTAATAAATGAGAAGACGTAAATGAAATAATGTCCTGTCATATGAAAGGTTAACCCATTATGGTCTTGGATATTAGAAACCAAAAGTTGTGCATTAAATAATGTCTCAATTTATTTTATTTTCTCTCTGCTTCTCAATTGTAAAAGAAAAAATTTCCTCCAATGGGTTATTGGAGGAAATCTTGTTGTGTTTACTTCGATTTGAGTTTCGGAAGCAAAACATGCTTTTTTGGCAGCAGTAAGCGTACAAGAAACAAAAGAGATGAGGGTGGCGTTGGCTGAAGAAGTTAGCACGTTGACTACAAAACCGAAGGTCCTGGGTTCGATCCCGGTATTCCAACTGTCATTAAAATAATAACACCACGCATTTTTGTGATGTACATTAGTGTCTCTTTGTATCAGTTGTTGTAGGAAAGTTCAGCTGATGAAGGCATAGTTACTGGTCACTGAACTATACCGACTTCAGCAGATACTAATCCTAATGTAACATCAGAGCGCCCTCCTTCGTTGTGTAGCAGTATCAGCGACGAAGTAAGATCACCAATAAAATTACTACTAAATACAGCTTCAAAAAATAATTAATACGTCTCATTTGACACCAGAGGCGCTGCAACACTGAATTATGAAAAAAAAAATAAGTGCAAAAAAGCAGAGTTGTAAAAGAATGAAGCTTTCCTCTATCTCTTTCTTCACCACCTGTCTTCTCTATCAGTATCCCATTCCTAGAGAAGGTAACACCTAGTAATAGTAGTAGCCATACATTGCTTGAGTGTTACACTTCTCTTTAAAAAAAAAAACTATTTATTAACAATAAGCAACTATATTTATAAACATATTTTTAATTACACAGCACATATGACAACAACTAAAATTTATAGACTGTATGAACTATTCTGACTATTAAACGGCTACACATGCATATATACAGGGCTCTTTTATTTACACACACACACACACAGACACACATAAAGCATATTTTCAAACAGCCACAAATACGCCCAAACATTTTTCATTGCATTTTATGTACACTAATGTATGTTTACGGTGGCGAATGATGTATGTATATCCCGTGTATCATGCACATATTTTATCTTTGTCCCAATAAATATCCATAGCCTGAGTATAAACGCACTCAGACTGTAAGTATGAGAGAGATGCTAACACTGCGTTTGATACGCATTTGCCTTGTTATTTTTAGTTGTAGAGTAATTTAGTTTTTCGCATAAACGTAGTATGTTGTAATCGGCTATTTATTGTGATTATACGCAGTTACTAAAATTGAGGCTTTTTTCCTTGTGTATATTTTTTTCTTTTTTATTTTTTTGAGTACTAATTTTTTTTCATTCTCGGCTATAAAATTTGGACGCAGTTGAACAGTTGAAGCTTTATTTTTTCGAAATACTGATAAACGAAACTTCTTCCCATGAACTTTAAATCGTTCATGAATTTTTGTGTAAGTTACGAGTATAGTCAATTAAAAATAAGCTGGCTTGCAAAATTGCATCGAGCAGTAAATTATGAATTAAAATTTTTTTTTTTGCTATACACCGCTCATTGAAATTGACTTATTAGTTTTTATAATTTTTCAAGTTTAATTTCAGGAACAACCAAAATGGCCAACAACAATGTTGTTGAATTAAAACACTACTTCAATTCTTTCCCAAATGCAGATTGTTTTTTTGTTTTTTGTTTTGTTTCGTTGCTGCTTAATCATAACTTTTTATAAATTGTATGCTTCATTGCAGCAGTAATTTTATGCAGCGTTTTTTTTAGTTTTCACATTTTAAAATTTTTTTGGATTTTCTTCCCCCCTAAAAGCATCAAACGTAAAGAGTATTTCTTATGGAATGTAGTTTTCTTATACATACCTTTTTTCGGTTTCTTTTTTAAGCCAAAGACTGTCGTTTGTCTCATCATTAGAGTTTTTCTTTTGCCGGACTTTTTCATTTCCCGGGAAAGCGGGAATGACTTTTCGGTTTACCGAGAATTCCCGCCCAGTACAAATCAATAGAAAATATTTATTAATATAATTTATTTCAACAAAAAACAAATTATAGTCCATGAGATCGATTAAACAATAACGTTTTATTAAGGTGTAGAAAAATAGAATAGATTCATATCGAATATAAATTATTTTCTTGGGTTTTGTATAAGTTTCTAAACCTACTATGGTTATTTATCTTTTGTGATTTTCAATAATATTATTATTTGTGAATTCTCAAATAGTTTTTGAAAGTCAGTGCATAAGATAAGAGGTTTGTGACTGTTCAAAATGTGTGTTTGGAGTCTGTATTTATTTTTAATATTTCCTTTATTTCTTTGCGCATTTCTGTTTTTACTTTTATGAATTGTTGTAGAATTAAATGTTGAACGTTGCATTCCGATTTTTGCAAATAAAGACCTCTAAGCCTCAGAGCGTCTGTGTGCCAGATGTAAGCTCGGTCTTAGTTGTTGTAAAGCTTTAGCTATTGTGCTAGTGCCATTACCTTATTATTGCACCATCGCATTCATTAAGTGAATAACGACACTCATCAAGGAATGTATACATACAAACTAAAGTTGTCACAATAAAATAAAAAAATCCCGGGAATTCCCGCACAAGTTTCCCGGGACATCTTTCCCGCAAAATGTGCGGGATCCCGGGAAATGTTTCCCGGAAAATCCCATATGAAAAACACTACTCATCATCCTTTGAGCGTGATTGCATATTTGCAAGTCACACTTGCAGTCAGTCTTTTATTATTTTTCTCGGGGTCTTTCTCCAGCTTCAGCATCAGCTTCAGCTTGAGCTCCATTCCATCTCCATCTCCATCTCATTCACATCAATTGTGTTGGAATTTTTGTTGGCTGTCTGTCTGTCTGTCTGTGTTGTCTGTTTTAGCCGGCTTAGTTTTGTTTCTATTTTTTGGTGTTTGTCTGTTTGACACTGTTTTGCGTTTTGGCAATTGTGTAATTTTGTTGCGATGTTGGCTGTTGTGTTGCTTTGCTGCCATTACTGCCTGCTGCATGTTAAAATGTACTCACTCGTTGCACTGCAGTGCCGTAGAGTGCAGTCAGTGTCTTAAGGCTTTTAAATTATTTTGTTTCTTTTGTGTTTTCGGTAACTTGTTTTGCTGTTTGAAAGCTTCTTTTTAAGTTTAAATATACTGGCTTGGCTTAAAACTGCAACCAGCCAGCCAGCCAGCCAACACTGCAACGTACTACTGACATCAACTACTTAATTGAGTTGTTTCGTTCGTAGATTGCCTGCAAGGAGGTGAGAATATATAATTTTTTTTTCCTTTTTTTCTTAAAGGATTTTTTGTATAATTTTTTCTCGTCTTTGCACTGTTACCACCGATTTTGAATATGATGAAGTGTTTGTGTTTTTGTTGCAAGTAGAGAAAATAAAAATAACATTATAATTTGGTTTTAATTATTCCTTGCCATGAATGAACATTAAGTGATTAAGATGGCCGTTGTCTTTAACATAAAAATAAATTTAAAAAAAAGAAAGGTAAGACAGAGAGAGAGAGAAGCATAAACAACAGCAGTCAACATTGTGTACGCTAATTGTCATAAAAATGCGTTAAATTAAAAATAAAAAAAAGTAACAAAGATTTTGATTAATTTCCCCATATATTTTTTATGATATATAGAATCGTATATATTTTATAATAAAAAATTTTACATTTTTCACCATAATTTTTATTAATTTGTTTTCTTAACAGCAATAAAAATAAAGTCTTGCAAGAATGTTTAGAGGCGTTAACGTTTGGACAATTATTCATGTTAAACATACACATGCAACAACAACAACAATAACAACAACAGCAACACCAACCCTAACAACAACAGCAACACCATCGTAGTGCTCATCAACATCATCAGCTGCATTTTTAAATTGTAATAAATTCTATGCTAAAGAACTTACAAGTAACTTGACATTTAATGTGCTGCATGCAGCCGAAGCAGCCAAATGACTGGTTGCTGGCTGCATCACTTAAGTTGCCATGTCTGTCAAATAAACACCCAACCCAGGCGCATTAAGTTTACAACTAAAATAAAGCATAAGAAAATAAGACAAAGAAATAAATTTTAATTTTTAGGAAACATTAAACATTTCGCCCAGCACAAGTATTTGTGCTTCATTTATATCTTTACATACATACATTCATAGGTTGTGCCCCTAATTATGTAAGGGCTCTAAGTCATATGCATTTTTGCTTCGATATTTTGAATAAGTGTTAAAAAAAAACTTCAATAAGACTTCAATAAATATTAAATAAATTGAAATTAATCAAGACCAGTAGGTACAATTCTTAATTAAAATGTTGCATAATATAAAACTACTAGCTGACCCCGGTCCGCGTTGCTGGCCCTAAGCAAACATTAGTGTTGTATATGGCATTGGTTGTACAATATGAAAATTGGATTTTGCCCACGAATAAACTAAATATTGCGCCATCTGCCAGACGAACTTCAAACTACACAGAAACGCTCCTCACGCCCCATAGAGCATGTATATAAAGTTTGGTCGAAATCGGTGCAGTAGTTCTTGAGTTACGGTGAAAAAACACAAAACAAACTAAATACTGGGCCATCTGTTGGACGAACTTCAAACTACACAGAAACGCTCCTCACGCCCCATAGAGCATGTATATAAAGTTTGATCGAAATCGGTGCAGTAGTTCTTGAGTTACGGTGAAAAAACACAAAACAAACTAAATACTGGGCCATCTGTTGGACGAACTTCAAACTACACAGAAACGCTCCTCACGCCCCATAGAGCATGTATATAAAGTTTGATCGAAATCGGTGCAGTAGTTCTTGAGTTACGGTGAAAAAACACAAAAAAAACTAAATATTGGGCCATCTGTCGGACGAACTTCAAACTACACAGAAACGCTCCTCACGCCCCATAGAGCATGTATATAAAGTTTGATCGAAATCGGTGCAGTAGTTCTTGAGTTACGGTGAAAAAACACAAAAAAAACTAAATATTGGGCCATCTGTCGGACGAACTTCAAACTACACAGAAACGCTCCTCACGCCCCATAGAGCATGTATATAAAGTTTGGTCGAAATCGGTGCAGTAGTTCTTGAGTTACGGTGCAAAATCACAAAAAAAAACTAAATATGGCGCCATCTGTCGGACGAATCACTATTTCTGAAAGGGGCGTAGCATTTACCGGGGTAGAATATATATAAAAACACGCGCCGGTCTTTTAGAAATATTTTGCGGGGTGGAAGGCAAAAATCTCTTGGGGCATTGAAGAGTTCCCCCTAACAAATAAACGTGTTTTTGATTTTTATATATATTATAAGATTATTTGATTTATTCAAATATTATCTACTAAATATCTCGAGACAAGAAATATGTATATGACTTAGAGCACTTTTATAATTGAGGGCACAAATACATATCGTTACCTTAATATGGAAAGGTTCTAGTGCATTATTTTTTTGAACATCTAGTGTATCGAAAATTTGAAAAAATCTCGAATTCAAAAAAAATTATGAGTTAGAGCCTTTCTATATATATGACAGAGAAAGGGACCTGAGGGTAAAAAAATAAATTTTCACTTTTTTTTTATGAGACCGACCCCATGCCCCAAAAGTGTTCCCTCCCAGAGATATGCGCGTATTATGAAATTGAAGTCGACGATTCTAAGGTTATATGAAAAAATTTTCGTACTAACAGAGTGATATTCACGATTTAAAAGAATTATAAATGAGTATTTATTATAATTCACAATTAATAATTTCAGAAAATAAACCTGGATTCGAAAAAACGCGAGCAAAATTGACATCAAACTCATGGAAACAGCGCGCTAGGTAGAAAACAGTAAAAACCAACTACACAAAACAAGAGGTTGGGACGACCTACGCGCGTTTTCAAGGTTGACCAACACGTTCCTGACATCATGAGATGTGTCGCTTTCAAATGAGACCAATACCAACACGCTCAGTGATGGTACACCAAAGATACACGTATTTAAATCTTCAAAATGGCTCTCCTGAACAAAACCGGTTTTTACCCTTAGGTCCCTTTCTATTTTGCGCGTCACATATGAAGGTACCGATATGTTCCAGGATTGGAAAAGTTTCTGCTATCCTTAGCGTTAAGCCCATTGAATAATTTTTCAGAATTTCTAAGCATTTTAATGAGAAGGGAAAGAAAATTTTAGTTTGTTAATTTTTATAGAAAACATCATAAACAAGAAATATTTATTTAATTTAAATTTTTATTGTTCGAACTTCATTTGTTTCTATATTTATGACTTGAACAGGCTATAAGGTTCGTACCGCTTTGTAAGCCAAATTGCATGTGATAATTATTAATGAACAAATAACACCAAAGTTAATTGTAAATCTTCTGACAAACACATAGTAGAACGGCACAACTAGCTGTTTTCGAAGGCCACTACACCTTCATCATCAGCTTTCTCTTGTTTTTGGTCCACAGTGTTTGGTGTCAGTTGATGTAGATTTCTGCTTTATATACTCAGCTAATATTGCCAAATGGAATATGTGAATTGTTTTGATTCATGGTGTTAAATTTGCTGAAAGCATTTTGTAATGAAAGCTCAATTTTACCATCTCTAAATTTGCAACAGTCTTGCCATTGTCGTTTGTTCTTTACTAATTATGCACAAATTATGAACAAACGACAATGGCAAGACTGTTGTAAATTTAGATGTGGTAAAATTGAGCTTTCAGTACAAAAAAGGAACTTCCCCGTCGTTGCGTTAATGACAGTTGAATAGTTTTGCTGCGGTTAGGTATGGAATAAACGAGTATATATTTTGAACACCCTCTTTCTGAATCAAAAACGTGTTTCACGAAATTTATTATGGTTTCTGAGATATTAAGCATTAATTTTGCTCCATATCCATTATTTTTAGATTTAATAAGTATTGGTTTGCTGTACACGCCATTCTTTGACGATTGCGTCAAATTCTTCACACAAAAGCATTTGAAGTAAAGTTAATTCTTGTTTTGCTTCATTTCTTTAAGAAAATAATAAAAAGAGAAGGTGCCGTAAGAAAACCAGACGCACCCGCCGATTAAATATTTTAATATAAAGTTATTAAACACTAAAATAAATAAATGCATGTTTGAGTTTAACACAAATCAGTTAATGTCATTCTTTATATTAAATATACTTCAATTACTTGTTTTGCTTGTGTAAGTGTGTAAGCGGATCGATAGTTAAAAATATTACGGCGGCGGGCTCTGGGTCGGCGTTAAACGGTCGACTTGTTTCTCTGGACAGCAAGAAAAATATACAATACAACAACATTCTCGATTCAAAGCAGTAAAGTATACGTATGAAGCACAAAAAGCTACTTTTTGAAAATAAATTAAAGAAAGTAGGGTATGGTGCACAACACGTATTTTTACTTTTAATGCATAAAGAGTTTAGATAGCTCTGAGTACCTCAGCCAGGTGCTCGACGTAGTACAGGGATAACAACTATGATCGAAGATTGCAACCTATGTGCCTTGAGGAATGGGCACAGGGTTCATTCTAAAAGGGTGCATGGGGGGCAATGGTATGCGTCTTTCCTACACCCGGTGTTTAGAAGACCGTGAGATAAGGCCGTAAGGGCAGGTGCTCACGTTAATCTGAAAGACATCTGTCACACAGCAGTTAAGTATGCGTATGGAGCACAAAAAGCTAATTTTTGAAAATAAATTAAGAAAAGTGTTGTGTGGAGCACAAAACGTATTTTTATTTTTACAATAAAGTAATATTAACGAAAATCTACATTTTTCTTCAAAACATATATCGGAAGCAGTGGTGAAAATACAAAAGAAATTCATCCTTTATATATTCATGTAAACCTTCTTTGTTCTTCTTCTCCACTCCAACTTTGGAACATATGGGTTAAACCTATACTGAGGCGATGATGTAACATATGAAGGATTCTATGTAATTGACTCGGCCTCAAGGGTATATTTTTTTTTCTTTATAAATGTTTGAAGCGTTAAACAAATCTCAGCAGAATTTTGTTTGTTTTTCCTTTCAAAGCCACTGTGCAATAGATTATGTCATAAATTATGTGGCAATGATTGAGAAAAAAAAATCACTCTGACAGTTGGCATTTTATATAATAATATATATATATGTATATATACGTATTACTGACCAGATAATAGGAAACGCTTAATCAACTTTCATTTTGAAATATGTGGTCACATTATAAGCATTTGTGTGTATGTTTTTTATTTGGAAAATTATAAAATAAAATTAATAAATTTTCATTTGAAGTTGTTTAATTGTTGTTATTGTTGCCGCTACCCAGTATTATTATATGGCTTGAAGCAAATGGCTGCTAAAACATTATTTCTACCAACGTATTTTATTTTTTTTTTGTTAATTTTATTGCTGGCTTTTTAATAAATATTGAAGGGTAAAAGATAAATCGAGTTAATCGAGAATGAAAAGCAACAACAATAAATATAAAACACAGAGCAGAAACAACAACAGGCCGGCGAAGTGAGTTTCTGATTTCGGCAGCAGCACAACCGTAAAATGCCTTTAAAAACCAAAATTTGATTTAAAATTTTAAATGTTATTATTATTTGTGTTGCATTCACTGTATGTAGTACGTACGTACATATATACTCTCATATGTTGAACAAGACTTTTTTTCGGTTGTTTAATTCTACCGTAAAATTGAGTTGTTCATACGACGCAGCAGGGTGTACACCATCAATATTTTTAACAAACAAACACTGACTGGACTCGACATTGTGATAGAATTCACACAATAATGACTTTAAAAAGCTTTGTTCATAAGTTAAGCAGGAAAATAAATTTTTTAAATTCTCATTGGCAAAATATTGCCAAATTTGATGTAAATTTCCAGAGCGCACAACCCTCGTACATTTTAGCTCTAACAAAATTCTTATTTTTCCTATTACAATACAAAAAGCATAAATAACTCTTAAAATATATGTTCTATATTGCATAAAAAATTATTATCGTACTAACAACATTCACATTAAGATCATAAATTGTCAGTATTTGACGCCGCTATCGGTATCACACCAGAAAAGAGAGCGAAAAAATACGGCTGAAGCTTTTGGCTATTATTTACATATATGTAAGTATAAAATATATTTGCGTACAAACATATTTGTTTTGTGATAATTGCAATTTTTAGTAAGTGACCTCTCGGTTTTTTTCGCCTAATAATTGGCTTGAGTAAATATCTTCCTAAAACATGAAATATTTTTAACTGAAAAAAGTTATTTATGGTTGTTTTTTAACCAAATTTTTTTTTCAATTTCCAACCCTAAAACCATAATTTACATTTTTCTGGTTTTAATACGAGTACTAATTTATTTCTTTTTAAAATATAGAATATATTTAATTACCAAGGAAATAACTAGCTTTATTTAATTAGTTTTATATATCAAAAAAAGTATACTTTTCCCAGCCCTGGAATCATCCATTTATATTTTTCTGGCTCCTCATACAAATTTTGTTCTTTAAAAAATACATAAAATATGTTAAGTGAACAAAGAAAAAAAAAAAGAAATAAGAAAAATACTAGTTTTATTTAGTTACTTTAATATCAAAAGATTTTAAAATTTTCCAGCTCTGTTGTTTTTATTTTAATAATTCTCTGTACCCAACTTTTCTTTCCAAAAAAAAAATACAAAAAAAAAAATTATTAGACGTAGTTAATTTTATATATCACAAAAAGTGTAAGTTTCCCAACCCTGGAATCATAATTGTAAATTTTTCTAATTTCTAACACCAATCTTTTTCTTTTAAGAATGTAACGTATTTTAAATTTATAGATAAAAAGGAAAACTTAATTTTAGTAGCTTGTATTTATATAACAAAAAAAGTTAAAGTTCCCAAACCTGGAAAAGTCTTCTTGATTTTTTTTTATTATTTTTTTATATTTTTAATATAAACTTTATTCGTACTGAAATGTAATATAAGTTTATTTAACAAAAAAAAAAAAAAATCAAAAAATTTGTATTATCTAGTTACTTTTATATGGCAAAATCATGTTTTAGTTTTCCAGCTCTGAAACAGTCTGCTCGATTTCGCTGATTTTCAATGCCAATCTATTTTGGATCATTTCTGATACATCAGTCCTAGACCGAAGTCTCTAGCTTTTCTGGGAGCTTCGGAAAACCGATTTCACGTACACCAGACGGACGGACGGACAGACGGACATCGCTTATTCGTCTTCCTTATTCATAAGGATCCAGAATATATATATTTTATGGGTCGCATATGAAAATTATGGAAATTACACACGGAATGAGAAACCCGTATATACCCTTTTCCATTTTTGGTAAAGGGTATAAAAAATAATTTGGCGGCATATTGGTACCGGGCCGAAGTCAACATTTCAATTTCTTTTTTTTTACCCCACTGCGCGAGGCAGTGGGGATATTGTGCTTATCAGTCTGTGTATGTATATATGTGAGTATGTATGTGTGTTCCTTTGCGGCACAAAATAAAATAGTCAAAATTCAATATGCCGGTCAACAGACGCCATTTTGTGAATACGAAGAAAATAAAAAGTCAGCGGACTACATACATACTAGGGTGATCGAATACTCGACTTTTTCCAGAAACCGGTTTAAGAATAGTTCGAATATTTGGAATTACGAAAAACCTGGTTTAAATTTTTACAATTCAGGAAAAACCGATCAACCGGTTTTTTAAGTAAGAAAATCATTAAACAAAAGTTTTGATTTTAAATTGCTTTATTAAAAAAAGAGTTAACAACAGTTTATGTAGTTTAGGTTAGGTTAGGTTAGGAAGGGTGGTGCTATACCGCACCACCACTCGGAGACCCAATTGGGTCCATTTTGCTTTCCTTCTGTTGCCCAGAAAAAGTAATATTTAATTTATTTTTTTTTTCATGTTCGAGTATTGCGCAGTCGGGTTTCCATACTTTTTGGGATCACATTACATTTAGATTTCATTCCTGTTACGATTAAAAAGTTGTTTGCTTTCATTATTTTATTACAACCATACGAGTATATGTTTACTTTTCCATTCATTCATTCAGTTCACTGAAATATTATTTATTATAATGAATTCTCATAATAAAGATATGAAGTTTTTTTTTATATTTTAATACTTTTACGAAATATAGTAAAAAATTTCCAAGTTGAAAACGTATTCGTACATTAATGGTGAACCTCAAGACTCCCAATAATAATATCGTTTGTAAAAATGTTGCATGTTTTCAACAATAAATTCTTAAATTAATAAATTGTCTTAATGAGTTTGTACACAAGTAGTTGCAATACGACGACGTGTATGAGAATGTAAATGGTATTGAAACGACTAAATAATGGGTGTTTTTTATTGAGGTATAGAACTTTAAGTTGGCATCACTTTTTTAACTGGCGGCCATTTTGTCAGCTGCCAAGTGATTAATATTTAGTTTGGTTTGCCATTTCATCATGAACAGGTTGACAAAAGAACAACGCTTGCAAATTTATTTCGAAAATAATGGTTCAGTTCGCGAAGTTTACCGCAAGCTCCGTCCATTTTATGGTCGACATAATCGTCCATCAGAGCAATTAATTCGGTTAAGCATGGATCGTTTTCGCACTACGTTTACTCTATTTGATAATACGCATCCGCAGAGACGTCGAACAGTGCGCACCGAAGAAACAATTGCCGCTGTAGAGCAAAGTGTTGAAGAGGACCCGAATGAATCGATTCGCCACCGTGCACAGCAATTGGAGCTTTGTCCATCAACTTTATGGAAGATTTTGAATGTGGATGAAATGTGGTTCCAACAAGACGGCGCTACATGCCACACAGCGCATGTCACAATCGATTTATTGAAGGAAACATTCGATGAGCGCATAATTTCGCGGAATGGACCTGTCAATTGGCCACCAAGATCGTGTGATTTGACACCATTGGATTATTTTCTTTGGGGATATGTGAAGTCGCTCGTCTACGCCAACAAACCAGAAACGTTAGGGGACTTGGAAGCCAACATTCGTGGCGTTATTGCCAACATACGGCCCCATATGCTCGAAAAAGTGGTTGAAAATTGGACCTGTAGAATTGGCTTTATTCGAGCCAGCCGCTGCGGCCACATGCCCGAAATCATATTTAAACATTAATGGCATAAAATTATCCTTCCAATGAAGCCAAATTGATGGACATTAAAACGATTTTCTTGTGTTTTATTTCAATTCGAAGTTCTATACCTCTAAAAAAACACCCTGTAGTATTTATTTAATAAAATCGCAAAAAAAAAAACGTGCAGCCATTTAAATGCTCATACGATATGTTTTAAATATTTAAGTTTGGACGAACGTATTGATTTCGTTAAGGGAATTGGTAGGTATACAGTTGCCAGAACCGGTTCACACTGCACATGCATGCAACAAGTGTGTTTTTAATTTATTTTTATTTTTTAATTAAACTGCTTAAGATAGTCGTATAATTAATCGCTGTACTTAAATGCAGGCAGTCTTGTAATCCATGCAAATATGTAAATGGAAGTTGTGTGAAGTGAATGAATTATTTTAATTTCGGCGCTGTAATCAATTAAATGCAGTTACATACGATTTTAAGAAAATCTTTTGCAGATGCTAGAGGCAGACATTAAGAATTGTTGTTGGATTTTAATACAAAAATAAGCTAGATAATAAGGTTGTATCATGATACCCACAAATCTACAACAACTGTACAAGAAATAAGAAAAACAACAGGGACTTTTATTGCTGTTTTGTGATGACAACTGTCAAAAAAAAAACCAAGAGCTTCTTTGTATTAGTACAGCTTTAATAGGCACTATGCTCGAGTATTGGTAAAACACAAAACTACAACATTTGGCAGATCACATCGCGAAACAAGCAAATAAAAAAAATCTGTCAGCTGGCGTTTCGAGACTACCTCTATGATGTGGGCAAATATCTTGTGGTGACAAATTGCTCAGAAGAAAGATTAAGGGCCAATCTCACGATGTCGACAACGTCAACAAAAACAATTTTTAATATTTTGTTGTTGTTTGAAATGTAAGTGTGCGTCCTGTCGAACGTTGTCAGAAAAATTCGTGGTGTTGTTAGATACCGGAGCCGAACCCAGGACCTGCAGTTTTGTATTCAACGTGCTACCTACTTCAGCCAACGCCACCCTTAGGTGTAAGCCGCAAAACCGGTTAGAAGACCGTGAAAGCAAACTGAAAAGTGAGAAAATATTAAAATTATAAAATATTCCTTAAACTTGCTAAGATTATTCTTGCGATTTTTTTTTTATTTTGTGTAAGGACTATTTTTTTTCTCTAGATAAAGAAGCTTTGCAGTTTATTTGTTAATTTCTAAGCATTGAAAAGCTGTATTCGCTTAATTTCATTTTTATTTTCTTGCATATCGATTATAAATTTTTTTTAAACTGGTTCTTCGCCGGTTATTGAAAACCCGGTTTTTAGCCGGTTACTGAAAACTCATTTAATTCGTCAAAAAGTGTGCCTAAAAATCTCATAGCTGTACCAAAAAAGAAATGGTTAGAAACCCGAGTTGTCTGTCCCACTAGATACAACATTTTGAAATCTAGTCAATCACTTGGGCATTTTCATAGACCTTAATTAGTTAATAAGCCTTGTGAACAGATAGTGAAGCGATAATTAGCTTAAAAAAAACAAACTTAGAAGGATTATTAAATCAAACTAAGATCAGTGTTGCCAGTTTTTTTTTGAGTTTGTGTTAGTATTGGTGAGTAAATTTTTTAATTTTAAGGGATTGAAAGGCTTTCTTTTCATTGGTTTTATTTCTAGTGAGTTTTTTATTTAACTATTTTCTTGAATGTCTTGTTCATCAATTTTCAGCAGGTTATTAAAAAACTATCTAATCCGTTTTTATGTCAAAAATTACCTTTAAGTGCGTACTTTAGAATAATAAATTTAACAAAGGCCTTAGCCTTAAAGACCACAAAAAAACCGTTTAGAAAACCGAGTTGTTAATAGCTCTTCTGCACATTGTTTTTCTTTTTATTTGTTTCAATTCAAACAATCAATTAAAATTGATTAAAAATTCTTTAAAAAAAGAATCGGGTTTTAATCGGTTGCGACAAAGTCTGCAATTAACCGGTTACTAATAATCGTTTAATTTATTTTTTCATAGATTTTTAAAGCTTTTAGCTGTAAACCGGAAAAACCGGTGGGAAAAGCGAATTGCTTACGCCAACTGTCTGTTACAGGCTGTTTTCTCGAAAACCATTACATAAACGGACCGGATATCTTCACAGAATATGTAAAACTTTGGGCGCTACAACAACAAATTTAAGACAGTTAAAAATTAAAGAAAGGGTGTAGTAAAACGAGCAACGAAATCATAATGCCATATTTAAACCATTACATATAGATATTTGAAATTTTCAAAATTAACGTATTTTAAGTTTAAAAAAATTTAAATTAAAGGGTTTTATATCAGTTAATGTAATTTTGACAACTTGCTGTTGCTGTCATTAAAATCGTAAGAGGCAAACTTTTGACTTTTTCAAAAACGCTAAAACTAAACGATGCAAAAATTAAAAAAATGCCGTTACGAAAAATCGCCAAAATGGCAAAAGCGCTTAAATGAAAAAAAAATCACAAAAAGTAAAAAAGTCAACAAAAACTAAAAAACGCCAAAAACCGAAAAAAATCGCCAAAAAGTACAAAAATCTTTAATTTAAGAAACAAACGAAAAAAGGCCAAAGTCCGAAAAATATAACCAAAACGAAAAAAAGCGCCAAAACTAAAAAAAATCGCTAAAAGTCAAATAATTCGCCAGAAATAGAAAAAATAGCCCAAACAAGAAAAAAAACGCTTAAAGTAAAAAAACCGCTAAAAGCCGCCAAGACGAAAAAAGGCGACAAAACTAAGAAAAAGGCCCCAAACAAAACAATAAATAAAATATTGCTCACTCAATCGCTAGTGTAAACACAACTCATAAAAAGTTAACACAATGATTTTCTCAAAATTTTGTAATTGTTTCTCTTGTCTTGTATTTAAGTATTTTTTTCTGTCAGTTTTCCTAAGTCTTGTAAGTGTTTTTCATATTTCATTTTGAAAATGTCAACCGTAACTGAACACAATCAATAATTGCAATTAACTGGTATTAAATATTTAGTTGGTTTTATTTATTTTTATTTTATTTTATTTATTTATTTAAAAAAAAAACCCCAACCGAGCTCATAGAGCCATATATCGTTGGTAGAGTAATATAAACAATATTTTTTTTTCTTTTGCAGTTCTTGTACTTGTCTGTTGTATTAAAAAAAAATAATAAAATAAAACTAAACTGTCAGAGTTAACTTTGGTTTATGTTTATTCGCTTTAATGTTCATGTTATTTTTGCAGTAAATTATTATTTTTTGTTCATATTTATTAGTTATTTTTTTGTTTCTTTAAAATTTTTTTTTTTTAATTTATATTAAAATAGCGTGTTAATTAATATCGTTACGTAATATTTTAATCAACCCATATAAAAGTGGCTATAAGGAGATTTATTTTTCTTATTAAAGTTTTACTAAGAGAACTTTAATTTCAATTTTAAGATCAATAATGATAAGCAGGTACATTCAATTATTAATGGAGACATGCCCTGCAGGCAATATAAGTTTTGTTTGAACAAACTGTTTTAAATGTTATTAATAGCTTTTGAGAGAAATACTTGAATTTTTTGCAAATAGCAAGGTTCTAACTAACGAGCTATTTTTGGCAGTGTAGACAAAAAAAATTGCAGCTTTAAAAGTATATATAAAGTTAACATCGTGGTATTTCAGCAGTGAATAATTTAACCTTATGCTAAAAAGCTCTCAATATCAGTGTTGACTAAATAAATGTGTTGTGATTTGATAATAATTGAACACTGGTAAGCTTTTGATTAAAAAAAAAAACTAAAAATAAAAAAAATTATGAAAATGTGCATGATAACTACAATAATAATGTTTGTAAAAAGGTTAAAACGTAACATTATTTTTATAGACTATTTTAAAAATAAAAATTAAACAAAAGTTTATTGCAAAAACTGTTCAATTAATTTATTTTTATTAAATTAATTATTAAATCAATCAATGACTTAATGGAAAAATATTTGGTAATAATTTTTGCTGTTTAAAAATTAAGTTATTTATTCATTATACAATAATAAATTCAATATATTTCAATTGTTCTGGTAACACTATAACTGCAACCATCAATGTTTTCCACTTTTTTAGCCAAACTTTTGTCACGTAATGTTTGGTAAAAAGAGAAAATTGCCCATATAATCCAAAGAGTGAGAGCTAAAATAGAAATATGAATATGATTTACGGCCCTTTTCACAATGTACAATTAAAAACTAACAGGAACTTTAACGGCAACTTTTGTATGACTTTAACTGTCAGTTAAAGTTCACGTTAACTCTTAACCATATAATTGTGAAAAGGGAAAGAATAATTCAACAAATAAATACCTGTTCCAAGTAGCAAAAGCAGGACATATATGCTATGACCTGTGGCCAAAATATAAATGACAAATGCCACTTCACTACATACGCTTGCTAGGGCGATTATTAGCCAAGGGATCATTAACGGATGACACTCCTGAGAAATTTGGGGTTTAAAAAAAGCAAGATATAAAAAATACATAAAAAAACTTATAGTAAAATATTTACAAAAATTTTTAAAATATCAAAAAATTTGGAGCTGATCAAAAGTTTGTAAAATATTCACCATTATGGTAGAATTACTGAAATCGTATCGTGTTATTGCGTATCAGCTGACAACATCCATAACATTTAATATGCATGTTGATGCTTATTGAAAATGTGTTGGCAACGTTGGCTACAGAAAATTGATTTTTACATAGCAAACGTCAACTTCTGGCTTACATATGTACATACACACGTATAAAGCCCCAGTAATGTAATGTAGCTGCAACGGTAGGAAACAGCTGATCGATATTGTTATGTGAAAAGTAATGCAAATGGTTATAGAGCTGTAATGTTTCAGCTGTTTCTACTTTGCAGTTACATTCCATTACAGTCGGCTAACTGAGCCTTCAAACAAAGAGAAACACAATAACAGCTGACGCAATCGCTGCCAGCCTCACGTTTTTACCAACTAGCATCCAGACTTAAACGATACGACAACTTCAAAAGTAAGACGATACGATTTGGCTAACGAAGCCATTAATCCAGTTGTCAACATCGACGTCATATGTCAATACAAATAATGTTTTGCTATTGACAGTCTATTTCTGTTCCATAGCAGTCAACTATTTTCGACAACCAGTGGACAAGCCCAAATTATTTGTTGTCATTTTTTTTCTGCCCAATTTCTCCAAATTTATTTTAAAAATCGCCGAAAGTCCCCAACATCAGTTTCATGTAGTTCTTTTTAATATATGTAGTTATATTTGATAATAAATTTGTTTTTATACAACAATTTTTTTAATACAAATTCTTATGACAGATTTGTATAAAAATTTAGCAGAAATATAATCGCCAAAAATTATTTCTCGTAAATTTTTCTCTTCCAAATCCAAAGTGCATTAATTACTTTAATAAATAGAGGAAACATCCAATTGTATACTATTTCAACAAACTAATTTACTGAATTAGAAAAATTTTGAAGTTCAATTTAATTTGTTTAAAAAAATAGCCATTAATTAAAATCGTTAACAAATTTATTTATCGCCAGAAAAAACGCCATGTCGCAAAACAAAAAATTTTGACACCAAACAAGTTGAAAAATCGGCACGTTTGGCGAGAAATCGCCATATCTGACAGCCCTGAATGAAACATGTATGTATTGGTGAGAAAAATGGGAGTAAAATTAAGTTGCGCTGAGAGAAAAGTTGTGTAATTTACAGCGTTGCCACCAGTGCAACAAGAAGTTACACAGGTGCAAGTCTAAAATAGTGCAAAACGAAATGAAACAGTGCAAAAACAAATCTAAGAAAATATTTTTTTTTTGCTATTTTTTTGTAAGCTTTACATTTTAAGTTAAAATATAAAAAGAGCTAAATTTTTACTATATGTGACTTTTTCCGAGAAATGGTCAAACGGGTTTGGACTTAAGAGCGGATTCTGGTACCTAAAAGGGTGAAGAATAAGATGAAATGAGTTTTTCTCAAAACTTCAATTTCACACACTAGGTCCGTTTTCTCGGAGCAGGTCACATATAAGAAAAAGTATAACAATATTAAAAATATAACATAAAATTCACTAAATCACAAATAGGTTGGTAAATACAGGGTGGGCCAAAAATCACCGAATTATCTCAATAAATTCAGAATTCAATTGGCCGGCATCTTCACCAGACTTAACTGCCCCTGATTATTTTCTATGGGGTTATTCTCAAAGAACGAGTGTATGTTAACAAGCCCCAAACTATAGAGCAGCTAAAGCACAACACTGAAACTGAGATCAGGGCAATAGCGCCTGAAACTTTGCGTGCAGTTATGCAAAACACCTGTTTAGGAGCCCAATTGTGTATCGATGAAAAAATAGTTGTCATCTCTCTGATATTATTTTTCAAAATTCAAATTTAGATCATACAAAGCTATTAAATTTTTACACGCAGACGTGACTTTTGGCCCGCCCTGTACATATGTACATACATCGCTTATTTACTTCTTCAACGAAAACTAATTGTCACCTTCCCTTTAAATTGTGTAAACATTTCATAAAATATTATTTAAACCAGGCGTTTGAAAAGAAAGTGTCCTCAACCAGTGATGCCAACTTAGCCTTTTTTCAGTCACTCAAAACGCGAAAAAAAATGTTGGCGTCAAACTAAAAACACGCTAATCTACCACTTTTTATAATTATAATTATCTGCTATCCCTTCTAGCCCCTTTTTTCATTTCATTTGTTTCAGTTGTTTGTCTTGCCAAAAGTATTGTTTAATGTTTGTTTTAAAATAGTTCGCTGTAGTAAAGCATTTGAAAAATCTCTCATGTCCTGAAATGTCTTATAAATAGTATTGCGCAGGACATTAATGCGCACTTCAAACTTATGAGTGAATATGATCATAGACAACATTGCAATAAGTATGAGTGCACATAAGTATAAGAAATTATAAATCATGATTCAACTCTTTCATTCACTTTTTCACTACTCATTGCTGTTCTCTGTTACTCGCAAGAAGTTCGCATATTGCGTCGTTGCACGACAAACGTTAACCCTGGCACTGATATAAACCAGAGAAGCGCAGTGAGTAGAGTTGAATCATGATTTATAATTTCTTATACTTATTGCAATGTTGTCTATGAATCATATTCACTCAAAAGTTTGCAGTGCGCATCGAACTCATACTTAGCAATATTTATGACGTTGTTGATTTCGACTCTCCTTAACTCAATGCTTATGAAGGGTGCAAAATAAATATGATTCACATAAAACGTTTTATAAACATACATGCATGAGTTGAGTGAGCTGAATCAATATGAGTAGTATAAGTGTTGTCCTGAAATTATAAATCAAACTGAATTGATTTATGAGTGTGAGTGTGGTATGACTATACTTATAAATCAAGGTCATGGTGAGTATGCCTAATTCAGAGTAATTGATTTTAAATGATGTCTACTCACTTTGACATGATTCATTGCCAAACTCTGATATGTACCAAGCATATCAGGCATCATCAAAACAGCGCACACGGAAATTGCTGTTAAAAACAAATAGTTGTTCTCAAGTGTTTTGGGGACGCCTGAACTGCATGAACCAAGAACAGACAAATATTTTTGGTTTTTCTCCAATTCGCATTGACTTGCATTGAATAAATAAACTTGAACTTACGGCCTTTTTCACATTGTACAATTAAAAGCTAACAGGAACTTTAACGCCAAGTTTTGTTTTGAAGAGCTTGCAGTTAAAGTTCACGTTAAATCTTAATAATATATACATTGTGAAAAGAAGGGACGTTAACAGAATAATAAATGTATGATTTCAGTTCCAAATAATTTTAACAATAACGTACTATGTATACAAACAAATGACATTTGTACATACCTTGATTATAGCATAAATCAATAAAATGGACAGTAGTCCCCATAACATATAAAGCACCAAATTTATATACAATAAGATATTTATGTATCCATCCACACCAAATTTCGGTTGAGTGGTATCTTTTAGAACGGACAGCAGAAAATCGCTACGTAAAAAACAAGCGATTAAAATTAACGTTGCGAGTATTAAACTGGTAGTAAATTGTTTTAAGCATCTCAGTTCCATTTATTTAAATTTTTTTTAATTATTAAAAAAAACAACTTTTTTAGTGCAAGTTCTAAGTGGCTGAAGAGAAGAAAGTTAACTAAAGCTGAAAATTATTAAAAAGAAAAGAAAAAAAACTTAAGTAAAGCCACACAACGAAACCCACTGAAATAGAATAAACAAAAGCCAAAAATAAGTACATATCGCTCATTTACTTCAATAGTGCCATAACTCAAAAAATTAATTTTTTTGAGTTAAGGCTCAGTTACCCGAATGTAATATAAAGTAACTGCAACAATAGGAAACAGCTGATTGATATTGTTATGTGAAAAGTAATGCAAATGGTTATAGAGCTGTAATGTAACGTAACCTACTTTTCATATTAAAAGTATTGATCAGCTGTTTCTACGTTGCAGTTACATTCCATTACATTCGGCTAACTGAGCCTTAATGCGGCATTTCGTATTTCATCTTGTGTAAAAATTTCATATCAATAGAAGAATACGAGTATTTTTAATGTTTTTGGATTTGTATTTGTATGCAAATTGAAAACTTAAAACGCGTTTTCTGCAAAACTCGGTTTTTTTTTAGTTGTGACACTTTTGAAGTAAATGAGCGATATGTATTTTTTTGCTAAATAAATAAAGAGAGCAGCATAGTAGAAGAGGGACAGAAAACAACATGAAACAACCCAGCTAACCTTTTAAATTGCAGAAGACTCTATTGTGAATCGTATGCAGAGCATCGTATGACGAGCTTATATTTTAATCGGGAGAAACTGAAGACGATTCGTGTATACAACAGGCGCAGAAGGCGCTTTTATTAGTCGTAGATGCAATCATTTGAGATTTACCTAGAGATTATCTTACAACTCTTTTTGGAAGAACATTGAGAATCGCATTAGGCTCTTCAACGTTAATAAACACTTTTGTTGAAAATTAGTTCGATTTACAGACTACTTTTGACCTAAAATTATACAACTATATTTTTTAAACCTTTTGTTGATTTTTGAGCACAACATGTTTAATTTCGAATAAAATATTTATAATCATGGGTGAGAGTAAAATACGCAAATTTGACATGTTTGTTCAGACTGTGGGAGGCGGTGGTATGCTCCGACTACGGCTTGACATTTTTAGGTTTATTCAATTCCTTTTCCGAACGGAATTGAAAAGCAAAAATTTATTTTTCAACATAATCTACTTTTAACACCATATGTGACAGCGCATAGAAAAAGGGACATAAGGGTAAAAAAAAATCAATTTTCACTAAACCTTTTTTTTTTTTTGATGTGGACAACATCTGAGCATCGAATGAGACCGATCGCATGCCCCAAAAGTGTTCCCTCTCAGAGATATGCGCGTCTTATGAAATTGAAGTCGATGATTCTAAGGTTATGTGAAAAAATGTTCGTACTAACAGAGTGATATTCACGATTTAAAAGAATTATAAATGAGTATTTATTATAGTTCACAATTAATAATTTCAGAAAATAAACCTGGATTCGAAAAAACGCGAGCAAAATTGATATCAAACTCATGGAAACAGAGCGCTAGGTAGGAAACAGTAAAAACCAACCACACAAAACAAGAGGTAGGGACGACCTACGCGCGCTTACAAGTTTGACCAACACGTTCCTGACGTCATGAGATGTGTCGCTTTCAAATGAGACCAATACCAATACGCTCAGTGATGGTACATCAAAGATAAATCTTTAAAATGGCTCTCCTGAACAAAACCGGGTTTTACCCTTAGGTCACTTTCTATTTTGCGCGTCACATATACACTTAGTCCAACGTTTCTCCAGTTTTTGTATCCCTTCCAAAAAATAGGATTTTTCGAGGTCCTTAAAATAGGCATTTGTTTGGTAAATAACAAGTTGGAGCTAAAGCTCTTTCCACCCAGCCATTTCTTTAGGTTTGGAAATAGGAAGTAGTCACTAGGGGCTGAGTCCGGAGAATATGGCGGATGGGATACCAATTCGTAGAGTTTTGTCATTGAGACGGCCATGTGGGGTCGTTTTCTTTTTAAATCCACATTAAAACAGTCTAATAAGTTGGCATAATACTCGCTGTTTATTGTTATTCCCTTTTGAAGGTAATCGATGTGGTTTACCCGCGTGCATGCCAAAAAATTGTCGCCATCACCTTATTGGCCGACAAACTCACCTTGGCCTTCTTCGGAGCAGGTTTAGACCGGCTGCTTGGTCTCCGGAGTACAGTAATAGATCCATGTTTCATTCACAGTTACAAAACACCGCAAAATCTCATTCGGATTGCGGTAAAACAACTCCAAACAATGCTTTGAAGTTGTCACACGTTTACGTTTATGGTCAATTGAGAGCAAACGCGGCACCCATCTTGCAGACGGCTTTCTTAAACCCAGCTGATCATGTAAAATCGAAACCACACTGCCATATGAAATGCCCATGACATCAACAATCTCAACAATAATCTGAATAAATGTATCATCGATTAGTTAAACATTGCAGGATTTGTGAGAGCGTTAAACAGAAATGCTACAATATCACTCACCAAATAATCAGCAAAAGATACGTTTAGAAGTTGTATATCAAACGCCATCGCCTATTAAACAGCTCTTGGCTAGCTGGGAAACGAAACAAAATATTTGATAAACGCATATTCTATGCTTGTGTTTTGTGGTGAAAAGTAAAAAAAAAAATTATAAATAATTTTCAGTTTGAGAATCTTTGTTTTCACAGCAAAATTTCTACAGTTGAGAGGGTTTAAGTAGCAGTGTGTATTTGTAGCTGATAAGAGGGTCTTATTACGTATAGAAATAATAAGGAAACATAGTTTTTGGCGATTACTCACAATAATTTCACTCCCACATTAACTGCATACTAATTATTTTTATTTTTAAGTTTGTTATTAACATTAGAATTATATGGTATCGCTGTTTATTTAAAAATTCATAACCACAATGAAACCTGGACATTACAGACCGTGTGGAATCTTTAATATATTATTGCCAATATACGGCCACAAATGTTGGAAAAACTCATCTAAAATTGATCCTTCAGATTAGGCTACGTCCTATGCCAGAAGTCATATTTAAATTATAATACCAGAATATTATCTTCCTACTAAAGTAAATTTCATGTTAATTAAAAAAAAATTATCTTTGTTTTATTCAACTTCAAAACAGTTCATTTTATTGCACAACATCAATTATTTGCACAATAATATGTGTAGTATTACCATACTGAGGAACAAAATAGTGGCAACATTTTCATTGCAAAAGTCATGCATGTTATCAACACCCTTTCATTTTTTGTGGGAAGAAGAAGAAACTGACATATTTTATTATTTACAAGTAAAATATTGCGCCAGTTAAAGGAAATATATAACTAATATAAAATATATATGTATATTTATTTATGTGTTTTTAAATTATTTTATCATATAATTTTTACAAAAAATTATATATTTCACAAGTGTATGTTGTCAATATTAATATAAGATTAAACCACCACTATTGGCCGCTTAAACTAGCAAGTAAAAAATATAATCGACTACCCAAAAATCACAAATGAAGATTAACGTTAATTTAATCTCTTAATCTTGAACTCAAAAAGTCGCCCTTAGTGTTTATCAGCCTATGTATGTGTGTATGTACATCTGTATGTGTTTTCCTTTGCGGAACTACATAAACCAAACGCGTGGACCGACTTTGATGATTCTTACATCGCTCGATTTGTCTTAATCCCGGGAGTATCACTAAAGATATGATAGCAGTAAAAAAATATTCAATATGGCGACCAACAGACGCCATTTTGTGAATACGAAAAAAATAAAATGTCGGCGAATTGTATCAAAATTAGTACCCTTCGACAGGTATTGTAAAATCATCTTTAGGTTTCTCTTATGATTTTTCATTTTGAATGGCCTTCTAGGATATTTAACGGTTCAAAGTTGGTCGCAGTCGGGTTTCTTTGATTTTTAGGGTTCCGTACACCAGTACACCAAAGGTGAAAAGGAATCCTTTTGTTTTTGCTACGCTGTCCGTCTGTCTGTCTGTCTGTCTGTCTGCCTGTCCGTTATAGGCTATTTTCTCTAGAACCGTAAGAGCAACGGATCTGAAATTTGGACAGAGTGTGTAGAGAACTTTGGCCGCTACAACAACAAATACATCAGAGTTAAAAGTTAAAAGGTGTTCCAAAAGGAGCAACGAAAAAATTTAAAAATCTCATGTAATATACTTACAATTGTATGTATACACACTTTAAATTCGTAAAGTTAATGTATTTTTATACCGACTATAACAAATTAACACTAAAATTAAAAAAAAATTAAATTAAAGGGTGTTCTATCAGTTAATGTAATTTTGACTATGTAATTTTGACAACTTGCTGTATCTTGGAAACCGTAAGAGCAAAACTCTTAAAAATTTTCCAAAAAGGTAAAACTGAAAGATTCCAAAATTATAAAATCACCAAACCGAAAAAAGCACCATATTAAAAAATTTTTTAAATAAAATAAATCGCAAAAAACCGGAAAAATCGCCATAATAGAAATAAATTATGAGAATGAAAAAAAACGCCAAAAACCGAAAAAAATCGCCAAAACGAGAAAACTGAAAAAAATCGTATAGAAAAAAACGGCAAAACTGAAAAGTTCCAAAACCAAAAATAAAAAATTAAATCGCCAAAACGAAAAAAGCACCATATGAAAAAAATTTCTAGACTAAAATAAATCGCGAAAAACCGGAAAAATCGCCAAAATGAAAAAAACGCCAAAATTAAAAAAAACCCCAAAAGCCGAAAAAAAATCGTTCAAACTTAAAAAACGCCAAAAACCCTCAAAAATTATATATTTAAAAATTGCTCAATACCGAATGTACGGAACCCTTCGTGCGCGAGTCAAAGTCGCACTTTACTGAATTTATTTTAACTATTACATTGTGTATTTTGAAAACAAAAAATTCCCGGTTATAATTTTTTTTTTTCAAACTAATACATACTATATCTTTGGTATGTATGTATATCGATGACGATTTAGAAATGTAATTGATTTAATGCAAACCCCAAAATGAGAATGATCAATGGTGCTCATAATTTGCATAAATAGTGATGCAAAACAACGGTTATGTGGTGGTTTGTGGTTGATTGTCAATTATTTTAATAGTTTCTCTAGCCACATAAATCGAAAAACGTGGTTGTTAAGAAAATGAGAAAGAAGAAAAAAACAACAAACGACAATAGGGTAAAAGCCCCTAAAGTCGGCATGCACCAGTAGTCGGCACTTTTAAATAAAAATGTATATAAATAAGAATAGCGGCCATTAAATATATAAGTAAGATCTGATTTTAATTAGAAATATACTTACTTCTCTCTAAACATTGAGTAAATTTTAATGAGATGAGTATATTGGTATATTTTTGGTCTCCTTCCGTGACTGTTTTTAAAGAGGGCGATTGTGCCTGTTTTTCAAGAAATTTTTTAGTGGTGAGCCCAACTTAAACAAGTAAGTATTCACATTAAATGAAGTAATTTCTTAAAAGTGTCGGTTTCTATGGATTCAAATCAACTAAAATATTGATATTAATGTGAAAATTTTATTAAAATATATTTATTTTGCTTATTTTAATGGGTGCCGTCAATAGGAAAAAAATTTCTTATGATTTCCAATTGTCGGCAGGGGTGTGCCGACTATAGGAAAATGAGTATTTTCTCATATTAAGCTCAAAAATTGCAAAATAGTATAGTAATCATCTCTCTTGCCACTGCTATTAAAAAAAATTAATTTAAAATGAGTTTACCCAGTAGTCGGCATAGTAATATGTATGGAGTATACATACTACATACTCTATACCAGGCATACAGTTTCCTAAGGTCGGTATGAACTTTTATTATAAGTTTATTGAACTGAGGATCCCAGAAAGGTTGCAATTTGGTAATTCAGAAGAGATAATTTACTTCATACAATAACAGAAAATTGTATGATTGTAAATATGACCACTTGGAACAGACTTTCTGTGAAATTTTACAGAACGGACTAAGAATAGAGAAGGAAATGTTCTTAATCGTAGGGTTGAATATCAACTCCGCAAAGGCGATCATTGATCCCTTCACACTCCTATTTAGCAAGCCATCCCAGTAGATAGCGTGTTTTTAGAAAGTTCATCTGAGGTAAAGTACTTGGGAGTGATATTAGACTCAAAGGTTTTATAGAGATAGCATTTAGAGGCGATTGTCGACAAGGCAATAAAAACACTAAAAGTGAGAATATCTGTTAATAATAGAGTTACACACGCAAAACCTTAAGATGAATATACACCATGATATTGAAACTTATCATCACTTATGATGCAGTTGCTTGGTCGAAAAGGGTCAGTCTAGCTACGACCAGACATCAGTTGGAGAATTACTAAGGCTAGTATGTCCCTGTATAGCAGCGGCTATATAAGTCCTCATTGAGCTCACACCTCTGAACATTTATTATAGAAACTGTTCCCAAGCAAAAAGTAATCAATAGCCCGGGAAGAATCACAGACAAGGACTGCCCAAGTAACCAATGGGAGCAATCATCCCTGGAAAGGCTCTGGTCGTTTAAGATCTCCTAATATCTTTTTATCAGAAGTTTATGCCATTGAGATATGCGCACAATTTTATCCTGACAGGTGCTACTGACGAGGAGAAATAGAAACCTGCTGCCATTAAAGCATATTCGCGGAGTGCGGAACTTTAAAGCGCTTAGTTCATATGAGTATACCTCGAAGTTAACTTGGAAATGCCACATTAAGCTTAATCAGTTACGCATCATGAACACCTATGGTCGGTCCAGAACCGTTTTCTGGCATTGGATTGGGTAAAATCCGAGAATATATATGGATGCAGATCAGAAATACCAGGGAACACGACTGGTTTAATCTCCCTGGATCGAGGCACGGAAGGCTAATGATTATAACGTATAACAAAAATCGCTTCAATATCTCATGTCCTTAAATAAAAAATAATCTAGGAAATTTATATAAATTTTATTAAAGCTTTAAGTCTTTTGTAATCAATTTACAAGTTTTATTTATTTTTTATCGTAGCTTCGTCAAAGTTGAAGCGAAATATCCATAAAAAAATATATAAAATTGTTAATTGATTACAAAAGACCGAACTTTAATAAAATTTATACATATCTATATATTTAATAAAAAGGTCGAATAAATTATTATAATATATATATTATAAATCACAGGCTGAGAAAACACCTAAACAGGCTTGGTATTAGAAGTAACAGCCTGTCAAGATTATGTTGTTGTGATCATGAAACAGTAGAAATATGAAGCACAGTGAAACTTTATACCCTCTACGATTCTTGAGTAGAGCAGCTCTAGATTAGGTGCTCTAATAGCTGGTAAACGATACAATATATCTTTTCGTTCGCAAGGCCTACAGTATAATTAGCCTTCAGTATTATTAATAATGCGTTCAAATATTATCATCTTAGGAAAGAGAACAAATATTACACCGAATCCTGAAAAACACTCTAAGAATTAAGAGAAGGCACCATTTCCATTTTAGGTACCAGTCAGAAGTATAAAAATTTAAATAATTTGTATTCTATATAAAAAGGAGCTTGTATTCCTATAAAATGTCACCTGTTCTTTAGCAAAAAATTGTATGCCGACTATAGGGTCATCAATTGCCGAACATAGGAACATGGGTGCCGACTACTGGCAAAAGTGATGAGTTTTGAAATATATGAAAATTTCTTACATTTATATATTTTGTTTTGGAAAACAGTTAAATGAACATAAAACAATACTTATAACAGAATTATAATACGTACGTATCATCGCAATAT
This sequence comes from Tachina lurida, assembly GCA_944452675.1. Classification (NCBI taxonomy): domain Eukaryota; kingdom Metazoa; phylum Arthropoda; class Insecta; order Diptera; family Tachinidae; genus Tachina; species Tachina lurida. Next base: position 143,058,419 of record OX101754.1, read on the forward strand.
CATTTTCACATCAGAAATGGCACAAATTTGAAAACGAAAAAAAAGTTAAACTGCCGACTACTGGTGCACTTACCCTATCAATTCAAAGAACATTAATGGATAACAACAACAGTCAGACAAATGTAAAATTCAAATCAAAACAGTAAATGAACCTAAAGTGGAAACATTAGGATAAGAAAAAATGATAAACAATGTTTGAGAAACAAAAGAAAAACCCTTGTAAATTGAAAATTACGGTAGCCAAAAATGGTATTGAAGTAATAACAAGCAGATACAAGGGCAAACAAAAACAAAAGCAAGCAAGGAAATGCATCAAAAGTCTTAAAAACCTAAAATATCAGTCGTTGTTGCAGCAGTTGTTGCTGCATTCACTTGCAAACAATAAAACAGACAAACTCCTACAAGACCATTTAGAGATAAGATACTCTTAAAGTTATATGCCAATGTGAAATCGGAAGCTTTTAGCAAGAAATACAACAAAATTGAGCGGAAAAATACATTATCCTTATGAACATCAGTGAACGGAAATCAAACAACTTAATAAGGAAAAGAAAGAAGAAGAAAATACACTTTTATGAGTTTTAGTTAGGGATGGCAATTGGGACTGGTTTTTACGATCCCGCGATTCGGAAAGGATTTCAAAAAATTAAATCCTTGGATTTCGGGATTTTTCGGGATCCCAAAATTTTTGGAGATTCAGGGATTTTACGGGACTGTGGGTTTTTTGAACATTAAGAGATATATGCATTTTACGCCGAAAATTATCCAAAAATTGGTTAAAAGTATGGCCAAATGCATAAATAGTGCATTACAAAATAAAGGGCTATGGATCAAGTACTAAAAATACAACATATTTTAAATGTTGCCTGAACGTGCAAAAGTAAGTACATAAGAGTTATTTGAATATTATGTAACGTGGTTTTATCATCGGCTGGGATAGCTTAGCTATATGTCCAGGATTTACTTACGGATCCACAAACCTTAAGTAATAACACTATTTATTTACCCTTTCTGGGGGTCAAAATATACTTTAATCTTTATTTACAATTTGAATGAAGTCAGATATAATATAACAATAGCTACAATGAAGATAAGATTCAATCGGTGGTAATCGTGAGTTATTCGCCTTTTTTTAGTTATTCTCGTCAGGGTAGTGGCAGCAATCGGTTATAGTTACGGTTACGGTACTTCGGGATATTGCTGGCACCTACGATGATGTCAGAAGTCGGTCGGTGGAACTGGTGATACACCTTGTAATTACCTCGTCAGGGTAGTGGCAGCAATCGGTTATAATTACGGTTACGGTGTCTCTGGGGTATTGCTGGCACCTATGTCGGAAATCGGTCGGGAACACTCGGGATGAGTCGGATGATCGGCGTTATTATACCTTCATAACTAATTGTTAATATACGTATAATCTTTCTTATAACTAATAATTAAAATAAGTACAATATTTCTTAGCTTACTATGCTTAAATCTATATAATCTTATACTAAGTAAACAGTCAGCCGAAGCTACTGTGGAAAACAGTCAGCCGAAGCCGCTGTGACTGAAACAGTCAACCGAAGTCGCTGTGGCGAAACAGTCTACCGAAGTCGCTATGGCGAAACAGTTAGCCGAAGCTGCTGTGGAAAACGGTAACCCGAAGCCGCTGTGGAAAACAGCCAACCGAAGTCACTGTGACGAAACAGTTAACCGAAGCCGCTGTGGCGAAACAGTCAGCCGAAGTCGCTGTGGAAAACAGTCAGCCGAAGCCGCTGTGACTAAAACAGTCAACCGAAGTCGCTGTGGCGAAACAGTCTACCGAAGTCACTGTGGAAAACAGTTAACCGAAGTCGCTGTGGCGAAACAGTCAGCCGAAGTCGCTGTGGAAAACAGTCAGCCGAAGCCGCTGTGACTAAAACAGTCAACCGAAGTCGCTGTGGCGAAACAGTTTACCGAAGTCACTGTGACGAAACAGTCAGCCGAAGCTGCTGTGGAAAACGGTCACCCGAAGCCGCTGTGGCGAAACAGTCAGCCGAAGCTGCTGGGGAAAACGGTCACCCGAAGCCGCTGTGGAAAACAGCCAACCGAAGTCACTGTGACGAAACAGTCAACCGAAGTCGCTGTGGCGAAACAGTCAACCGAAGCCGCTGTGGCGAAACAGTCAGCCGAAAACGCTGTGACTAAAACATTCAGCCGAAGCCGCTGTGCAAGGTAGTATACAATATACCCACAACACACTTCCACACTCTCAGAACACACAAATGGCAAATTCTTGTCTTGTTTGAATCGCTCCGATTGTATCCAAACTTAGTATACTTATAGAAATAATATTTTATACTAAATGAGAGTTCCATGCTTGTCGTGCATATGTTTTGCATGGTTTGTTCGTTACTTGTGTGCTATTTGCAGTATTACATGTGTTTTGTTGTGTTTTTTTTTTTTAATATTGTTACTAAAGCTACGGTCACACTTGACAAACATTTGCCCAAAAAAGCGTAACCAATAAATACGAATGCAAAATGTTTTGCTTCAGACACGTTCTATTAATTAAAGGTTGTTCCAAAACTAGCAACGAAAAAATGTTAAAATCCCATATTATATACTACATATACATATACATTTATATGTACATATATAGACACTTGAAATTTTGTAAAGTTATTGTAATTTTATGCAGACTACAACAAGTAACACTAAAATTAAAAAAAAAATCTAAATTAAAGGGTTAATGTAATTATCAGTAAATTTGCGGCACAGTATATTCAAAATACATTATGTTTGCAGCAAACCAGAAACCAACCGACGTAATGTAATTTTGACTACTTGCTGTAATTTGGAAACCGTAAGAGGCAAATTTTCAAAAACGCTAAAACTAAAAAATCCCAAAATTATAAAATCGCCAAACCAAAAAAAAAAATGGCACAAGCCGAAAAAAATTGCCAAAACCAAAAAAATTGCGAAATTAATAAAAATAAGTCTCCAAAATCCGAAAAAACACCAAAATTAAAAAAATCGCCAAAATGAACAGAAAAACTCATCAAAATTAAAAAAAAAACGCCAATAACCAAAAAAAATCGCCCAAAATGGAAAAAACGGTAAAACTAAAAAACGCTCTTTACCGAAAAAATCCCAAACCAAAAAGAAAAAAGCCAAAACTATGTATATATTATATAGGCTAAGGTTCGTATAGTATTACATGTTCATCTAGTATCCGTAAGGAACCCTTAGTGCGCGATTCAAAGTCGCACTTTACTGAATTTCTTTGTTTTGTTTTAAAAGCATTAATGTTAGCAACTGAATAATAAATATAGTTAAAGAAAACAAAAATTAAATCGCTTCATTATTACTATTTTTATGCGGAAAATACAAACACGTACTCACCTCTGCTGCCCACTATACATATTTTGTTTGACTTTAGCGACAACTCTTGCGACAGAAAGTGCAATAATGCATTTTACACAGTTGCAAGAGTTGAAGTGAATACCTTTATTATTTAATATATTATTATTATTATTATTATTATTATTAAAGCTTTTAAAAATATAGCTTATTATGTATCATCAAATAGAGTGTTATTAATGAAGGAAAGTAGAAAAAACATAGTTTATAAACACATTTTCATTGACAGGATGAAACAAACAAATATAAAAGATCAATATTGTGTTTCCACGGCTCCCATCTTCACATGGAGGAAAGTCATGACGAATTTAGTAAATAATTTCGGGATGGACTGCTTCCCGAAAGCCCTGAGATCAAAAAAATTTAAATCCCGGGATTAGGGATTCTTTAGGATTTTCGCAAATGGTATTTCAGGACTGGCATCCCTATTTTGAGTGCATGCCAGGAAGCGACCAAATAAATATTATAAACAGGAACCTGAGATGCTAGACTTGCCTGGAAATGTTGCATAGTAGAAAAAGGGCAACCTTAAGGTTGCATACAACCAAGGCGAATTCACAACAGGTGATCTCAATTCAGCAGCTTATAATCAAAGCGAGGCAAAGCGTTTAGAAAATTTTCTGATAGCAAGAAATTTTACACTAACATATAGTTACATACATATGTATACGAGTACAAGGCAATTATGCAGAGTTGCAAATCGAGATTTACATAGCAGACAATTAAGACTTATTACACTTTATGCTCAAATCAAATTTATATACTTAGCTGTAGCTCAGTTCTCTAAATATTCCTACAGGACAGAAAATGTGATGAACAAATATTATTATTGCTTAATATTCCCTCTGATCAGTCCACTCCAAAAAGGGACTTGCAAACGTGAGCTAGAATTAAACATTCAGAGAGCGGAGGTTTCGCACAACAACAACAACAACTAAAAAGTATGACAAGATTTTTTTTTTGTAATTTTGGGTTGTCGCCAGTGTGCTCACTTCTACCGATATTCGGTAGATACTACCGAATATGTTTGTGAATTTAACAATCTACCAATTCTACCGAACAAGTCCTGAAATCTACCGAATATTGAACGAAAATTTTGATTAACACTGATGCTGCCAGATCAAGTTGATCACACATACGGAAAATTCATCACATGTATGTTCTAAGATGTGGAAAGCTTTGCGCATAGAAGAGAATATGTTTAACGAATTGTTATTTCGTAATTTAAGTCGATATACTATGTGTAATTTTCTGCCATGAAAATCATTAAAACAGAACAAAGAAATCGGTTAAAAGCTGAAACTACAAGTAACCTAATATTTGCCAAAGAGGTGTGCCTTGGGGATGAAATATTTATTCCTCCCAATGATTTAGTAATTTTTACACAAAAGTTTAAATTCATAAATGGATCTTACATATAATCTTTGTAGTTGCAAATATTTGTCAAATAAAAGTTATTTTAGTAGCTTTATAAAACATATGTACAAAAACTGAATTTCAGTTATTTATGTATATTATTTTATGTATGCATAGCATATCTATTACAGTTTTTCTTTTCCCGGACTTTTTCATTTCCCGGGAAAGCGGGAAAGATTTTTCGGTTTCCCGGGAAATTCCGGGAATTCCCGCTCAGTACAAAACAGTACAAAATATTTTTAAATTTAATTTATTTCAACAAAAACAAATTATAATTCATGAGATCGATTATGTAATAACGTTTTATACACACATTATTCAAAAGATAGTACCGTTTCCGTTCTTTATATAATAGTAATACATAGATACCAATATTATAAAAAAGAAATTATACGAGTATTATTATTAAAAAATATTACAAAATATCCCCCTTATGGAAAAATCATTGTTAAACTTAAAGTTTGGTTTAACAAACGAATTTTGTATGGCAAAACCAGTTTTAACGCAGGCTTTAACTTTAACAATCGTTTTTACATAAGGGCATATTTCTTTGGAAATAGGACTTTAGTACAGAATAAGCTGTTAATGCTGTTAACCGCACTATTTACCAAATAGAATCTGTAATTATTTGTATTTTTTTTATTTCCTTGCTCATTTCTGTTTTTTACTTATATGAATTGTTGTAGAATTAAATTTTGAACGTCGCGCTCTGCTTTTTACAAATAAATGCATCTAAATCTCAGAGCGCATGCGTGCCAGATGTAAGCTCGGCCTTAGTTGTTGTAAAGCTTTAGCTATTGTGATATTGCCATCACCTTATTATTGCACCATCGCATACATAAAGTGAATAACGACACTCATCAAGGAATGCGTAAATACATATTAAGTTGCTATAACAAAATCAATAAATCCCGGGAGTTACCGCACAAATTTCCCGGGATGTCTTTCCCGGGAAATCCCGTATGAAAAACACTAATATCTATATAAAGGGTAAGGGCAAATAACTGGGGGTGACACTTTTTTTTATTGGAAATGCTTCATTGTTTACGGCAGTTTAATTTCCAATCACATGTGATGTTTTAAATGCGCTTTTGGAACCTGTTTAGTTTGATACTCCTTGCACTTACTCTTTATTTATATGTAAGTACATATATTTTGTTATTTTTTATGTTTCTTTGAATAAAAAATATTTTCTACCGAATTTCATTCAAATCTACCGTATTTTTTTTTTTTTGTCGATTCTACCGAATTAAAAAAAAATTAAGTGTGCACACTGGTTGTCGCTGATATAAGGCTGGAATTGTTTAAAGAATTATAAACGCAAAAACTGTTTGATCTTACCCAAGTGGCGCCACAATAATGACTTCATTTTCTTTATTATTTCCAATATTTGTTTTCCGTTGTTGATGTTGTTGTTGTTGTTGTTGTTGCTGTATTGCAAGCAGTATGTTTTATATCGCGTATTTCGTATTCAAAACAAATGTCATTTGATTTAAGTAAGATCTGCAATGATAATAAAATCTCTAAATGTTAAGCCCTTGTTACGGGCTTAAAACAATCATTTTTTTTTTGTCTTCCTTGTCCTTCTGCTGGTTATTTCTTTTAAGTTTGCTCAATTTGGTATATTGAAATGTTAAATTTACATAGAGACACGTGTTGTGAGCCTTTTCTGCATTTTATTGTTTTGAAAAAGCAAAAAAGAAAAAATTCAATAAAATTGCACTTTTTTTTGTGAAATTTAAACATGAATTTGATTTTTACAAATGTCATAAACATAAAACTTGCAACAACAACAACAACAACAACAACTGATACAAACAACAAAGAAAGACAACACACATACACCGAAAGAATTTTTCTTCATAAGTCCAATGAAACAATTTCATTAAAATTTTTTTCCACATACCTATCTAATGATAATTTCACAAATCCAATGAAAATTTCATGAATATTGTGAAAGAATTTCATTGGAATTGCTTCGTTGGTATTCTGGTTTCGTAAGAATATTTTATTGGATTTATGACAGCAATATTTTCTAATTATTAAGAATATACCCCTTATGAAAAAATCATTCTTAAACTTAAAGTTGGTTTAACAAACGAATTTTGTATGGCAAAACCAGTTTTAACGCATGCTTTAACTTTAACAATCGTTTTTGCATTAGGGCATATTTCTTTGGAATTTAATATTTAAGTTATTTCATTCTTTTCATGAAATTACTTTATTGTTTCGATGAAGTTATAGCACTGCATTAATTACACTATTAAATAAATTTGACGAAGTTTTCACTAAAGTAATTTTGACGAAACTGGTTTCATTAATCCAACGAAGCGTGACATTGGTTGAATTTTAATGAATTTTTCATTAGATTAATGTCGAAATTCATAGAATTTATGCCGAAAATTCTTTCAGTGCACATACATATGTACATATTTACTTCTATATATCTTTTGATCACAGATCGTAGATATAATAATGTTAATGATGAGTTCGGTGATCAACCTCCTTTTTCATTCCTTGTTTTTTTTTTTTTTGTTTTTTTTTTCTTTACGCATTCTTTTAGTTTTCAAATTTGCATTAAATGCAAAGGCAACCTTAAAGGCCGTGTCAGATACAACTTCAATTTTAGGAAATAAGCGTGAGGCAAAATGTGTATGAGACAATAAAAAACTTTGAAAACTCTCACTGTTTGTTTCACAGTTTTGTTTTATGCATAAGACCGGGTTGACATCTATCTGTGTGTCATGAAAAGCGTAACCACTAATTACTAATGAAAATCTGTTTGATTTAGACATGTATTTATTGATTTAAACAGTTTCCAATCAAGTTGGATTCTATAAAATTGTCAATTAGTTATGTATTAAAAGTCCTGCACAAGACCATTTATAAGAATTTTAAAGACATGAGAGATTTTTAAAATGCTTTACTGCAGCGAAATATTCTAAGACAAACGCTAAACAACACTGTTGACAAGACATTTGTTTCAGTTGTTTGTCTTGCCAACAGTGTTGTTTAGCGTTTGTTTAAGAATATTTCGCTGCAGTAAGCATTTGAAAAATCTCGCATGTCTTGAAAGTGCTTATAAATGGTCTTGCGTAGGGCTTCATTATGTATGAAACTGTTTAACTGAATCATACAGTTTTTCATTAGTAATTAGTGGTTACACTTTTTGGGGCATGACATGACGCACGTGACATGATGCCAGATGTAAACTCAGCCAATAACACACCGTACAATTCGATTACTCTCATGCAACTAAATCGTTTTTTTTTAGTGTAAATTTACCAAAATTTTAATAAAATGGCATACCTATTTACGTGTGATTTTGGTCAAACAAATTAAGAAAAGTATACCAAAGCACGCAAAAAAATTAGAGTTGCCTAACCGTTCGCTTCGCTTTGCGTTAAAGGTACTTTATGTAACACGTTTTATATAAGCATGTACATTTCATCTTAGATGTCAAAGCGAATCTTCAACGAAATGCGAAGCAAAAGTTTTATCTGACAGGGCCTTAGGAAATATGGCTGAAAAGCAATAAAAAAGGTACACAAAAGCAACAGAAAAAAAACAAATACAAAACATTAAATCGGTTGTATTGATATGAGACCAATTAAAGCTGCACGATCAGTGATGAAAATCTTAATGCGATCTTGTTATTTATTTGTAGCGCCACATTGACAACACTGACTGCAGCAGACAACAGAAAACCAACCACATCCTCTCTCACTGTTGTTTAAACGAATGGTTATTGTGCAGTTGACGGTATTAGCAATGGCAGTGCTTTAAAGGAGTGAGTTAAAGGAAAATCTATTCGTTTGTCAAAAGACTTAAGGATCACCGAAAAAACTTAATAGGTATTGTATTTAATTACTAAATTCAAAAAATCAAATAATATTTTTACTGAAATAGGACCTACCACTGAATTTGTAAAACTGAAAACCAATATTCGTAAAAATTTAATAGAACGAAAGACAAAGTTTTTCTTTATTTAAATAATTTACTATAAACTCATCAAAACAACTAAAGATAACAAAAATTAAAAATTTTGAAAATCACCGATATATCGAACATGGCGATATATATTTATATATAATAAAATTATATTGTATTATATATTAAACATTATTATTATATTTTATTAGAAATGTTTTTTATGTTTTGGAAAGAAAAGTTGGGTAGAGAAAATTAGAAAAATAAAAACCACAGCTCCACAGCTGGAAAATGTAATTGAATAAAACTATTCATTATTTTATCATTATTTCTTTTCTACTTTGTTCACTTAACATATTTCATATATTTTTTAAAAGAACAAGATTTGTATAAGGAACCAAATAATCTAAAAGGATGATTCCAGGGTTGGGAAAAGTACATTTTTTGATATAGAAAACAAATCAAGTAAGGATATTCTATATTTTCTAAAAAAAATAAATTAGTACAGCTATTAAAACCAGAAAAATTTTAAATATGGTTCCAGGGTTGGAAATTTAAAAAAAAAATTTTGGGAAAAAAATAACTAAAAATAATTATTTTTTCAGTTAAACATATATATTTCATATTTTAGGACGATCTTTACATAAGCAAATTCTTTAGTCGAAAAAACCAAGAGGTCACTTATATATTTTATCACAAAACAAATATGTATGTATGTATGTACTTATGTATATATCTGTATATTACATATGTGACAGCGCATAGAAAGGGACCTAAGGGTAAAAAAATCAATTTTCATTTTATTTTTCTTATGTGGACAACATCTGAGCATCGAATGAGACCGATCCCATGCCCCAAAAGTGTTCCCTCTCAGAGATATGCGCGTCTTATGAAATTGAAGTCGACGATTCTAAGGTTATGTGAAAAAATTTTCGTACTAACAGAGTGATATTCACGATTTAAAAGAATTATAAATGAGTATTTATTATAATTCACAATTAATAATTTCAGAAAATAAACCTGGATTCGAAAAAACGCGAGCAAAATTGACATCAAACTCATGGAAACAGCGCGCTAGGTAGAAAACAGTAAAAACCAACTACACAAAACAAGAGGTAGGGACGACCTACGCGCGCTTACAAGGTTGACCAACACGTTCCTGACGTCATGAGATGTGTCGCTTTCAAATGAGACCAGTACCAACACGCTCAGTGATGGTACACCAAAGATACACGTATTTAAATCTCTCCTGAACAAAACCGGTTTTTACCCTTAGGTCCCTTTCTATCTTGCGCGTCACATATACATACGTTGGTAAAGGGTATATAAGATTCGGCACAGTCGAATATAGCACTCTTACTTGATTTTAAAGAGCTTCTTTCTTTTTATGTTAAACACAGGTAGTAAATATTACCGCCGAACTATAGAATTAAAGCAACTTTAATAGAATTTGGAACTCGACTCGAGTATTATCTTGCAAAAAAAAAACAAAATCAAAGCAATAAGCTGAAATTATCCTTGTGCTCATATTAAATGTATGATTTTATTTAATTTTCTGTTAAACTCCATACTTATCATATACTAATTAACTAATATCTAGCAGATTTTCTTTAATGATTTAATACGAATAGATTAGCACAATGTAGCATATGGAACCGGTTGATCCGGAGAGTTTACTTTCCTTATAGTGTTTTCTCACTGCAAGTTAAAACCTGGTTTTACGTTAAAACCATAAACAGCTGATTTTGCATTCACACTGCAAGTTAGTTAAATTCAGGTTTTAACTCACAGGCTGTCTAATAACTTTGCTCAAAATAAAATAAATCTGCTGCAGAAATGCGTGTGTTTGTTGCTGTATTTTTTTCAGCTTTTTATAACACTTATTTGACAAACTGTACAACAATTGTTTTTGTTTGTATGAAAAACTAAGAAACTTTACAATGCGCTCTAAAATGGAAATTATTTTATAATTTTTAAATTAATATTTTAAAATTATGGAACTACATAGTAATACAAAGTGCAGAAGTGCTTGGAAATCAAGCTATTGTATATAAAAAATGCACAAATAAATCACAAAATACAACTTTTTTTTTATCGGTGGATCGATATGTCATATCGTTTATTTTCACTTTCCAGAGGTCAATGAAAATATTTTTTGTTGTTTTCCTTCCAAAAAAACTCTTATTTTTCCATAATTTTTACTTATTGTTGCTACTGCATCCATTTTTACATCTCTTGTTATTCACTGGCATAAACATTATCAGCAGCTGCCGGTCATTTTAACTTGGCAGCACTAAATTTACCACAGCGAAAACAGGGTTGCATTTCATAAAACCAAAATAAAACCAATTGACAAATGTAATAATTGCGCTATGACAGAGCTGGCGCACAGTGCGGTGAGCCCATACAAAAGTGAGGAAAAAATACAAGGAATCGTCCGATTGTTATGAAATTTTGCATGATTATAATATGATTATATGGGTCACTGATTTCAAAAATTAAATTGGATTTTACGTAACTCAATTATTTGCGTTTAAAATTAGAGGGAAAATTAAATATATATATGAATATTTCTCGTTTTAAGTTAAATTTTAAAGTATTAAATCCAGTAAAAACAAACAAAAAAAATTATTTTTGCAAGAAGGAAGCCTTAAAGTTTTAATATTGAAAACCGTTTCTCAATATCTTTTTTTTAAAGATATGCATATAATTTTCTACAGAAAAGTTGCTATCAAAATGTAGCATTTTATGTAAAAATGTATTAAAAAAAATATTTGTATTGTTGAAGTTTTCTTTTTAACTAAGTTAATAAAATTAAATAAAAGAAAACCAAAAAAAAAAATTTAGCTTATTTTATAACAATATGCGTGTTTTTAATCTATATTTTCAAAAAATAACTTGCAAAATATCATTTTGGCACATTTTTCAAAACGCGATATCTCGAAGAATCGGAAAAAGTCGGATGAAGTGAAATAAGATACTAAAAGATAACAAATCATACAAAAATAAAATGTTTAAATGAAACTGGACATATTTGGAAATTTTTTTTCTTGACGGTCAAAACAAAACATTTTTCATATTTTTTCATGATTTTTTGATCATATTAACATATTTTTTTTATAAATAATTTCCATTTATTTGTCAACAATTTTAATAAACAATTTTTCTTTATTATGTTTTTAAAAGCTTAAAAAAAAAATTACTTGAATAGTGCAAAAAATTTGCTAAAAGCATTAATTTCTTTGTATGATGCGCAAAATCGAAAAGTTCACAAAAAAAACCCATAAAAGGTTTGAACTTTAAAAGGCTGTACCTTATTCAAAACTTCTTATATTGCAGTGAAAATTTGGATTATTCTTAATGAAAGTCTTATCTATCATTTGATATATAATTTGTTAGATTTGGTAATCTAAAATTTTTTGATTTATTCCCACTGATCACCGCACTGTGTGGCGCACCGAGAGAAACACGAGAGAAATGTATTAGCGTATGTGTATTCATTTGTATAAGAAGCCGATTGATGTTCGGCACTCTGGTGCTTCTTTGGGCAGCCTAGCGCTATGAGAATCTTATTGTATTTTTCCATTCCCATTCACTTTGAATAGTAACACACATTTTAAGACTTGCCACAGGCATATTTCTTAGTTCAAAAATCATTCTTGTTGCCATCAGTTATAAAAAAATATCCCCAAAAAATTTCCAAAAATTTGGTTATCATTCCCAACGAATTCCCCGATCCCCAATACGAAATTTGCATCCCCAATCCCCAATCGCGAAAAAAATCCCCAATCTGGGGTCAAATCTCCTAAGCTGGCAACTGTGGTTGTACCACATAGAGAACATTTCACCTGTATTTAAGACAGAAATTATTTTTTTATTTTAATTCTAACAAAGTATGTAGTCAGTCAGGACTTTCAACTCAACTCCATCCTTAACAGTTCTTGTTGTTTTTTTTATTTTTGGTAATTTTTTGAAATTATGTATGCATATTAAACACAGCCGTGCTGATGATGATCATCAACATAATGGTTATAATGATAATGATGATGATGCTATTTTGCAGATAATTTGCATGAATTTGCGATTAAGTATTGTGGCGATTGGTAATCGATGTGATCGTCGTTGTGATATTTGTTTTTTCTGTTATTGTACTCAGGGTGACCGATGACATTTTTCAAAAAGTGGCACCAAAAGGGGATTTATCAAAAAAAAGGGGCAAAATTAAAAAAAAAAACGAGAAAACTACATTAAACATTTTATTTTTAATGTATTTTTATATAATTCACTCTAAAAAAAGGGTGAAAAAAGTGCCAAGGCAGTCAAAAAAGGGGCAAGGCAGTCTAAAAAGTGGCAATTTGCCACTTTAGTCGGTCAAACGGTCACGCTGATTGTACTTCTTGTTTACTTTTTTTTCATCGTGTTCGTAGTGGCGATTTTTATGCTACAACGTTATCGTCAAAGCGTGCAAACAATGCTTTTGCGTGTTTTTTATATAAACTTTATATTATAAAGCCAGTTAACAGACAACAACAAAAAACAAATGCTGCTTTAAAACTAGGGATGTAACGAATACCAGTTTAGCGAATGCGAATGCGAAAACGAATAATACATATTAATTTTTGCGAAAGCGAATGCGAATGCGAAAGCGAATGCAAATATTACAATACGTTAAAAAATCACATGAAAATTAATGTATCTAAGAACATGAAGTTGTGTTGTATACATAGATCTACTTGAGTCTTGAATTCAGCAAATATTTATTAATTTAATAGAAATAAAAATTGTTAAACTGAAAGATATATGAAATCATATTAAAATATGTATATGTACTTTGGCCCTAAGACCTTGTACTAAGTTCAACATTTCCTGTAAAATGCTACCAAAATACATATTAAAAAAAATTGGAATGAATTGTTCATGAAAATTTTTTCCAGAAGTAGTACTCTGTTCATCTTGGGAAAAACATAGGAAATATATCTTCAACATTTTAAGTTTTCATGCGAAATAATGTGAGTGGCACTTGTTTCGCAAAAAATTTACAACAAAGAAGGAATTTTAATATTTTTGCATTTAAAATTTTTTGAACGAAGTTATGATGTGCTTACCATTTTTCAAAAGTTTTAACAGAGTAATCTTAAGTACAAAATATTTTCTCGCAGTTCACACACCACCTTTTCTTTTTCAAAAATTGGAAAGTATTTCCAATATTTTTGTATTCAGTATTCGCTTTAAATATTCGCATACATTTTAGCGAATGCAAATAGCAAAAGTAAGCGAATGCGAACATTCGTTACATCCCTAATTAAAACCAAATGCAACCAGTGCAGTCAGATTAGGGGATTTGTCCCCAAAATGGAGATTTCGCCTCACATTTAGGACAGAAGTTAATGTTAAGGTTAGTAATTGAGACATTCTTTAGATTTTTAATTGAACTGTAGTGAATTTTAATCAGAAATAATTTCTTAATTAGGCTTAAGTTCAGCAATTTCGAATGAAATATTTTTATTAATTAATGTGAGTATCTAAAGAAGAGAAGAAAAATTAAACTAGACTTTATTAGCTGGGGGAAATACCGATATTTTTCTGTGCAGCCACGCACTTCATCAGCACCCATGTATATCATGTCATCTATTTAACTTAAATTTTCTATGAAAATGGAATATGAGAATTGATTGTGTATACAATTATTGATTTACCTTTGGTAAATACATTTGTAAGTATCACTATTCATTTTCAGTTTTTCCATTTTCTTTTTAGGTTAGCACGAAGTTATATCACTCTACCTAAGTATTTTTAACTATTCTTACTTATCTTCTCTTCTTTAGATAGTCACATTAATTAATAAAAATATTTCATTCGGTAAGAATTGAAATTACTGAACTTAAACCTAATTCAGAAATTATTTAAGGTCAGTAATTTTATGTCAGTTGGAGACCGCGAGTTAAAGTAGTGTAGCAATCATACTATTTAATGAAGATGGTAATATCACAAAAATAAAAATCTACATGGGCAAAACCGTCTTCGCAGCTGTAGCAAGTTTTAATAACTTAACTGTTATTGGAACCGGTGGTTAAAGCAATGTGTGCGATAAAAAAAAAATATATAAAAAAATAAAATACGAGTAGTGCCATCAAATAGGTTAAATGTGTTTGTCGTTTACAGAACTAACAATTGGCAAAACTAGTTCCCAGTTCTATTAAATTTCTTGTTAAAGACTTGCCACACTATTTCTCGCACCCTTCGTTGCGAACACTTAAGGTGTGGACTCAAATAAATTGTATAAAACTTGTATATATATCAAACTCTATGGAAAAGCTGTGGAATGTAATGAGTTACAGCATCATTTTAAAATGATATCAAGCAACAATATTGGTAAAATATATTTGGGGACAAAAATTTGAATTTTTCTTTTGAAATGGGGATTTTTCGGGGACAAAAGGAAAAATGTTTCTGGCAGCACTGAATGGAACAGCAAAAAATTGTTTGAAATAAAAGACACACTTGCGCAACAGGAGAAATGTCTGTCTGCCTGCCTGCGTTTTAAGTGGTAGAAACAAATAAAGTAGTCAGTCATCTGCCAAATAGTCGAATGCCACAGATTCTTATCTTAGTAAAAATATATGTATGGCGATATTAAGTTAAAGATTGCGCTTTAAAATCCTTCGTTTTTTCTTTATTCCTACTCTCGATTTTGTGGATATTTAATAAATTCAATTTAAGTTTATCAACAACTTTTATTTGTTTCTTATTTTTACTTTTTTTATTTTTTATTTTATTTTTAACCCTTAAATGCATACCATACCATAAATGGTACATTACTTATTTTTATAAAATAAAATACAGTAAATGTAACTGAAACTCAATAAAGAGCACTTTAAAATAAAGAATGTTGTACTCGTATAAGTGTTCTTTGAAACGCCTTTTAAGTTTGTTTTTATTTTTTCTTATATCATCAGGAAGCTACCAAAGTGGATGCATGAAATTTTTGAACAAACATAAGTATGTATTTTGTGAGGCAAATTTCAAAAGTGAATAAATAATTAATACATATATACATACATATGGGCATTTCTCCGAGATATTTCACTTTTATTGTCGCGTGCGACAGCAAGCAATTAACCTTGTATTTCTGAACAACATGACTCGATTTTTCTTAAAATTTTACCTGCTGCTGTACGTGCAGACAGGCTACACAAATATATAAAGAAGTAAAAAAAAAAGTTTCGTTTTCTTTAAAAAAAAAAAAACATATTTGCTTGATGTCGCACGCTACATAAAGTTGACATTCCTGGTTAAATGCCAATAAGCTCTTTTTGTAATATGTATATGGGACACTATTTTAGCGAATTTTAATAAATTTTGATCAAGTATAATTTTTTAAATAGTTTTTGCTCTCCTTTCTGTTGTTTTTCTAATTTTACGCGAAAGCCGTTAATTTGTCTGGAAAATAAAACCGATATTAGTGTTTAGGGACCAAATTTCCAAATTTCTTGCTATCAGTCAAAGGTTCTGACCTCATGCATTTAAAGGGTTAACCGACTTGATAATAATTCTTTCTGCCGAAAAAAACCGGCTTCAATGCAAAGATCTGATAGAAGAAGATAAGACGCAGTACGTGAAATAAAATATTAAATTTTAATGGGCGTGACTCCGCACATTTTTTAAATTTCATATTGTGTGTTTGTCAGGGCTTAGGGTGTGTGTTAAGTTTTGTAAAAATCGGTAAAATAAAGTATTAAATTTTAGTCGGCGTGAAACCACGTGAAATATTATAATAAATTTTAAATGGGCGTAACTCCGCTTTCTTTTAATTTTCAAATTGTGTAATTAGAAAAACCAAAGGTGTTTTATAGGTTTCTCGTACTGTTAAATCAAAATGAAGAATCATATTGATTCAAAGTTATTTCAAGTTGAAACAACATAAATTTAATTTTACGTAATTATTTTATTTTATTAATTATTTTATTTACGTAATTTTGAGTATTGGCACAAGTATCTGGAAAACGCGTTTTGTGTGTTGGTTTCTTCGGCCAAGATTTGAACTGGAACTCATCGCGTGGGTAGTCAAGGCACTCACCTCTGCAGCCACAACAACATGCACAGAAAACTATCGGTATTTCCCCCAGCTAATAAAGTCTAGTTTAATTTTTCTCCTGTTCTTTAGAAACGCACATTAATTAATAAAAAATATTTCATGTAATAAGAATTGAAATTACTGCACTTAAGCCCGATTAAAAATCACTACAGTTCAATTAAATCTAAAAATGTCTCAACCTTAAGTATTCTTTAGATACACACTAAATAAATGCATATCATTACAAATTAAATTTTGAATCAACATGATTAAATTTAACATTTAACTCAAAATATATTTGAAATTAAAGTTAAGTGTTAAAAAAAACACAAACTGCACAGCTACTTTGGCCTGTCTGCAGGATTCGAAAGTGCGACTATAAGAAATTTTTTTGAGTCCTATGTGTTCAACTTTGGCCCACTGTAACTCCTGCCCAGCTTAAGCCAAAAGGCTGTCCTCCTCTACGGATGTTTCATATACTAAATCCAGTCAATACTTTAGAAGTTTAAAATTTATTACCATTTATTTTGCAAAAGTACCCACTGTGCCTTGATATATTTTTTGTTGCAGTCTTCGAAAACAGAATGTTGTTACGTTTTGCTAATTTAAAATTCTGAATAGTGCAATTTGTTTCTAAAAACTCATCAAGAATGTCAGCATTTAGACAGGAAAACATTTGGAAGGGAAGGGCATTTAGTTTGAGGGCTATTTACGGGTGGGGAAGAGAGAATCATTTTTGTGTTCGGTACTCGCGGACACGCTTTGTTTTCATATTCTTTGCTACATATACAAACATATACATACATGAATGTATGGTTGGTATTATACAATAATATTGGAATGTCGCTGGCAACATTTTCGTCCGTATGAACGCGAAGGAAACAACAAAAGATAATTCCACATGTTTTCCTTCCAAATGTTCGCCCGTCTAAACTAGGACAATGCGATCGCAACAATTAAGTAGAAAAACAAATAAAGTTCCAACATATATAATTAAACTAACTAAAATAATTCTCGTATTCCATTTTCATTGAAAAAATTGTATACGTTCGTAATGGCTCTGCATGAATAGAAAAAATAGAAATAAAAATAAAAAACTACACACATATCGTTACCTTAATATAGAAAGGCCCTAACTCATTATTTTTTTTTTCAAACCGAATTTTTTGTGTATATGTTGTTAGAAGAACATCTAATGTATTGAAAAATGCAAAAATCTCGATTAAAAAAAATGAATTAGGGCCTTTCTATATCAAGGTAACGATAAGATAAGTAAGTATGTAAAGGGCCCGCCAGATAACTTTTTTTTTGAAAATGCTATGCAATCATGGAGTGTAGCTTCGACTGTGTGGCACGTAGCGCCGTCCTGTTGAAACCAAATGTTGCCAATATCCTCCTATTCAATTTTTGTGAACAAAAATTCGTTCAACATGGCCCGATAACGATCGCCATTTACTGTAACGGCCACTCCTCATCTCGAAAAAGGGCCCAATTATGCCTCTGGACCAAAATCCGCACCAAACAGTGACTCGTTTTGGGTGCAAAATACAATTGGTATAACCAGGGTGACCGATGACATTTTCCAAAAAGTAGCATCAAAAGGGGCGAAATTAAAAAAAAAACGAGAAAACTACATTTAACTTTTTATTTTTAATGTATTTTTATATAATTCACTCTAAAAAAAAGGGAGAAAAAGAGTGGCAAGGCAGTCGTAAAAGTGGCGAGGCAATTTGCCACTTTAGTCGGTCAAATGGTCACGCTGGGTATAACGATATAAGATTTGATACTATTTCAGTTACATTTGCAAATAAGCACAAAAAATGATTCCTTAAAATAATAAATCTTTGTTTTTATTTAAAGAATATTTAAGAACATTTAACCACTCCCACTGCTATAGAGACCTTAAGGAATCTTTTGTCTAGTAATCCACTCCCAAATTTGTAAAAAAAAAAATTTTTTAAATTTAATAACAAATAACACATGTTGGCAATTGTCCTATTAACTAAATCTAAACACTGCAAATACGCTGGTGTGAGTATTTGCGAGTATTACAAAAGAACTATTTTCTATGTTGCAACTTGCAATAAAATCTTATAAATTTATCTACAACCACCATTCGCGTTGCCTTTTTTTGCGATTGTATAGTTCCATGTTTTCGATTTACTTGATTAATAGAAATGAGGATAGTTTTTTCCCCTTGAAATATAAATAATGACAAAATATGATTTAACCACAAAAATTTATTTCAACATTTTTATTGTCAAGCGAAAAAAATAATTAAAAACCAGAAATTTTTTTTAATCAACCCATTAGAAAATTTAGAGTTAAGGAATTGTAAAGAATTTTAATATAAGCTTTAAAGAAATTAATTATTTGACATATTGTCAGAAAAGTGTGTATATAATATGGTAATTTAGTTTCATAATTTATTATGTCTTTAAATATTTTAAATATATGTATGTATAAATAGAGATGAATGTTTATTAAAGCTGGTCCGTATTCACTGTCCTGTCCTACTCAATTGTTCGACTTTTGAGAAAATGCAACCCTGATGTAATGAGTTATTATTATCCTTTGGAAATGTTTGTAAACTCCATTAGATCAGGGTTGCATCTTTTCAAAAGTCGTTTGATTAGTAGAGCTGGGTCCAACTTGTTCAGTCGATCATTTTTGACACAAACGATTGACACAAACCCATTTAAATTACAGGGGTTTGATGAAGGTTTTGTGTAAAAAATGAACGACTGAACGAGTTGAACCCAGCTCTATTTGACTATGTAGGATTTGGTCTCAAATGGAGTCGAGCCTACTAACAGCTGTGATCATCTTTTATTTTTTACGTTTTCAATTAACAAATGCACTCATCACCTTAAATTTTATTTAAAAAATCCTATTGGATGCTTGAAAAACAAAACATAAAATAAAAATAAAAAAACTTGTAATAAACTTAATAAAATTTGACAATATTTATTCCTCATCAACTAACAAGCAAGTGCTAAAAGCTCTTTAGAGAAGCTAGTTAGACGAACTTAAACGCCAACTTCTGTTAGTCTAGCAACATTTGTTGCTGCCACAGCAACATTTAGCAGCGTTATATATTTATTGCTTTGATAATTTTGTGCAACTATTGATTTAGAAGGAGAAACAAGTTTTTAAGGTTTTGAAACTCCATTGTGGCTGCTAGTTAGTACCCTATAATACATCCAATTACACAAAATTATAGCAGTCAGATTGTAATGAAAATAATCAAAAAATTCTGCATGGGTAATACGAGTATATACATTTGTTTTTCGGCCGAACATTTTTGCTTAAGACGTTTAATTAACCTTAGATATAGAGAATTGTTTTTCGATTTTATCGTAAGAAAAATGTTATCGAAAATATACTTTTTTATTGAAATTAAAATTGTATGGGCCTACCCATAGTTGAGAATTATCAAAATGCCAAAATTGTTGATAACTTTTTAAGATACGGACTGTAAAATTCTCCTGAAAAATTAAATTTTTATCGCTTACTATAAAATCGAAAATATGAATCGATATTTGGTAAATATTTATCGGCTTTTAATTTCGAAAAATTTGTCTTATCAGAAATATTTTCTGTAGAAAGTTAACACTAAACTTTTTGTAGAAAGCTTTTTCATAACTTTTTATGGTTGGTTTTGTCGATAACTTTTCTATAGGATGTTATCGATAAATTTTCTATATAAATATATCCGTAAGTTTATAGAATTATATTATTATAGATTATAAAAATTTGCTATGGTTAAGCAATGTCTATATGCATTTCGTTCCTCCCGCTTCTGGAACTCGTCAGTAGACTTCAACCCGAAAAAATTTTTGAACTTTATTATGTCATACGAGGACGGATCAATAAGTACGTGTGTTTTTGAATGAAACACATTTTTTTTTTTTTTGAAAAACAAAAATTTATTTTTCAACATAATCTCCTTTTAACTCCATCCACACAATTAATCTAACGTTTCTCCAGTTTTTGTATCCCTTCCAAAAAATAGGATTTTTCGAGGTACTTAAAATAGGCATTTGTTTGGTCGTTGGAGCCAAATAAAATTTCCACCGAGCCATTTCTTTAGGTTTGGAGACAGGAAGTAGTCACTAGGGGCTAAATCCGGAGAATATGACAGATGGGGTACCAATTCGTAGCCAAAATCATAGAGTTTAGCCATTGAGACTGCACACGTGTGCACTTGTGCATTATCTTGATGAAAAATAAATCGTCGTTAAAAGGGTCTAATAAGTTGGCATAATATTCGTAGGTAATCGATGTGGATTATCCCGCGTGCATGCCAAAAAACCTTGGCCTTCTTCGGAGCAGGTTTAGACTGCTGATTGGTCTCCGGAGTACAGTAATGGATCCACGTTTCATCCACAGTTACAAAACGCCGCAAAATCTCATTCGGATTGCGGTTAAACAACTCCAAACAATCCTTTGACGTTGTCACACGTTTGACGTTTATGGTCAATTGAGAGCAAACGCGGCACCCATCTTGCAGACAACTTTCTTAAACCCAGCTGATTATTTAAAATCGAAACCACACTGCCATATGAAATGCCTATGGTATCAATCTGACGCACTTTTACTCTTCGATCGGCCAATACCATATCGTGGATTTTTTCAAAATTTTCGGGTGTACTGACCCCAATTGGACGTCCTGAACGTTCAGCGTCATTTGTAATTGTGCGTCCACGATGAAAGTCCGCAAACCACTTTTTTTTTACCATTGAAATAGATGGTGCAGAGTCCACATAGTATTTATCGAGCTTTTCCTTGGTTTGATTGAAGGTTTTTTTCCGCCAAAAAAAATTTTTAATAATGAGCACACGAAATTCACTTTTTTCCATTTTCTTCTCAAAAGGCGAGGTAGTCTGTTATTAACGGCTGCCAAACACAAACTAAGTGACACAGCTTGTTCAAATTTAGACAGGAGTCAACTGACAGTTGCCTCTTGACAGAAGCAGTGTTGCCATTGCAATTAAGAGGCGGGAAATTCAAAAAGACACTGAGTTAATGATCCATAAATACCTACATGCATACACACACATATAAAGGGTGTTTTTTGTACAGTGACACAAAGAAATATATTTTTAACATCAATGAAACGGGCTTTATTGGAAATAAAATTTTATGAAATTAATGTTTAAATATGATTTCTGCCATGTGGCCGACACGGCTGGACTACGCTCCAAGGCGCAATATGGGACAAAAATTTTCAACAAGTTTTCGAATGTTGATTTATCGAGGTAGGCAAGTAACTTAACATAACCCCAAAGAAAATAATCCAATAGTTCCGTCCTGTTGGAACCACATATCAGCAAAATTAATGCCTCGTAATTGAGGTACGAGAAAATGTCGATTCATGTTCGTTTTTAAAGACATATAATGACTCTGTCAGCCCATAAAGCGCACGAAACAGTAATTTGCGGTGGATGTAATGGAGTTTCGACAAAAGCTTGTGTGTGTGGACACTCCACACTCCAAATGCGACAATTCTGATTTTCGTAAAAACAACGAAGTCCCAAAAATGTGTCGCTTAAGCTATTTCAGCGGTTATGGCTCGAGCTGTTAAATGGCTGCTCAAATAAAGCAGTGATGCCAACTCAAAGTTAAGACACTCTAAAAAACACGCTTTATATACATACGCTGATAAATAGAATACCCTTCGTAAAAAGTTAGTGCTCCTATGGGCAACACTGTTTTTGATTATAGGTGACTCGCCCTAACGCCATAGCTATTACCATAGAAACCAATTGAATTATGGTTTGCTTATAGCTATGTCACGTCTAATTTAAGCTTTATAGCTAAAACTAAAACCAAAATAAATAATTCTGTCTGCCAAAAAAAAACCTACTTCAATGCAAATATTGGATAGAAGCAGATAAGAAAAAATATGTGAAATATAAAATTAAATTTTAATGGGCGTCCCTCCGTCCATTTTTGAAATGTCAGATTGTGTGTTTTTCAGAGCTCAGGGACGCACCTTGTAAAAATCGGTAAAGTAGAACCATTTAACATAGGTTTCGCAGCAATCAAATAACTAGAATATCATTAAATTTAATTTAAAAGGTTGGGGCATGTCCCCGCCCAGTTTTTTTTTACACCGGGACCAATGGAAAGCTAGATCCTCTCCGATAAAAAAAAAAGAATTTCTTACAATCGGTCTAAAATGTATCAGAGCTATGAAGTAACACCCAGAAAAAAAAATTTTTAGACGAATTTAGGTTTCCGTACACCAAAGGTGAAATGGAACCCTATTGTTTTCGCTACGCTGTCCGTCGCAGGCTATTTTCTCGAGAACCGTAAGAGCTACGGACCGAAATTTGGACAATGTGTACACCTTTGGCCGCTATAACAACAAGTACATGAGAGTTAAAAATTAAAGGGTGTTCCAAAGCAAGCAACGAAAAATTTTAAAATCCCATGTAATTTATATACAATTGTATGTATACACACATGAAATTTGTAAGGTTAGTGTATTTTTATACAGACTACAACAATTAACACTAAAATTTAAAAAATCTAAATTAAAGGGTGTTAATGTAATTTTGACTATGTAATTAAGACAACTAACTTGCTGTATCTTGGAAACCATAAGAGCTAAACTCTTGGAATTTTCAAAAAAAAAAATCGCCAAAAACAAAAAAATCGCCAAAACGAAAAAATTTGCCAAAAAAAATTTCTTAAACGAAAATAAATCGCAAAAAATCAGAAAATCGCCAAAATGAAAAAAATCGTCAATATGAAAAAAACCGCCAAAATGAAAAAAATCGCCAAAATGAAAAAAATCGCCAAAATGAAAAAAAAAATCCGATATGGAAAAAAAACCAAAAACTGAAAAAAAATCGCCAATCCGAGAAAAAACAAAGAAAAATCATTTCAGCTGAAAAAACTTCAAAAACGCAAAAAAACGCCATTTTAAAAAATGCTCAAGGCCTAACGTACGGAGACCCTCGTGCGCAATTCAAAGTCGCACTTTACTGAATTTATTTTGAAATAAGAGTACAAGCAAAAGAAGAAGTAGCTGCTCTCTTAATCCTACGCTACCGATGATTTGTTTTTGCTCTTTTTTCGCTGTGACAGCCATTGACAACTTGTGTGGGGACTTCTTGGGCTTCAATATCTTTCCAAACAAAAAAAAAAAATAAATAAATAACCTAAAACCAAAAAGCAGCTACATTAAACATTAAACAATAAAAACTCAGGTTCAGAGTTCAAACTTTGCTTGACGTTTAACCAACGAAACAGAGGTATATACCCAGCTGGAAAAGTAGGCTGGAAAAAAATTTTTTTTTTCAAAGCAAGACAATGTATTCCCTTAGGGTAATTTTATCAAACACAATAATAACACATTGATTACCACGTGCATTAGCACATCTGCAGAAAAAGAATGCATAGTTCTTGCTGGTGACGAGTGTCATGAATTATAGAATTCATTCCTCGGATGCATTAAAATAATTCATTACTTTCCTAGGATATGTTCTGTGTTAACAGTAATGAATTCTGGAATGAAAAATTATACATGATATTGTGCATTACCTTCTCCTTTAATATTCATTACCATTTCCCACTGGCTATATATATATATATATATATATAGCGAGAGAGAAACCCTGCAGTAAGAGCGAGACAAACAAACGACAAAGCGACGATGAAATGAATGTAATGAAAATTACTTCGCTTTTATTTTAGTTTGGCAGCAACAGCCAGCAATATTGCAAATATAACAAAATAATAATACCTTGATCTAAAGTGCTCAGTATGACTTACAAAATGCCATAACTAGTTTTATAGACTCTTTTTTCTATTATTTTGTATCTTGTGCATATAAAAAGAAGAAAATTTTGAAATAAGTTTTGATCATTGTTTGACGATTATGCAACGTTATCGATGGTAACATTATTTTATTTTATTTTATTTTATTTTATTTGTGCGGCCAGCGTAATTTTATTTAAAATGCTAATTTTCTTTGATAGTCAATGATAAACTTTGATCGTCATTTGAGGGCAAAAATTGTGCATATAAAGCAAAAATATTTTTGTAAAAATGTTTATTTCTTTAAGGCACATAAACAACTAAGGCAGTTGGATCAACACAAAAGAAATAACTTGCAATGCAGGAAATAGTTTAACAGTTATGAACTCTTAAGGAAAGAGTTACTAAGCATATTCCGTTAGGGGTAGATTCAATTAGATAACGTGAATTTGGCAGCAAATAAATACTTTAACTAAGTTTTTAATTTTAATGCAATAACTTGAGATGATACAGTCTAGGTATGTGTGTAAGCCAATATCTAAAGATTATTTTTCATGGAGAACAAACAAAAATTTTGCCAGAGAGATGGGGGCGATCAAAAATTGTCAAGCTTAAGGCAGAATTTTTTTATCCTCTTCCATATCACAATAATACGAACTAAAATATTTTAGCATATATTTCAATTTAAATACTTAAAAAAAACTTTTGATCTTTGAATAGAAAATTGTTTGACAAAAGCACAGAATAGTATATTCCTGCAATGAACAACAGCAATTGAAAATAAAACCAAAAATCAATTCAAAATTTATTTAATTCAATTAAACTTTTGTTTAAAATTTTTAATTAATAACAAAGTTTAATTGATTCAATTAAATTTTTAATTGATTTTTGGCTTTATTTTCAATTAAAGTTGTTTATTTCACATGGTGTACATAACATACACAGAAAAAAGTATGTATTATATATTACTTTCGATTCGATTAAAAAATTAATTAATTTTCAACCAACGGGTACATAACATACACAGAAAAAAGTAAAATATAAGATTCGTTTAAAAAATTAATTAATTTTCAACCAATGTCGGAAATTGTAGTACATATTAACTTATCCATTTTAATTGATTTTTTTTTTTCAATTAAAATATATTTACATTTTTTTAAAGATTCAATTAAAAATTTAATTGGAATATTTTTAAGGATTCAAGTAAAAAAATAATTGAAATATTCTTAAAGATTCAATTAAAACTTCTTCTGTGCGCAATGTACGCCGTCTCTGCGGATGAGTATTATCATTTAGAGTAAACGTGGTGCGAAAACGTTCCATAGTTAATCGAATTATATGCTCTGATGGACGATTATGTTGACCGTAAAATGGACATAGCGGCGCAATACGTATTTCGAACAGAGCCATGATTTTCAAAATAAATTTGCATAATTTGGAAGCATTGTTCAGGCGTCAGTCTAGTCATGTTGAAATGCCGAACTAAACATAAAGCACTTGACAGCTGACAAAATGGCAGCCAGTTAAAAAGGAAGTATTAGCAAGTTAAGGTTTTATACATCTATAAAAAGTATACATGCAATTTTGAAATTTAGTTTTTTATGCAGACTACACCAACCAATTAACACTGAAATATAAGAAAAAAATAAAAAATTAAAGTTTATTATATCAGTTAATATAATTTTGACAACTAGCCGGCCGTATCTTGGAAAGATGCAAACTCTGAAAATTTTCAAAAATGCTAAAACTAAAAAATCAAAAAATAATACAATCGCCAAAAACCGCAAAAAATCGACAGTGCTAAAAAATTGCCAAAATATCAACTAATAAAAAATCACTTTAACTAAAATAAATCGCCAAAAACTGAAAAATTCGAATCGCCAAAAACACGCCAAATCTAAAAACAAAAGAAGATGGGTGACTTAGGACACCCGGTTATAGCTATGCTGCTTATATAAAAAAAATAATCTGCCTTATCGTGGTTGGCGTATTTCAAATACGACTACGACTTTTTGGTAATATAATAAATAAAAACTGGTGAAGTCTTCTTTAATATATTACCAGACAGTCGTAATGCATTTATTGTGGCCGCTGGCCGCTGGCTGCTGTCTGCCGGCTTACAGCCGATCGGCTGTGTTCTCTGGTTTGTGCTCATGTGCTAAAGCAATACCAAAACAAACTGAGCAATCGTTCCAAAATGCTGAAATTCTCATGGATGATAGATAATTTAATAAGAAATGTTTTGAGCCAGGCACTTTTAGGAATACGATGGCTTTAAATTCACAGTTGACCGGTCTTCCCGCTCTTCTGAAAATTACAAATTTGCATATTGGATAGTTTGATATGGTAGCGACGATATGTAGTGTTCCGTACTGAACCCTTTTTTTTGCGAGTGAAAGTCACATTTTACTGAATTTACTTTTCATCAATCAGAGTTGGAGACGATTAAATAATCATCTGTCCAAAAAAAAAAATAAAGATGATTTTCATCAACCTTTGCCGACAACGTGTGATTGATGAGTTTATTTGATCGTTTTCACGCCACTTAATGACTGATACTGAAATCTAGTGTAACAAGAATAACAATGCTCGACTAGCCCATTGAGGTCATAGGTCCTATAATATCTACATATCTATGTATGTATAATTTTTCCAGAAATTTTTACCTTATTTAAAATATTGTACGTACCAGAAAAGTAAATAAGAATTCTTTTGCACCATCTTAATTATGATTATTTAACATTTTTAACACATTTAAATGATATCAATTAATTGAGTGGCTTGTAGTTTGTGCAGAGTTTTTGCTTGTAAATAAAGTTTAACTTCTATTATCCTTATTAAACTTGGTTGAACACATGTTTAATCCCATTTATACACCATAAATATGAACAAGTACCCAGTGCAGGCAGTTTGCTTTTAACTAGATACATACATACATATGTATTTGTTTCCTTGCGTTCACTATTCCTTCTTAGTTTCCCATCTTGCTTGTAGTTAATTTTTTTTTTTAACAAATAAAAACATGAAAATTGTAAAACATTAAGAGCGTTAATCACTTACAAACACACTCCTCCTTAGACGCTTCACAGCCCCGGCCTCTTTTGGTCTAGTACCGTAACACAATGATTCAATACAAAGTACATACGAGTACATAAAAAAATCTCAGGACAACAACACAACAACACAAGTAGTTAACACTTATGTGGGTACTCTCAACCGCTGCTGCACCGTATCAATTGGTTTGAAGTCATAAGCAGCAGGATCCATATGTGGAATTCTTTTCCGTCTTCTTTTTAAGATGCTCCTCGTTGGGTCTTTGGAACAATACGTATTTTTGTATACGAGTGTGTTTACAAGTTTAAAGGCAAAAAGGAACAACAAAAAATCAGCAAGAACAAACAGCATTAAAGTTTTTGCGCTTTGCTCTATGCCATAAAGAACAACTTTGTTTTTATGTAGTCAAAAAAATAATATGGAATAGGATTTATGGGTACCAATTCCATCTACACTAAAGTGGTAAGCAGGCAAAAGCAGCATCTTGTTAAAAATCCAATAAAGCTGCAAAGCTTTGAACTTCAACAACAAACAGCTGAGGGCTGAAGAGTATCGCAAAAACTTAACACATGTATGTGTGTGAGCAGAGACTCATGTGAAGAGATTATATTCCAAAGTGTATGAATTAAAGTGCAGGAGTACATATTGTGTGTGCATATAGTGTGTAAGTAAGTATATTGATGCACATAAAATATGCACATGCAGATTTGTACTTGTAGCAGTTGCAAAAGAGATACCTATGTACTCGTATGTGCTCGCTACGAGGGTCGAAGGTCGGAGGTAAGCATGCAGAATTTCAATTTATTCAATATAACTCTAAATATTTTTTATTGGAATTCCTAAATAAACTTATGAAAATTAATAATTGATTTACAAAATAGCTCGCTCGTTGTGTCAAAGGAAATTTTTTTTAGTATTTTAAATTTTTTGCCAATCAAGAGCATGTGGGTGAGAAAAATTACATTAGCAGCATAGCTGTCATAAACAGCAAAGCTGTCATAAGCAGCATAGCTGTCATAAACGGCATAGTTGTCATAAGCAGCATAGCTGTCACAAGCAGCATAGCTGTCATAAACAGCATAGCTGTCATAAACAGCATAGCTGTCATAAACAGCATAGCTGTCATAAGCAGCAAAGCTGTCATAAGCAGCATAGCTGTCATAAACGGCATAGTTGCCATAAGCAGCACAGCTGTCACAAGCAGCATAGCTGTCATAAACAGCATATCTGTCATAAGCAGCATAGCTGTCATAAACGGCATAGTTGTCATAAGCAGCACAGCTGTCACAAGCAGCATAGCTGTCATAAACAGCATAGCTGTCACAAGCAGCATAGCTGTCATAAACAGCATATCTGTCATAAGCAGCATAGCTGTCATAAACAGCAAAGCTGTCATAAGCAGCAAAGCTGTCATAAACGGCATAGTTGTCATAAGCAGCACAGCTGTCACAAGCAGCATAGCTGTCATAAACAGCATAGTTGTCATAAGCAGCACAGCTGTCACAAGCAGCATAGCTGTCATAAACAGCATAGCTGTCATAAACAGCATAGCTGTCATAAACAGCATAGCTGTCATAAGCAGCAAAGCTGTCATAAGCAGCATAGCTGTCATAAACGGCATAGTTGTCATAAGCAGCACAGCTGTCACAAGCAGCATAGCTGTCATAAACAGCATATCTGTCATAATCAGCATAGCTGTCATAAACAGCATAGCTGTCATAAACAGCAAAGCTGTCATAAGCAGCATAGCTGTCATAAACGGCATAGTTGTCATAAGCAGCACAGCTGTCACAAGCAGCATAGCTGTCATAAACAGCAAAGCTGTCATAAGCAGCATAGCTGTCATAAACGGCATAGTTGTCATAAGCAGCACAGCTGTCACAAGCAGCATAGCTGTCATAAACAGCATAGCTGTCACAAGCAGCATAGCTGTCATAAACAGCATATCTGTCATAAGCAGCATAGCTGTCATAAACAGCAAAGCTGTCATAAGCAGCATAGCTGTCATAAACGGCATAGTTGTCATAAGCAGCACAGCTGTCACAAGCAGCATAGCTGTCATAAACAGCATAGTTGTCATAAGCAGCACAGCTGTCACAAGCAGCATAGCTGTCATAAACAGCATAGCTGTCATAAACAGCATAGCTGTCATAAACAGCATAGCTGTCATAAGCAGCAAAGCTGTCATAAGCAGCATAGCTGTCATAAACGGCATAGTTGTCATAAGCAGCACAGCTGTCACAAGCAGCATAGCTGTCATAAACAGCATATCTGTCATAATTAGCATAGCTGTCATAAACAGCATAGCTGTCATAAACAGCAAAGCTGTCATAAGCAGCATAGCTGTCATAAACGGCATAGTTGTCATAAGCAGCATAGCTGTCACAAGCAGCATAGCTGTCATAAACAGCATAGCTGTCATAAACAGCATAGCTGTCATAAGCAGCAAAGCTGTCATAAGCAGCATAGCTGTCATAAACGGCATAGTTGTCATAAGCAGCACAGCTGTCACAAGCAGCATAGCTGTGATAAACAGCATATCTGTCATAAGCAGCATAGCTGTCATAAACAGCATAGCTGTCATAAACAGCATAGCTGTCATAAGCAGCAAAGCTGGGGGTCGATTCTGAATTTATGATAAAAATGAAGTGATAAAAAATTTATCATATTCACTTCACTTGACAGGTAGTTCTCATAAAAAACTAAAATCAGAATCGCATTTTCAATGAAGTGATATTTTACTTTTCATTTTCACGATTTCACAGAAACAGAATCGACCCCCTGTCATAAGCAGCATAGCTGTTATAAGCGGCATAGCTGTCATAAACAGCATATCTGTCATAAACGGCATAGTTGTCATAAGCAGCATAGCTGTCACAAGCAGGATAGCTGTCATAAACAGCATAGCTGTCATAAACAGCATAGCTGTCATAAGCAGCAAAGCTGTCATAAGCAGCATAGCTATCATAAACAGCATAGCTTTTATAAGCAGCATAGCTGTCATAAACGGCATAGTTGTCATAAGCAGCACAGCTGTCACAAGCAGCATAGCTGTCACAAGCAGCATAGCTGTCATAAACAGCATAGCTGTCATAAACAGCATAGCTGTCATAAGCAGCAAAGCTGTCATAAGCAGCATAGCTGTCATAAACGGCATAGTTGTCATAAGCAGCACAGCTGTCACAAGCAGCATAGCTGTCATAAACAGCATATCTGTCATAAGCAGCATAGCTGTCATAAACAGCATAGCTGTCATAAACAGCATAGCTGTCATAAGCAGCAAAGCTGTCATAAGCAGCATAGCTGTCATAAACGGCACAGCTGTCACAAGCAGCATAGCTGTCATAAACAGCATATCTGTCATAAACAGCATAGCTGTCATAAACAGCATAGCTGTCATAAACAGCAAAGCTGTCATAAGCAGCATAGCTGTCATAAACGGCATAGTTGTCATAAGCAGCATAGCTGTCACAAGCAGCATAGCTGTCATAAACAGCATAGCTGTCATAAACAGCATAGCTGTCATAAGCAGCAAAGCTGTCATAAGCAGCATAGCTGTCATAAACGGCATAGTTGTCATAAGCAGCACAGCTGTCACAAGCAGCATAGCTGTCATAAACAGCATATCTGTCATAAGCAGCATAGCTGTCATAAACAGCATAGCTGTCATAAGCAGCATAGCTGTCATAAACGGCATAGTTGTCATAAGCAGCACAGCTGTCACAAGCAGCATAGCTGTGATAAACAGCATATCTGTCATAATCAGCATAGCTGTCATAAACAGCAAAGCTGTCATAAGCAGCATAGCTGTCATAAACGGCATAGTTGTCATAAGCAGCACAGCTGTCACAAGCAGCATAGCTGTCATAAACAGCATAGCTGTCATAAACAGCATAGCTGTCATAAACAGCATAGCTGTCATAAGCAGCAAAGCTGTCATAAGCAGCATAGCTGTCATAAACGGCATAGTTGTCATAAGCAGCACAGCTGTCACAAGCAGCATAGCTGTCATAAACAGCATATCTGTCATAAGCAGCACAGCTGTCATAAACAGCAAAGCTGTCATAAGCAGCATAGCTGTCATAAACGGCATAGTTGTCATAAGCAGCACAGCTGTCACAAGCAGCATAGCTGTCATAAACAGCATAGTTGTCATAAGCAGCACAGCTGTCACAAGCAGCATAGCTGTCATAAACAGCATAGCTGTCATAAACAGCATAGCTGTCATAAACAGCATAGCTGTCATAAACAGCATAGCTGTCATAAGCAGCAAAGCTGTCATAAGCAGCATAGCTGTCATAAACGGCATAGTTGTCATAAGCAGCACAGCTGTCACAAGCAGCATAGCTGTCATAAACAGCATATCTGTCATAATCAGCATAGCTGTCATAAACAGCATAGCTGTCATAAACAGCAAAGCTGTCATAAGCAGCATAGCTGTCATAAACGGCATAGTTGTCATAAGCAGCAAAGCTGTCATAAGCAGCATAGCTGTCATAAACGGCATAGTTGTCATAAGCAGCACAGCTGTCACAAGCAGCATAGCTGTCATAAACAGCATATCTGTCATAAGCAGCATAGCTGTCATAAACAGCATAGCTGTTATAAGCAGCATAGCTGTCATAAACGGCATAGTTGTCATAAGCAGCACAGCTGTCACAAGCAGCATAGCTGTGATAAACAGCATATCTGTCATAATCAGCATAGCTGTCATAAACAGCAAAGCTGTCATAAGCAGCATAGCTGTCATAAACGGCATAGTTGTCATAAGCAGCACAGCTGTCACAAGCAGCATAGCTGTCATAAACAGCATAGCTGTCATAAACAGCATAGCTGTCATAAACAGCATAGCTGTCATAAGCAGCAAAGCTGTCATAAGCAGCATAGCTGTCATAAACGGCATAGTTGTCATAAGCAGCACAGCTGTCACAAGCAGCATAGCTGTCATAAACAGCATATCTGTCATAAGCAGCATAGCTGTCATAAACAGCAAAGCTGTCATAAGCAGCATAGCTGTCATAAACGGCATAGTTGTCATAAGCAGCACAGCTGTCACAAGCAGCATAGCTGTCATAAACAGCATAGTTGTCATAAGCAGCACAGCTGTCACAAGCAGCATAGCTGTCATAAACAGCATAGCTGTCATAAACAGCATAGCTGTCATAAACAGCATAGCTGTCATAAACAGCATAGCTGTCATAAGCAGCAAAGCTGTCATAAGCAGCATAGCTGTCATAAAC
The DNA here is from genome assembly GCA_944452675.1 of Tachina lurida. Lineage (NCBI taxonomy): Eukaryota > Metazoa > Arthropoda > Insecta > Diptera > Tachinidae > Tachina > Tachina lurida. The sequence goes on from OX101754.1 coordinate 143,091,287, forward strand.
GGCATAGTTGTCATAAGCAGCACAGCTGTCACAAGCAGCATAGCTGTCATAAACAGCATATCTGTCATAATCAGCATAGCTGTCATAAACAGCATAGCTGTCATAAACAGCATAGCTGTCATAAACAGCATAGCTGTCATAAACAGCATAGCTGTCATAAGCAGCAAAGCTGTCATAAGCAGCATAGCTGTCATAAACGGCATAGTTGTCATAAGCAGCACAGCTGTCACAAGCAGCATAGCTGTCATAAACAGCATATCTGTCATAATCAGCATAGCTGTCATAAACAGCATAGCTGTCATAAACAGCAAAGCTGTCATAAGCAGCATAGCTGTCATAAACGGCATAGTTGTCATAAGCAGCATAGCTGTCACAAGCAGCATAGCTGTCATAAACAGCATAGCTGTCATAAACAGCATAGCTGTCATAAGCAGCAAAGCTGTCATAAGCAGCATAGCTGTCATAAACGGCATAGTTGTCATAAGTAGCACAGCTGTCACAAGCAGCATAGCTGTGATAAACAGCATATCTGTCATAAGCAGCATAGCTGTCATAAACAGCATAGCTGTCATAAACAGCATAGCTGTCATAAGCAGCATAGCTGTCATAAGCAGCAAAGCTGTCATAAGCAGCATAGCTGTTATAAACGGCATAGCTGTCATAAACAGCATATCTGTCATAAACGGCATAGTTGTCATAAGCAGCATAGCTGTCACAAGCAGGATAGCTGTCATAAACAGCATAGCTGTCATAAACAGCATAGCTGTCATAAGCAGCAAAGCTGTCATAAGCAGCAAAGCTGTCATAAGCAGCATAGCTGTCATAAACAGCATAGCTGTCATAAGCAGCAAAGCTGTCATAAGCAGCATAGCTGTCATAAACGGCATAGTTGTCATAAGCAGCACAGCTGTCACAAGCAGCATAGCTGTCACAAGCAGCATAGCTGTCATAAACAGCATAGCTGTCATAAACAGCATAGCTGTCATAAACAGCATAGCTGTCATAAGCAGCAAAGCTGTCATAAGCAGCATAGCTGTCATAAACGGCATAGTTGTCATAAGCAGCACAGCTGTCACAAGCAGCATAGCTGTCATAAACAGCATATCTGTCATAAGCAGCATAGCTGTCATAAACAGCATAGCTGTCATAAACAGCATAGCTGTCATAAGCAGCAAAGCTGTCATAAGCAGCATAGCTGTCATAAACGGCACAGCTGTCACAAGCAGCATAGCTGTCATAAACAGCATATCTGTCATAAACAGCATAGCTGTCATAAACAGCATAGCTGTCATAAACAGCAAAGCTGTCATAAGCAGCATAGCTGTCATAAACGGCATAGTTGTCATAAGCAGCATAGCTGTCACAAGCAGCATAGCTGTCATAAACAGCATAGCTGTCATAAACAGCATAGCTGTCATAAGCAGCAAAGCTGTCATAAGCAGCATAGCTGTCATAAACGGCATAGTTGTCATAAGCAGCACAGCTGTCACAAGCAGCATAGCTGTGATAAACGGCATAGTACACATTAGGGATTTAACCGATACCGATTCCGATATATCGGCGATATTTCTGATTTGATACGGCGATACTTTTTAATTTTTTATAAGGCTGTTATGAACAAACAATTAAATGTTCAACGCCTTTTTTTGCATAACAACTAAGAGAAATGACATACATATTAAAAGCAGAACATAAAGCAAAACAGAAAAATTAAATTGTTTCTTTTGTTTTGCTTTGCACCATAGTAGTGAAATGTTCTCTCAATGCTAAATGATGTATGTATTTTGTTAAAAAATAATAATATGTTTTTTCTTAATTTAAGGAGGAACTCAAATATCAATTTTAAATATTACTAATAACTTACCCCTTATGCAAAAACGATTGTTAAAGTTAAAGCATGCTTTAAAACCAGTTTTGCCATACAAAATTCGTTTGTTAAACCAACTTTAAGTTTAACAATCGTTTTTGCATAAGGGGGTTACCCCCCCAATAAAACAATTACTCTACTTGAGTTTTGTTAATTTTAACTTGAGTATCGGTATCGGATCGAAATAAATTCAGTAAAGTGCGACTTTGACTCGCGCACAAAGAGTTCCGTACGTTGGGCTTTGAGCATTTTTTTAATACAGCGTTTTTTTAAGTTTTTGGCGTTTCTTCAGCTGAAATAATTTTTTTTTTTGTTGAATTTTTCGCTTTTTTCTCATTTTGGCAATTTTTTTTTCATTTTGACGATTTTTTTCATTTTGGCAATTTTTTTCATTTTGGCGACGTTTTCATTTTGGCGATTTTTAGATTTTGGATATTTTTTCGGTTTTCGCGATTTATTTTCGTTTTAAATTTTTTTTTTTAATTTGGTGCTTTTTTCGTTTTGGCGATATTTTTTTTGTTTTGGCGATTTTTTTTCGGTTTGGAGATTTTATAATTTTGGGATTTTTCTGTTTTACCGTTTTTGAAAATTTCAAGAAGTTTGCTCCTACGGCTTCCAAGATACAGCAAGTTGTCAAAATTACATAGTCAAAATTACATAGTCAAAATTACATTAACTGATGGTACACTCTTTAATTAATTTTTTTTTTAATTTTAGTGTTAATTGTTGTAGTCTATATAAAAATACACTAACCTTACAAAATTCAAGTGTATATACACACAATTACATATATATTACATGGGATTTTAAAATTTTTCGTTGCTCGTTTTGGAATACCCTTTAATTTTCAACTCTCATGTATTTGTTGTTGTAGCGGCCAAAGGTCTACACACTGTGTCCAAATTTCAGGCCCGTAGCTCTTACAGTTCTCGAGAAAATACCCTGTGACAGACGGACGGATAGACGGACAGCGCAGCGAAAACAATAAGGCTTTCTTTTCACCTTTGGTGTACGAAACCCTAAAAACGGCGTATCGTTACCTCCCTAGTATAAATATATCATTCAAATTCCAACTTCAGTTCCTTGCCAGCGCTAGTTTGTTGCAAAAACAAACGAACTTATTGACCATTTTATTTTTCCATGTAGTCTGCTTTGAGCTGAGATGATATTAATTAGTTTGTAAGGAAAGAGAGAGAGAAGAGGGGAACAGAAACGTTTCTTTTCCCCTCGTGTCTATCACTATCCCCTAACAAACTAATCAGCCTAGCAATAAGACTTATATACAGGGGTGTTCTGTAAACCGCGCGTTTTGAAAACGTACGATTTCCAAAATCGAAAACAGTGTTCTGCTCATCGCACGATTTAGTGCTTTCGAAGTTTAGTTCGTATAAAATATCTTCGGCATTTAAAACATTAAAACCAATTAAAAAGCTGCAATAAGTCACCTTTTTAATTGAGCTCTTTTCTGGAAATTAGGCGATTTCAAATCGCGCGATTTACAGAACACCACTGTATGTGTATATATAAAAATCAAAAACACGTTTATTTGTTAGGGGTGAACTCTTCAATGCCCCAACAGATTTTCGCCTTCCACCCCACAAAATATTTGTAAAAGACCGGCGCGTGTTTTTATATATATTCTACCCCGGTAAATGCTATGCCCCTTTCAGAGATAGTGATTCGTCCGACAGATGGCGCAATTTTTAGTTTTTTTTGTGTTTTTGAACCGTAACTCAAGAACTACTGAACCGATTTCGACCATTTATATACATGCTCTATGGGGCGTGAGGAGCTTTTCTGTGTACTTTGAAGTTCGTCCGGCAGATGGCGCAATATTTAGTTTATTCGTATGCAAAATCCAATTTTCATATTGTACCACCAATGCCATATACAACACTAATGTTTGCTTAGGGCCAGCAACGCGGACCGGGGTCAGATAGTATAGTGTAAACTAAGACTAACCAAAATTTAAGCAACAATAGAAAATGTACTACTAAATTGAAAATTATTTAATAAAAATAATTTTTGTTTTCTAACACCCCTCGATTTTTTGTAGTCTCAACAGCAACTACAAAAAAAAAAACAAATATTTTTAATATTTGCTGCAGCAACACCAACTACAAAAATATATTGACATAACAAGTGCGAGTAGAGACGTGTTGGATTGAACGTAATAAATTAAAATACCGACTAAAGCTTTTTTGGTTTAAAAAATAAAAATATAAAATAAAATTAGAAAAAAAGACTTAAAGCAAAATAAACAAAGCGCATAGAAAATAGCACCAAGAACAGCAATGACAACAACAACAACAATAGCAATGAGAAACGGAGATTTACACCATTCAACATGGTTGTAACAAAATACATTTATTTTAATGCTAGGAACACAACTGGGACGAACGACGAATTTTTCGGTGCGAACTTTCGTCATAAAAAATAAAACACATGTGTGTATATTAAAATGAACACAACACCACCGTACAACGAAATTCGTCGTGCGTGACGAATTCTGAGATAGATTTATTTTTAATTTGTACGCCGACGAACGACGAAAAAAAAATTTTCTCTCTCTCACTCTCTGTCTTTGTCCCCAAAACAATCAACTTTATCAAATATAAGAGAGGAATTCGCTGCGTAAATTCGTCGTTGTTGTGCTTCACACGACGAATTTACGCACGAATTCGTCGACGTGGACGAAATTCGTCGTTCGTCCCAATTGTGTTCCTAGCATAACGCAAAAGCTTCTTGATATCGAACATTAACGCTTGTACTTTTGTGGTTTTATTTAAAAGCAACTACATACAAGGAAGATTGCCGGAAATGTTATTTGCCATAAGAGTTGGTAACGGTATTTCTCGGTGTTAGCTATTAAAATATATGGATAGTGATTTATAGATCTTCTCGGACTACATAATTCTAATCTGGACACAAGTCTAGCTAGCTCTTTTTCAACTAGTTTGGGAGCGTTCGAATCAAGTTGTTTCAAACACATTTAATTAACATTGACGCTTTTGACCGAACTTGTGTCCAACAGATCATTTTAGTTCAAAAGAGCTGTTGGATACATGTCTATTATAATTCCAATTCCCTTCATTTAGTTTAGATTCTAAATTTTCGAAAACAAGAAATTCTGAACTCAAGTTTGTAACCGAATTAACTAAATTGCAGCGACAAGTTTTGTTGTTGTTGATATTTAGGCCAAACAATATTGTATTAATCAAACCTTCTAAGTCCCGGTTCACACACTTCAACTTTTGTTGACCTTAATTTTTTTTTTGGCTATTTTTTTATAGATTTTAGAATTTTTAAGTTTTATCGTTTTTTTTTTTTAATTTGAAGAGTTTTCCTCTTATGGTTTCCAAGATACACAGGCAAGTTGTCAAAATTACATAATCAAAATAACATTAACTGATAGAATATCCTTTATTTTTAATTTTTTTTTTAATTTCAGTGTCGATTGTTGTAGTCTGTATAAAAATACACTAACTTTGAAAATTTCAAAGTGTCTTTATATAATTTTCTGTATATTACATTAGCATTTCCTTTAATTATTAACTGTCATATATTTGTTGTTGTATTGTATGTAAATTGTTGTAATTGTATGTATGTAAGTAGCATGTGATTTTAAAATTTTTCGTTGTTCGTTTTGGAACACCATATAACTGTCATATATTTGTTGTTGTAGCGTTTTACATATTCTCTGAAAATTTCAGGTTCCTTGCTCTTACGGTTCTCGAGAAAACAGCCTGTGACGGATAGACGGATATCGTGGCGAAAACAATAGGGTTCCTTTTCAACTCAGGAATTTTATGAAACATAATTTTAAGTACATATCTTCGATTGATAATTTAATTGTCGTATGTGGATTTTGATAGTTTCGAGTAAATTGAGTTTTAAGTTTGAAAATTGTATCAGCAAGTGCCACATACGACAAACTCAACACTGCATATCTCGAAAACCGTATGATGTATCGAAAAACTGATTATGCCAAATGAATGATCAGGTCGGAAACCCTAAGGAACCGATCTTAGCTCAAAACCGCAAAAAATCCACATACGACATTTAAATTATCAACCGACGTAGCTCTTCGGTAAATTGTCGTGCCAGTATACAGATAATCCAATATAAGTATACCTTTATACGCGATAATTAGCTGTGTTCGTTATAACAGAACTCTACTGTCCTAACATTCGATCATATTGATTTGTGTATCTAATTTAATTTTGAGGATCCAAATTTTTAATTGCAAGCCAATCACCCTTATCGGGAATAAAAGTTCACGTGAAAATTTTTCACTTTCCTTTAAATTGTGATCGCCAATGTTTGCGTTGTTGTTGTGTTAGTACCTATACTATTTTCTAATTTGGTTAACCATTTTTTTGTTCACGGGAAATATTTCACGTGGGAATCATGGCATCCTAGAAACAAAAACTTCCTACTAAATTTAGCATATGTACATATTAAAGTCCTGCACAAGACTATTTATAAGAACTTTCAAGACATGAGGGATTTTTCAAATGCTTTACTACAGCGAAGTCTTCTAAAACAAACGCTAAGCAACACTGTTTGCAAGAATTTGTTTCAGTTATTGCAAGTATAGGAGTAAAGAAGAAAATACTTCGTTACTGAAAAATTTGTGATGCTTGTTTCTTTCTACGCATGGGCGCGTATAAAAGCGTCATGCATGTACATACACACACACGTTGTGTGTATGCTCTTCTATTTTTCTGCACACAAATAAACGTTCACATGCATTTACATTAGTTGTGTGCGCTTGCTTAAAAAAAAACCTCCCTTAAACACATAATAGCCCTCTAGCCAGCCTAGTGCCATATGTCTCTATGTCAACACTCTTTTCTCTAGCGACAATTGCACTAGTTGAAATGTCGACAATTTTCCTTTTATGCGCGAGTAGAGATACGTTAGAGACAACAGTTCTAATGTATTTCTGTTGATATTGCCAATAGTTTGTTTTTCTTTTTTATTATGCTATGCAATAATGTTAAAAACTTACGTACATATGTATTTAGGTATGTATGTATTTAAGTTTGTTGGCCCAACCGTTATTAAATTGTAGACGAGGGTCACTAAAATGTACTAGTGATTCTTTAGTTCAAATGTCTCCATATGGTCGTAAATGAATAGTGCTAAAGTCTACTGGTAGATTTTCAATGACAACTCTATGTTATATGTCAATAGGCAATTACATTGGCTGCGGTACACCTATTCAGTTGTACTATTGACAATGTCACTAGTAAATCACTACAGGTTTACTATTTACATCGAGCGAGGAAATATCTATATTGTAGACTAGAGCCCTCTAAAATTTACTAGTGAATCTTTGGTTCCAATGTCTCCATGTGGTCCCAAAAGAACTACTTAGTCAGTATTGCTACAGTCTAGTGGTGGATTTTCAATGACAAGCTAATGTTAAATGTCAATAGATAATTACATTGGCTGGGATACACCTGGTCAGTAGTACTACTGACAATGTCACTAGTAAATCACTACAATTTCACTATTCGCATTTTCTGCAGGGAAGTATACACGTATCAACACTACTTTGTTGACTGTTTGTTCGTAACAAGAAGTCTTGACGACATTGCTTGTTAGCACTCATATACACATATACCAATGCACCTATCGTGCTTTGCTTATAATGCGACAGCATTTATTATTGGTTTAGTATAATGCAGCAATGAGAATACATTTAAAAAACAAGACGTATTTAAATTTCAAGACAATTTACGCAGGTCTATAGTACATATGTATGTATGTATCTGCTTTAACGGCTCAATATTAAAAGCTATAGCGCAACTTATATTTCGTTCTTTCCTTGCAAAGAAAAGCTCTACATATACATACATATGTACATATGTACATACATCTGTTTTTGCCGTAAATTACAAAACAACAGCGTCCTCATGGCTTTTTGTGTTTTCACTAAATGTTTGTACACCAGACGCGAGTTATAGGAACGACAACCACAACTACAACAACAACAGATCCACCAGCAAAACCACCTAGATTAAATAACTGACTTAGCATAAACATATTAAACAAACAAAATAAATAAAATAAAGAAAATCAGATTAAAATGATTATTTAAACAAGAATATATAAATTATAAAGAATTATAAAAATATACTTAATAAACAAAATATTGAACTGCGACACTGTTAAATTAAATAGAACAACAGATTATTGAACTTCCTATTTATGTAAACATTTTTATTGTTAAATTAAAGAAAGCAACAATTTATTAAACTTATTATTAATGTAAGCATTTTCGATTGCGAAACTGTTAAAACAAATAAAACAACAATTTATTAAACTTTTATGAACATAAGCACTTTTGTATTTAAATAATAAGTTTCATTGTAACAGAAAAAGATGAATAAAAGAGATACATTTGAAGTGTGAAAAGTGAAAGACGTGTTTTTTTTCATTAACATAAATATCATTAAGTTAACTGGCGCAGTCGTCCAAGTTCCATAAATATCACGAAGGAATATCGAGAAATTTTGGAACCAGTAACCTACACCCAATACGAAGGATCATCGTATAAGGAAAAGTCTGCAAAAGAAAAGCCTAGAAACAACTACTAAGGAGATCTTCAACAAAGGATCATCATATAAAAGAAAATCTGCAAAAGAAAAGCCTAGAAACAACTACTAAGGAGATCTTCAACAAAGGATCATCATATAAAAGAAAATCTGCAAAAGAAAAGCCTAGAAACAACTACTAAGGAGATCTTCAACAAAGGATCATCATATAAAAGAAAATCTGCAAAAGGAAAGCCCAGGAACAACTACTCAATACGAAGGATCATCGTAGAGAAAAAAAAAAAAAAATGCAGAATACAATCATTTTTCTTGCGTAAGTCAAATACTGAATAAATAAGTTAAATAGAAAAATTTTTATAAAATTAAATAAATACAAATAAATTAAGAAAAATTTTAAGAAATATAATAATAATTATAAGAAAAAGTGATAAATACATAATTGTTTCGTCATATATAAAAAATAATTCACATTTGAAAGAATTATTATTTAATATTACGAATTAAACAGAGGTATATATTTATAAAGACCAGCGATTCTCAAGAGACCCTCCTGTAATCTTTATAAGTGTACGCTTTGTTTTAATACACAACAATACTATCATATGCCTAGACCCCGACCGTACAACGTTATACCAAGAATCCTTGTCCCAATTCCAGAATCAGTAGCAATGAGTGTCAATCAGGGTAACGAAAATAATAATGCTAGTAATCTCGCAAACAATACGGTTAGAAATATTATAGAATCTTTGAGAGTACCAGATGCTGTCAAAGACCTTCCCAAATTCGACGGAAACCCCAGGTTGTTGTACGATTTCATAAACAATGTGGAGGAAATACTTTTAATATTAACACCCATTGATGGAACTCCTTTCGCCAAAATGATCTTAAGAGCAATACGCAATAAAATCGAAGGAGAAGCGAATGAGATATTAAATATGTACAGCACAAATTTAAGCTGGCAAGACATTAAGAATAATCTCATATTGCACTATTCAGATAAGAGAAATGAGACCTCATTAATTAGAGACTTGCATCTGTTAAAGCAAAATAATAAATCGTTAGAAGAATTCTACAGCTCAGTTATAGAAATCCAAGCTACAATAAATAACCATTTAATGATCCATGAATTGGATCCTAATATAATTACAGCCAAACGAGATTTGTTTGCCAAAATGTGTCTTAACACATTCTTGTCTGGTCTTAGAGAACCCTTAGGATCATCAATTAGGGCTATGAAACCAGAATCATTACCAACAGCTTTTTCATACTGCGTTACAGAACAAAATATGTTCTACATTAAACAAGAAAATAGGAATCTAGTAAAAAGACAAGATAGTTTGAGACAATTTACTCCCCATTTCCAGCCTCAATACCAAAAACCATTTATTCCAAGACCACAGCAATTCACAAGTCGTAGTCCTCCTGTATATCATAGTAAACCACAATTTCCAATCAACCAAACATTCACTAGACCACAGGTAACACACAATTACAGTTCACAAAGACCACAATTACCAATTAACCAAACGTTCACTACACCACATAATTATAGTTTGCAAATACCTAGGCAAATATACAATAATACAACCACAAATAACCAGAACCATTTTAATAATTCAAGACAACCATATTTTAACACCAACACAAACCATCAGCCACCAGAACCTATGGATACCAGTTCAGGTTATACACACCTAAGAAATAGTAGTGTACAAACACGAAGATCTCCAAGGAAGTTCACCATATCGATCATAATCTCGAAAGCTTTGACACTTTCACTAACTCTGAAGACTATAACGTCCCACACTACATGCCTAATATGGACAATTACAATGAAATCGACGATGTCCAAAATTTTCAGTTAGAAGCCTCCAAGATTCAAAAGGATATATAGACATAAATAAGCACGGTACGAATCTCCCATACATAAACATATCATCCCCTTTTGGACACCCACTCCGTTTTTTAATAGACACAGGTGCATCAGCATCCTTCATAAACCCAGAATACACTACACATTTAGAAATAACGAAATGCACACCAATAACAATAACCACTATTCTTAATAAACATCAACTAAATGAAAAAGTTAATATACCAGCTTTTATCGAATTTAAAGAAAAAGAAACATTCGAATTATTTATATTTAAATTCCATAACTACTTCGATGGACTTATCGGACTCGATATACTTACTAAATTAGGGGCAAAAATTGACTTAGAAAACAGATACCTAATAACTAGGAATTCTTGTATACCATTACATTTCAAACCGAATTTAACTTCAGGCAAATTACTAATAGCTCCGAGAACAAAAACTATTATAAAAGTACCCGTAGATATCGAAAATGGCGATATTTTTATACCCAATACCTTAATTCAACCAGATGTAACCATTTCCACTGGCATATACAGGGCAAAAAATTGGTATAGTTTTGTTGAAGTTACCAACAAATCAAATTTGGATAAAAGTATTTTAATCGAAAGCCCAATAAAAGTAGACCCTCTTATAGATTGTAACTATATAGAAGTTAACAACATCAACTTTGAGCAAACCTTCGACGTAAGTTCGAAGCTAATAGAAAATCTTAGAACCGACCATTTAAATTCAGAAGAACGAAAAGCCATTACAAAAATATGTAAAGAATTTGAGGAAATTTTCCTGCAAGAAAATCAGCCTCTTACCTTTACGAACAAAATTAAGCACAGCATAGTTACTAAGGATAACATACCCATCTACACTAAATCGTACAGATATCCACATATCCACAAAGAAGAAGTGAGAAGACAAATCACGGATATGCTAAACCAAGGTATAATACGGGAAAGCTACTCACCTTGGAGTGCACCAGTATGGATAGTCCCAAAAAAGTTAGACGCTAGCGGGAAGCGCAAATGGCGCTTAGTAATAGATTACAGGAAACTGAATGAAAAAACAGTTTCAGACAGATACCCAATACCAAATATTAACGAAATATTAGATAAATTAGGCAAATGTATGTATTTCAGCACATTAGATCTGGCCAGCGGTTTTCACCAGATCGAAATGAACTCAAAGGACATCCCAAAAACTGCTTTCACGGTAGAAGGTGGGCACTATGAGTTTGTACGGATGCCATTTGGTCTTAAAAATGCACCGTCTACATTTCAAAGGGTAATGGATTGCGTTTTGAAAGACCTAGTAGGTACTGTGTGCTTGGTATATCTAGATGACATCATCGTTTATTCAACATCATTGCAAGAACATATCGAAAATTTGAAAAAAGTCTTCGAAGCGCTAAGAGAAGCCAATCTCAAAGTGCAAATAGACAAATCAGAGTTTCTGCATAAAGAATGCGCATTTTTGGGCCACATAGTGACCACTGAGGGTGTTAAACCTAATCCTAATAAAATATCAGCCATTCAAAACTTTCCAATCCCTACAAACCAGAAAGAGATTAAATCATTTTTAGGTTTATTGGGGTACTATCGTAAATTTATAAAAGATTTCGCTAAAATAACAAAACCATTCACTACATGTCTGAAGAAAGATAAAACTGTTGAAATCAATGACGAATATAAGAAAACCTTTGAAATTTGTAAAAGCCTCCTAACTAACGACCCAATCTTACAATACCCGGACTTTTCAAAACCATTCAATCTCACAACTGACGCAAGCAATTTTGCGATAGGAGCCATCTTGTCACAAGGCCCCATAGGAAATGATAAACCTATTTGTTACGCTAGCCGTACACTCACAACGTCCGAAATTAACTACTCTACGATAGAAAAAGAGCTCTTGGCCATAGTATGGGCCACCAAATATTTTCGACCATACCTATTTGGTCACCGTTTCAGAATCATAACAGATCACAAACCCTTGACATGGATAATGAGCCTTAAAGAGCCAAATTCGAAATTAATTCGTTGGCGATTAAAATTAGAGGAATACGATTATGAAATTGTATACAAAAAAGGCAAACTTAACACTAACGCTGACGCTCTTAGCCGAATTAAACACGACCCTACAGAAACACAAAACATTAATACATTTGACACACTCTCTATTCAAGGTACTTCGGGAAGTACGATTCATTCAGCTGAAGAAAACTACGACGACGGAATACCTATTTCAGAAAAACCGATTAACGACTTTAACTTACAGGCTTTATTTAGGAATGGAAAACCCAATACTTGCACTAAATCAGAAATGATTTTTAAAAATAAATATAGAAAAACGTTTACGTATCCTAATTACACAGAAGAAATCATAACAGATATTCTTAAGAAGCATCTTGCCCCTAATAAAACTACAGCAATTTACACTAATGATGAAAATTTTCGCATTATCCAAAATGTATACGCAAAACACTTTGCTCAAAGCAAAATTTTCCGTTTGGTTAGGTGTACCGAAATAGTAGAAGACGTAATAGAAAACGATAACCAAGATAAAATTATTCAGGACTACCATGAAAATAACAATCACAGAGGTATACAAGAAACATTTGATAACCTTAAACGGAAATATTACTTCCCATACACGAAATCGAAAATAACTCAAACAATAAATAACTGTGTTTCATGCCAAAGACTGAAATATGACAGACACCCTCCAAAAACTAAATTTGAAAAACCACCAACACCCGTCAAACCATTGGACATAATACATATAGATATTTATACAATAAATGCAAAAAATATTCTAACTGTCATTGACAAATTTTCCAAATTTGCTGCGGCATACACTTTAACAGCAAGAAATAGCCTTTGCGTAATTAAATCCTTAAAACACTTCATAAGTATGCATGGCATCCCTAACCAAATCGTTTGTGATCAAGGAACTGAATTTAATTCTAATATATTTAAAGATTTCTGTCAACAATATCAGATTAACTTGCATTTCACGTCTTTTCAACAATCAAGCAGCAACGCCCCTGTAGAGAGACTTCACTCAACACTAACCGAAATATACAGATTAATAATAGAAAAGATTAAAGATAAAAAATTAGAAATGGATCATGACGACATTTTAACAGAGACCCTCATAACTTATAATAATGCAATTCACTCTTCTACGAAACTAAAACCTTTCGAACTCTTCTACGGAAGAACCTACAAATTTGACCGTCAAATTACATTCAACAACGAACACGAATATCTCTCAAAAATCAACCAATTTCAAACACAATTATATGATTACATTAAAAACAAATTACAAACTGACACTGACAAACGCATAGAAAAACTTAACACAAATAGAGACGAACCATTAAATTACAAACAAAATGACTACATTTACAGGAAGGAAAGTAAGAGAAACAAAATCACACCACGATTTACCAAACATAAAATACAACAAAATAATAAAGTAACATTAATAACTACACAAGACAAAAAACTTCACAAATCTAAAATTAGGAAAAAACATGCTTAAAATATCTTAATACCATTTCAGATCAATTACCACAATATTCGCACAAATACTACACATACAAAATCTGACCGATACCCAAGGTTTGGTACAAATAAAGTTGGGTACAGCCAAAACGATAACAGACTACACTAACCTTATACATATCATAAAACTCGATTCATATAGTAACAATATTCTGAAAATAGAAGAATCACTGAAGCATTTTATATCTTCATATAATAACAAAGACACTCTAAAGACGACAAAATATAAGCTAACGGATCTTAAAAATAAATTAAACACAATAACGCCGAGATATCGCAATAAAAGAGGATTATTTAATGGTATAGGATCAGCAGTGAAATTTATTACAGGAAACATGGACAGCAACGATGCATCTCATATTAATGAAGTAATATCTAATCTGACATCAAAATTACAGACCAACACAAATAGACAAAATATACTTAACACTAAAATGATTGAAAGAATCGAAAATATTACAAATCACATAAACAAGGAACAAGACATCATAATCCGGTCATTACAATATTCACAAAACAGCATTCTCTCCAATTCCAAACAGATTAACGACCTTCAATATTTGAACCAAATCAATTATCATATAGATTTATTATCAAACCACATTTCAAGTATTTCCGAAGCAATGACTTTGGCCAGACTTAAGATTATACCAAAAATGATTTTGAATCTGGAAGAAATCAAAGAAATCGAAAACAATCTGGAAAACCAATCTATCAAATTAAATACCATAGAACACTTGTACGAATTACTAGAGTTGCAAGCCTACTACAATAACACAAACATTATTTTTAATATTCTCATTCCTCATATCCCTCACGATCGATACACAATTTCCCACACAATCCCCGTACCGATTAATAAAACAAAAGAAGTAATAATAAATCCATATGTAATTTATAACAATAAAAGAATTCAGTATTTCGACAAATTATGTAAAAAAATTGAAGATCTGTATTACTGCCAAGAAAGCCTACAACAAGAGACAATAGAAAAATCTCAATGTTTTGGGAAAATCATACACAATCTAGAAGCCAACTGTAAACTCAATGACATAGGTCAGATAGTTAAAGTTTCACAACCCGAGCAAGGACTTGTACTAGCAACAAACTTACCACCAACAGAGATGAAGACATCATGCAACGACAAAACAAATATTATTAAAGGGAATTTACTAATACATTTTAAAGATTGCGATATAACCATCAACGAAATCACATACAAAAGTAATCCAAGGATATATTGGGACAGTTCTATCCTAACCCCATCCACAGAAATAAATATTAGACCTTTATCCACTATAGAAAGTTTAAGCATACCGAAACTCAAAGAATATCACTTCAAGAATAAATTAGCCATCGAAGACTTATCAAACAAAACAGAACTACACAGAAACTTAAATTACGGACTCCTGGTTATAATAACTAGCGCAATAATCATAATCTTCGTAATAAAAAAGAAAACAAAATTCATTATAAGAGAAATTCCTACTACAAACATTGTCGCTTCTGACCATCAATACTTTTGGCCATCGCTCCATACTAAGGGGGGAGGAGTTATAGGAACGACAACCACAACTACAACAACAACAGATCCACCAGCAAAACCACCTAGATTAAATAACTGACTTAGCATAAACATATTAAACAAACAAAATAAATAAAATAAAGAAAATCAGATTAAAATGATTATTTAAACAAGAATATATAAATTATAAAGAATTATAAAAATATACTTAATAAACAAAATATTGAACTGCGACACTGTTAAATTAAATAGAACAACAGATTATTGAACTTCCTATTTATGTAAACATTTTTATTGTTAAATTAAAGAAAGCAACAATTTATTAAACTTATTATTAATGTAAGCATTTTCGATTGCGAAACTGTTAAAACAAATAAAACAACAATTTATTAAACTTTTATGAACATAAGCACTTTTGTATTTAAATAATAAGTTTCATTGTAACAGAAAAAGATGAATAAAAGAGATACATTTGAAGTGTGAAAAGTGAAAGACGTGTTTTTTTTCATTAACATAAATATCATTAAGTTAACTCGCGCATGCAAGCGCTTGTTGTTTTTAGGATGGTAAAAAAAAGAAAAACACATACATATGAAAATCGTCAATAGCAAAAAAAAAAGTTTAAATAAAAATTAAAAAGATTTTACCATAATTTTAGTGTATCTCGTTTTTTTTTCTTGAGCTGTACTAGTGCGACAAACAACAAGAAAATGTGGTCTATGAAATGGTGTGAACTGACATCACATATGTAAGACGGTGTGACATTCTAAAAAAAACACATACATACATATACGTACATACATAAGTATGTATGTATGTAGATATAAAGAAGCAAGAAGCAAGAAGAAGAAGAAGAAGCAGATTGAAGCAAACATACTTACATAGTACATACATACAGCCAACATGGGCTTAACAATTACGATTGAATTTACCTTTTTGTGTTTAGTTCCCTACTCTTTTTTAAGAATTCTCAAAGTCCGAGACCCTTTTTAAGAGTCACACTAAAGTCGTTTTTTGGTTGCATGCTGTTGCACACAAATTTGTACATATTAAAGGCTTGCATTAGTCTACTTATAAGTGTACAGCCAAACAAACAAATATGTATAGCATGGTGCGTACTCGTACCAAATAATTGTAGTGTGAGCGAAAAAAAAATATGGTATAAGAGTTGTTGTGTGTGTGTGCTTTTAGAAATAACAATGGGGGTATTCCGTGTTTGAAGCGCATTCTCTTGCGCCATTGCCTCCAACAACAAAATACATACATATGTATGTACATACATATACAATCCAAAAGAAAAGCTACGATATTTTGATTTTGCACTTACGCAAGAATCATTTGCATCAAACATCAAATAAAGCCATTACAATTGAAAACAGATACCAATCGCTTATTGTATTGCTTATTGTATATGAGAAAACCACTGTTGAAACAAATACGCGATGAGCAGATTTTCGTGCGCACGTTCCACAGAGGAGTATTTGAGCCAAAAAGCTGGCCAATACAGTTTTTATACCCTTTACCAAAAATGGAAAAGGGTATATATAGGTTTGTCATTCCGTGTGTAATTTCCATAATTTTAATTTGCGACCAAAAAAATATATATATTCTGGGTCCTTATGAATAGCGATGACGAATAAGCGATGTCCGTCTGTCCGTCCGTCCGGTGTACGTGAAATCGGTTTTCCGAAGCTCCCAGAAAAGCTAGAGACTTCGTTCTTGGACTGATGTATCAGAAATGGTCCAACTTAGATTGGTATTGAAATTCAGCAAAATCGGGCAGACGATTGCAGAGCTGGAAAACGTAAACTATATTTTGCCATATAAAAGTAACTACCGAAAACAAATTTTTATTTTTTTTTAATAAATAAATTTATTTTACACTTCAGTACGACTAAAATTGGTATTTTAAATTAAAAAAAATATAAAAAAAATTAAAAAGACGTTTCCAGGGTTGGAAAACTTTAACTTTTTGTGTTATGTTAAATTAACTATGTCTAAAACTATATTAGTATTTTCTCGAGAACCGTAAGAGCTACAGACCTGAAATTTGGACACAGTGTGTAGACCTTTGGCCGCTACAACAACAAATACATGAGAATTGGAAATTAAAGGGTGTTCCAAAACGAGCAACGAAAAATTCTAAAATCCCATGTAATATACATACAATTATATGTATATACACTTGAAATTTGTAAGGTTAGTGTATTTTTATACAGACTACAAAAATTAACACTAAAATTTCAAAAAATTTTAATTAAAGGGTGTTCCATCAGTTAATGCAATTTTGACTATGCAATTTTGACAACTTGCTGTATCTTGGAAACCGTAAAAGCAAAACTCTTGAAATTTTCAAAAACGGTAAAACTAAAAAATCAAGGAATTATAAAATCGCCAAACCGCAAAAAATCGCGAAAAGCAAAAAAAAAATCGCCAAAACGAAAAATACCCCAAGAAAACATGAAAAAAATCGCCAAAATTAAAAAAAAACCCAAAACAGGAAAAAAACGACAAAATGAAAAAAAATCGCCAAAATGAAAAAAAAACCCAAAAAAGAGAAAAAAATCGCCTAAATAAAAAAAACCCCAAAGCAGGAAAAAACGCCATAATGAAAAAAAACCCAAAAACAGAAAAAAATCGCCATATTAAAAAAAATTCTGGGACTAAAATAAATCGCGAAAAACCGGAAAAATTGCTTAAATAAAAAAAAATCGCCAAAATGAAAGAAAATCGCCAAAATGAAAAAAAATCGCCAAAAAGGAAAAAAATCGCCAAATCGAAAAAAAACCCAAAAAAACAGAAAAAAGTCGCCAAAATGAAAAAAAAGAAAAAAAAACTCCTAAATAATAAAAAACCCAAAAACAGAAAAAAATCGCAAAAATGAAAAAAAAATCGTCAAAATGAGAAAAATCTACAAAATGAAGAAAATCCCAATAACAGAAAAAAATCACCAAAATAAAAAAAACCTCCGAAAACAGAAAAAATCGCCAAAACGAGAAAAAAGCGACAAAACTGAAAAAATCGTTTAAACTGAAAAAAAAACTTCAAAAAAGCCTACCTTTCGTGCGCGATTCAAAGTCGCACTTTACTGAAGTTTTTAATATTAAAGGAATTAAATGAAACTAATAAGCAGATTTTGTAAAAAATTTTGTTTCTAAACGTTTCAAATGTGTATGAAAAGTAACGAAAATTCTTTTCAAAAAATATTTTTTCCATACAAATTTCAAAACGAAAAAATCGTTTGAATTTACAAAATCTGACCGTAAGTTTTTCCTTATTTGGTTTTTGCTTTTTTCACTTAACATATTTTATGTATTTTTTAAAGAACTAGATTGGTATCAATAATCAAAAAAATCCAAAATTATGACTCCAGGGTTGGAAAACTCACACTTTTTGTGTTATGTAAAATTAAATAGGTCTAACAATTTTTTTCTTTTTCTTTATAAATTGAATATATTTTATGCTTCTGAAAGAAAATTACAGCTCCAAAGATGGAAACTTTAAAAAAATGATAAATTTTTTCACAAAACAAATATGTATTTATGTGTCTGTATACTATATATATGTACGTATGTTGGTAAAGGGTATATAAGATTCGGCACAGCCGAATATAGCACTCTTACTTGTTTTAGTTTAGATTGCTTGTGAAAAGTTATTGAGTGCCCCTATATCAATGAAATTTGGCAGAAATATGTCCCATACTTCTAGGTTGTTAAGCCTTGAAAACAAGAAAAATCGGACAAAGGGGAAATAATACCACCTCTGAAAAATTAAATTTTTTTCTCAAATTTTTTCATACTTTTGCTTAGCAAATGCAACTTTTAACAGGAGACCGTAAGATGCCACTTTCATACCCGCTTCCTTTTTTGGGCGTTGACAAAAATTTTATTTGCAAAAATAATGTAAATAATAAAAAAATTTACTACTTATGCCTTAATATCATACCAATTAAACTTATGAACTTTTGCGGGCAGGTGAGAGTATCTCTTCCCTCACAACAAAACATTTAATGACTGACAAATATCTATCCATGCAAGATGAGCAAAAATAGAAAAAAAGTAAAGTTTTCAAAAAATCACACAAAAACAAAAAATGGCGCAAGCTTGCGCAAGCTATGTTTATGATTTGAACAGGCTAAAGTTCGTATCGCTTTGTAAGCCAATTATTAATGAACGAATAACACCAAAGTTTGTTGTAAATATTCTGGCTAACAACACATAGTTGAACGGAACAACTAGGCCACTAAACAAGCCTTCATCATCAGCGTTCTTCTGTGTTTGGTCCACTGTGTGTGATGTCAGTTGATGTATGTAGATTTCTGCTTTATATACTCAGCCATCGTTGCAAATGGAATATGTGAATTGTGTTGTACTCATTTGCCCATTGCATACAATACAATAATTGCTTAAAAAAATCAACATTAATAACTAGGAACAGAAACGCTGAATAACATATCTGATCATACCAAAAGCAATACACACGCAAAATTTTTGCAAACATGTATATCTGTGCAGACATATAGTACATACACGAGTATGTATGTATGTAAAGGGTGTTTTTTTTTATAGTGACACAACTTTGACTTGGCATCACTGCTTTATTTGAGCACCCATTTGGAGTCGCTTTTGTCGAAACACCATTACATCCACAGAAAATTACTGTTTGGTGCGCTCTATAGGCTGGCCAACAAAATCAAGTGATTTAACCCCATTGGATGATTTTCTTTGTGGTTATGTTAAGTCACTTGTTTACGTCGATAAAACACAAGCAACTGAACACAAGGAAATCAAAATTCGAAGAGTTATCAGCGAAATACGGCCGCAAATGCTGCGAAAAAGTTGTTGAAAATTTATGTTCCAGAAATCATATTTAAACATTAATTTCATAAAATTTTCTTTTCAATAGATTTAAAATACATTTTCTTGTTTTATTAACCCCCGACCAAAAAAAGGGGTGTTATAAGTTTGTAGTGCGTGTCTGTGCATCTGTGTGTTTGTCCGTGTCAACGTACAGCCCAAACGGCTGGACCGATTTTGATTTAGTTTTCTCTGTTTGAAAGGTGACTTGATCGAGATGGTTCTTAACTATGTTTGAAGCAAATCGGTCCAGCCGCTTACAAGATGTTACATCTTTTCTAGATATATCGGGGGTTTTAAAATTTTTAATTTTTGTTATTATGCTTTAAACTTGTGTCAATCTATTAAAAAAAAAACACCCTTTATAATTTTGTTGCTCTTGCTCTGTTGGTATTTCTGGCCGACTGGCTGTTTGTTATCTTCCTTTTGTTGTAACTGTCCCAATGACAGGCTCATAATACCAGAGACCACAACAACTATTGGCCAACCCACTAACTGACCTGACCGTCAGCTAAATAATCAGCCAGTGTTTGTTTGTTTGCAGAAACTTCTGGTCCGACCTTACGTCCGTCACTGTAAAGTCGATTTGGGGCATATGTTGGGGTCATGTGATATTTATTTCATTGATTGTCTGTAATGTGCCAGTGGAAAAATATTTATTACACCATTGATGACGATTTGCTAACGATACTCTATAAATATTGTTTTATGTTCAAAAGTATTGTTGTGTTAAGCTGCCGTTGTTTGCAGTTGCTACTGCTGCTAATGTTGTCGTTGTTGTTGCTGCTGTTGCTGATGCTTTTGGTACTAAAATGTCTAATTAAAATCAATTGTGATGTGGCCAAAGAAATTCAACAAATAGAAGAAGAAGAAGAAAAAAGAATTATAGGCTACACCCAAAAACTAAGTGACATTTTTCTTAAAAGAAAAAAAAAACAAAGAATACAAGACAATTTATGTTTCTGATTCTTCAAACAAACTGAAAGTGTTAATTGCAAAAAACCTATTTTAGAGTTTGGATGAACTTCAAAAAGGAAGAGGAAATTTTAAACGCATAAGGCAAGAGTCATATTTGAATAACTAATAAATTTTTTAGTTGCAGATTCATCATATTAATGTAGAAGATAATCATAGTCGTTTCTTTTTAACCATTTAGACGAAGAGAACTCGATTAGTGTACCAAATATTCTTAGGAAATCTGTGTTACTGAGAGTGCCTAGGCCAGGCACAATCTCGTATTGCATCAACTATTATTGTTATTAGACAAGCAGGGTAATTAAGATATTCAGTCGATTAAGAATCATTATCATTATTCTCTTTGAATTTCTTCTTCTATTTTTGACATCCATGGAAAAATGGAAGTTCAGCACAGGTTGTGACAAAATATTTCCTGTGACTAATTACATATACAAATATTATTGCACAAAAATTTATACAGAAAATTTTATTATAATTTTAATTTGCACTTAAACTTTTTATTGTTCAAAAGTATCAAGTACGAGTATTTATTTGTAATAGTTCTTAAATTTTTAATGTGACGTGTGTGAACGAAAATCTTTAATATTTCAATAAGTCAACAAAGTCAACATTTCAACAAAAAGCTAGCAAGAGAATAATAGTGTTTTCAGAAATTTATTTTTATTAAAGCTAAGGAAGGGAATAAAAGAAAACGTAAAATACGAGTAAAGACCAAACATACAAAGAGGGAGGGCAGATTGCTCAGTGATGTCCTCGCTTTAAAGTGTTTTCAAATTTATAAAAATTAAAACAACGGTAATACGTCTACAATTGACAAACTCTTGTAAATATTAGTTGAACGATACTTACTAAAAACAAGTGAGAGTGCTATATTCGGCTGTGCCGAATCTTATATACCCTTCACCAAAGATTTTGTTCGGCAGAAAGGAATGGCTTCAGGGAAATGAAATGGAGCATGTCCGTAATTTATTTTATAGCGATGAATTTAATTTTTATCTCCATTTACCAAACATTAATAAGAACTCGTTACAAGGTATCAACTACAGACCATCGATTTGAAACATAACTGTTCTGAGAGCATAAGAAACAACATGGCAAAAACCTTCGTTTATACTTAAATTAGATATCCATATTAAAGACCTGCGTAAATAGTCTTGAAATGTAAATACGTCTTGTTTTTTAAATGTATTCTCATGGCTGCATTATACTAAACCAATAATAAATGCTGTCGTATTATAACCCAGCTAGCATTTGGGTGATCATTTTTGGCAGAAATATCTTATATGATTCTCTACAGATCGCTTTTGATGATTAAAAAGTGATTTATCACTTGGGCGATTGAAAGAGGATTCACTTATGATTCATCTATATGATCAAATAATGATTTCTTGAAAATAGAGGAACATCATGCAAACCGCAAAAAGGTGATTTAATATGAAAATTGCTCAAAAATAATCAGCAAATCGTATCATAACTGATTCTTTGGTATGATTCATCTGTAGGGTACCATTTTCTCACAACGGGAGTATCATTTATGATCGAAAAATGAGCTCATACACGGTTATTTTCCCCGTCAAGCTGATTCGGAAACGATTGGATTATGATACAAAATGCTACCTGGGAAGCAAAGCACGATAGATGCATTTGTGTGCGTGTATATGAGTGCTAACAACCCTGCAGAAAATGCGAATAGTGAAATTGTAGTGATTTACTAGTGACATTGTCAGTAGTACTACTGACCAGGTGTATCCCAGCCAATGTAATTATCTATTGACATTTAACATTAGCTTGTCATTGAAAATCCACCACTAGACTGTAGCAATACTGACTAAGTAGTTCTTTTGGGACCACATGGAGACATTGGAACCAAAGATTCACTAGTAAATTTTAGGGGCTCCAGTCTACAATATCGATATTTCCTCGCTCCATATCAATAGTAAAATTGTAGTGATTTACTAGTGACATTGTCAATAGTACAACTGAATAGGTGTACCGCAGCCAATTTAATTGCCTATTGACATATGTATAACATAGGGTTGTCATTGAAAATCTACCAGTAGACTTTAGCACTATTCATTTACGACCATATGGAGACATTTGAACTAAAGAATCACTAGTACATTTTAGTGACCCTCGTCTACAATTTAATAAGGGTTGGGCCAACAAACTTAAATACATACATACATACATACATACCTACATACATACATATGTACGTAAGTTTTTAACATTATTGCATAGCATAATAAAAAAGAAAAACAAACTATTGGCAATATCAACAGAAATACATTAGAACTGTTGTCTCTAACGTATCTCTCCATACACGCGCATAAAAGGAAAATTGTCGACATTTCAACTAGTGCAATTGTCGCTAGAGAAAAGAGTGTTGACATAGAGACATATGGCACTAGGCTGGCTAGAGGGAAGCAATGTCGTGAAGACTTCTTGTTATGAACAAACAGTCAACAAAGTAGTGTTGAAACGTGTATGCTTGTTATTTTCCATATTGTACGTTTGAGTGTGTGTGTAAGATGTAGATGGTAAGCTCCCTGTTGCTAATTTTTGGAGTAGTTACGTTTTGGAACAGTCCTATACTAGTTATAAAGAGACAGAACTGAGAAGCTTGATGAAATATCGGCTGCACTTCGCTACATGCGACGCGCTGTCTCTTTCTCTCCCTTTTTTTTGTCATGTAAACAACATGGAAAAAAAAAGAATTTTTGCCTGTGCAATATTTCCATTGTAAAATGGAATGCAGCAAAGTGTGTGTGTGTATGTATTTGGTAAAATTTTTTGTAAAGAAATTTGAATGTCTTCAGCGTCATTACAAATCGATCAGTGTTTTAACTCTCAACAATATTTTATTTTGGCGGCGGATAAGTTTCATTTAAATTTAAATACGCAGTAATTGTTTTTCATTGTTGAGTTTTTATGTTTTGAATGAATTGTTTTATAGAATACTGGTATAAAACTATTTTATAAAATAGTAGTACAAAACTATCCATAACAGGCATTGATATAAACTAGTATAACAGCAACTAGTCCTTCAACTAGTATGTAACTCTACACAAAACAACTAGTTGTGCTCCTATGACAACCCAATGTAAAAGTCGATAGTTCGTTGTATGAAAAAAAACAGATGTGCAACCAGTCTGAATTCAAAAGCAACTAGTATGTTTCTGATCACATACTACTCCTTTTATCTGCAGGGCTATTATGTGTTTAAGGGAGTTTTTTTTAAGCAAGCGCACCCAACTAATCCCAGGTAGCATTTTGTATCATAATCCAATCGTTTCCGAATCAGCTTGACGGGGAAAATAACCGTGTATGAGCTCATTTTTCGATCATAAATGATACTCCCGTTGTGAGAAAATGGTACCCTACAGATGAATCATACCAAAGAATCAGTTATGATACGATTTGCTGATTATTTTTGAGCAATTTTCATATTAAATCACCTTTTTGCGGTTTGCATGATGTTCCTCTATTTTCAAGAAATCATTATTTGATCATATAGATGAATCATAAGTGAATCCTCTTTCAATCGCCCAAGTGATAAATCACTTTTTAATCATCAAAAGCGATCTGTAGAGAATCATATAAGATATTTTTGACAAAAATGATCACTCAAATGCTAGCTGGGATGTAAATGCATGTGAACGTGTGTTTGTGTGCAGAAAAATAAAAGAGCATACACACAACGTGTGTGTGTGTATGTACATGCATGACGCTTGTATACGCGCCCATGCGTAGAAAGAAGCAAGCATCACAAATTTTTCAGTCACGAAGTACTTTCTTCTTTACTCCTATACTTGCAATAACTGCAACAAGTTCTTGCAAGCAGTGTTGCTTAGCGTTTGTTTTAGAAGACTTCGCTGTAGTGAAGCATTTGAAAAATCCCTCATGTCTTGAAAGTTCTTATAAATGGTCTTGTGCAGGACTTTATTCCCTATGCATAAGGATTCAGAATTTATATATTATATTATTTATATGTGTCGCATATTAATATTATGGAAATTACACACGGAATGGTAAAGGGTATAATAAGAATTATTTTCGCCGAAATCTGATTGGCTGTTGTGCTCACCTTGGTATGAAAGCACAAAGCTCTGTTGTAGGAGCTTGCACATTGTGCATATGGCTTCGATGTATCTGATGTAGAGTTTACATCAAATGAAGGCTGTTTAAAATGTAGAGTCTACATTATGAACAGACTTTTATCTTAAATTTCTTAATCGTACTCAGTGTTTTGATTTATATCGCTGCAAAGAACAAAATAAAACGAATAATTTTATAAAATATGTATTTGAAATTAGAGCTTTCCCGCCTTTCAACAGCAACTGCAGAGCCCGTAAAACAGATAAAGATAAATAGGGGAAAGTTGTTGAGAAACACGTGAATTTAATCTGGTTTGTTGAAAGCTTTCATGCAAAGTTAAATTTTTTTTTTTACATTTCTGTGTGCTCCAATGTAAAATTTTTGTGATGTTGTTGTTGTTGTTGTGTATGTAAAAAACGAAGTTCTGCGTTCATTCAACGCCATGAATTACTCTTTAACTGCCTCAAAGCCATTTTTAAGGATAAAACTTTCATTCGACTTAATCCCGGCTCTCCATACTCCATAGCAGCTACGTCCAAGCCATATGTACAATGTGCAAACTTTTACAAAAGAGCTTTTGTGCTTTCACACCGACGATATTACAACAGCCACAACAACAATACAACAGACAATAATGCTTGTTCTTACTTTGCAAAGAAACGAGAACAAATTAAAGAGCTTTCAAAGATGTTTACCTCAAATGCAAGTACCAGTGCTGATCCATATACTACAACTTTACATATAAATTATTATTTATATTCCATTTACTTAAATGCCACTTGCCACTTACAGTCAATTTGTCACGCAAAATTACACATTTTCTGGCTAAATCTGAAAAATATTGCATATGTACACTGAGACTATTTTGCATACGCAATGCCTGAAAGCTAAATAAAAATAATTTTTGTTTTTCTTCTCAATCTTTATCATAAACGTAACAACTCCATTATAGAAAACCTCAACTGATAATCAAACTAGAACTACCAGTATGGAATCTACGAACTCATAATTTCGTAAACTCCATTCACATTCGAATACCTATTTAAAATGTAAGAAGATTGAGACTTATTTTTTGCAACTTTTTTTACATTTGCTAAAAAAAACGCTTCAAGCGTGAAATGTTGAATAATTTTAAGTCTTAAAATATATGAAAGGGAAAAATAAATTCCTTTTGCATTAAAAACACGAAATATAACAAGTAGTACAACAATAATGTTTTAAAGAGAGAGAGAGAGAGAGAAGAAAAAAAAACAACACATACCCTCATACCTAAATAAGAGCGGCAAGCGTCGGGTTAGCAGCAGGGCGCATATTTTCAGTACAATGAAGTTATATTTTCACATTTAAATGTACTGAAAATGCGTACTCTGCTGCTAACGCGACGCTTGCCGCTCTTATTTAGGTATGAGGGATATGTATACACGATCAACGAATTAACAACGTGCATCAAAATATAGAGCCATAACCGCTAAAATAGCTTAAGCGATACATTTTTTGGTCGATTTTGGTCAAAAAATGAGGTTCGAAAATTATGTCACTTAAGCTATTTTGGCGATTATGGCACATATTATGTTTGTATGCCTAGGGTACACTGCAAGTGGAATGAAGAAGGTAAATAGATAAAAAAAAATATTATCTTAAACAAAGTTAATTGAAATATATTTGATTGGATGGATATCTTTAAACAATATTTGTAATTTCAATTCATTGTTAGGTATGATTAGATGAACTAAATTTTGACTACCTCCCACCCTTCCTTAAGTATATTGAGATAAATACGTTAGATATTTGGAAAACGTTCATTATTGACTTTTGTTTTGTGTAGCAGTTCAATAATCCTTTTGATTTTTTAATCTATTTCTGAAAGCTCTAAATTAAATTTGAGTTTTAGAACATAGGAAATAGCAGATTTTGCAATTTTCGTCATATATACGATAAACTTTTAGCATTTAAATAAGAGTATAAAGGGGCCCATAGACGCATACTGCTGGCAGCTACTGCCGATGAACACTTGGTATACGTGTGTGATTGATATTTTACCACAAACTTATCAATCATCATTTAAAATAAAAATTTATAAAATAAACATGCGTTTGAGAACAAAAAAAAATTATTGGTAAAACTCAAGAAATTAAGAGAAAACGTATTTTCTTTACACATTAATAAATTCATTTTTTGTTCATTTGAAAAACTGTCAGCAGTATGAGTTCATTTTAAAATCAAAACTATTTTGATTTTTCATACTGCATTGTCTGTGTGACGAATACATTAACAAAAATTTTAAATTTACGAACACATTCTTATTGCATGAGCATGAGCAGTATGTGTGTATGGGCCCCTTAATAGATCGGGTAACTTTTGGCCTGATTTATTACTTAACAGTTAAGCTTCAAATTTTCGAACATACAAAATTTATAGTTTTTTTTAATCAATATGCAATTAGTATTTGCACTGACATTGCTTTTTTTTAATAAAACACAATAGTTCTACCAATTTTCGACTTCTCTTGGAAGTTCGAATTTTCGAAGTTACTCAGGGAGGTGAAATGTTTGCAATTTTTTTAATACTAAGATATTTTTGGTATTGTTATTGGCTTAAAATAATTTTACCACAATCCTGCTAATTTAATTCATATATTTTGAAAGTTCGAAATCAAATTCGTATTTTCAATCATTCGAGATGCATTATTTTGAAATTTATGTCATGAAATATACTTTTGATTCATAGTTACTTTCAAGGAGCACAGTAGTGATTCTTATAATTTTTAACTATTTTCAAAGTTCGAAAATAAAATGTATGATTTATCTATTTTTGTGCTATAATTTTTAATTGCCTTAGCTTCTGCTCCCTTTTCAGCTGCTTTGAAATAAATTCTATTTTTTATATATATTTCTTTATAACTTTTATTGTAAATATTACAATATTGCTTTTTTAACTTGTTTTTCAATGAAAGCACACTAGTCCTGCCAGTCCCAAACGTTCGAAATTGAGTTCGAATGTGTTAAAAAAGGATTTTTACACATATTTAATTAATATCGAAACAATTTTTGTAATGCTATCGATTTAAAAAAAAAAAAAAACTATGTAGCAGTCCTAATAATTTCTAACCCACTTGGGAGTTTCGCAATTCAGTTCGAGTTTTTTTATATATACAAAAATCGATAATTTTCTTTTTTTATGGGGTTTTTAATGGCTGGAAACAAAATTTGAAAACCTCGAAACTAAGTTCGAATTTTCGAACATATTCAAAATTCTAATATTTTATATTTTTTTTAATCGTTGATGCAGTGTTATTAATTTAGTTCATAAATTGCAGTTTTAGCTGAACTCGAAATGGGTTTCAAGTTTCGGATAACAACAATGTTTAAATATTTTCGAACTTTTTTGCTTCAGAACCAAAGTCTTATAGAATTGCATTAAAATCTTAAAGCAACTTTATATAAAAAATAATGTTTTTGCATTTCGCATACAAACATTTGAGTTTTTATGTCAGGTCGACTTTAGGATATAATCACCCTTATTCCAGCCAGTTGTCTTCATTGACGTCACTTTAACACAATACCAAAAAGTTGGGACTTGTTTACTTGCTCTTGAGAACAATTTTGTGCTACTGACAATCTATTCCCACTCCCTAAGGCATAAAAATAGTACAAACCTGCCAATAGGAGTCAGTTGTTTTCGACAACGGGTGCACAAGCAGCAAAGTGACGTCGATGTCGACAACTGGAATAAGGCTGATTATTTTGCATAAATGTGTTCAAGCTGTTTTAAACACTAGGAATATTTTGTCTTACTGTTAGTTGTGTAGAAGAAAATTATATTAGAAAATATATTTCATAATAAAAATTACCTATGATTTAAGGGACACCTCCATAGTGCAGTTGAAAAACAATTGAATAACAATTTTATAAAATTTCCTACAAACACTGTGTACAATACACAAAATAGAAGCTTAATCATTTTTTTCTTTACCCTACTCAGGGGACGCGTGATGTAATGAAATGATTTAAGTACGTGTATTTATGTCATTTGTCTGTAAGCGTATGCACATTGAGATACAAATAATTGTAGTGCTGGTTGTTATTATTGTTGTAGTATGTAGTTGTAAAGATAATGATTACTTGTAATAAATACCTTAAGTATCTCATATATCAAGTAATTTCAAGGACGTGTAGCTGGCGGATACTCAACGAATTAAAAAAAAAATATGGCAAAACAACAGCAACAATAATGAAACATTATTATTAGTGAATTGAAGTGCACAAAAACAACAGCGACAGCAACAACAAGAAAATTTATATTAAACACAATTAAAACATTAAAAACACCACGACTTCAAGGAAACACTCAATCAGGAGGTTTAAATGAGAGAGAACAAAAAACGATGCATTAAGCCCACAGTGCAAATGCCACTTTGTTACAAGTGGTCGGTCGCTGCTTCCTACTCGTACCACTGCTTTCGTTTCGTGTTTGAAATCTTACAAAGCACAATCTTTAAACTTCTTCACTTTGGTCGTAGGTACTGTGTACAACAATTTTTACAACTTAATTATTGCTAAACTGCTATACAGCAACCAACTGCAATAGCAACAAGATTATTTTACAATAAATAAACGACATGCAACAAATAGACAAGAACGTCGTCTAAAAGCAACTAAAGCGGGAAAATATAATAACGTAAATGCACACACATGTTCATACACAATCGCACTTTTATTTCAAACAAAGTGCAGGAAAAAATATCGAAAATAAAAAATAGATACTCGTATTCGAGTAAGAAACGCCAGCCCCATCCATTCAACATTTAAAGACTTCCAATAAAATGTCAAGATTTTAATGTTGCGATATGATCGAGCTTAAGCTACTGAAGCTGTCGTCATTATTATTGACATATCTTTGTATCGACAGTTGGCGCTGCGGCGGCTGCTGATATTTGCGCAGCTTTAGCCATGCAGCAAACAAACTTGCCTTCTGTTATTGTTGCTGGGAAAATTTGCATAAAAATTCAATTTTTGAATATTAATAGCTGTGGCTGCTGGCACTCACTACAAGTTACCCAAAAACTGGAAGAAACAAATCTAAGTACAGCACTAAAGGAATAACAATTCCATGTTTAAAGAAAATCAAGGCGATAAAGTCATTTGCACTCGATTTTGAAATAGAATATACACCTATTTACCAATAGAAAAAGGTAGAGGAAAAATGTTGCAAGATATTGTATAACAAAAAAAAAAAAGTATAAAAAAATTAAATATGTAGATTAGATTGATAAGTTTTCAAAATAAAATTTTTTATATGGTGACAGACCGACCATTCCCAGAGTTACATTTAATTGGTGCAATTAATTGAGGCTATCCAAAGCCCTGCTCTGTCATCCTGTACCTCTTCTGTCTTTTAAAGCGACTTGCTATGGCAAATTTATCGTACGTAACATTAACTTTTTTAACTAGGCAGGTGCACACTGCAAAAAAAACTTCAGTCCTTTCTAAGAAATAGCATTCTTATTGGTAAAAAACATTGCACTACAAAAATTTATAATTTTTAATTTTACATGTATATCAAAAACTTGTATTTCCTTTATTCCCCTTGATTTTTTGGGAAGTTCGAAATAATGTTCGAATTTTCGAAAATATAATTGTTTGTATATATTTCATTAATGTTACTACTACTCTAGAACATTAAATTGTTATTTCAGATATAATCAAAA
Source organism: Tachina lurida (assembly GCA_944452675.1). Lineage (NCBI taxonomy): Eukaryota > Metazoa > Arthropoda > Insecta > Diptera > Tachinidae > Tachina > Tachina lurida. Next base: position 143,122,319 of record OX101754.1, read on the forward strand.
CAATAGACGATTAACGAATCTCATAAGATAGAAAGAAAGTTCATTAAGGCAAAAAAAATTTGTCCGAAAAAAGTTTTCTTTGTATGTACACACTTATGTAAGTAATTTTTTTTTTTTCCAAATATGTACATACCTACACATTAGAGTTTTTCTTTTCCCGGACTTTTTCATTTCCCGGGAAAGCGGGAATGACTTTTCGGTTTCCCGGCAATTCCCGCCCAGTACAAAACAATGGAAAATACTTTTTAGTTTAATTTATTTCAACAAAAAACAAATTATAATCCATGAGATCGATTAAACAATAACGTTCTATAGGTTAGGTTAGGTTAGCAGGCTGCTAGTGAAGAATGAAAATATAGGAGTCTAGCTCACTTGGGTCCAATAAGATGATCCCTTTGTGCTGCCTCTAAGTTGAAAGTATAAGAATAAGGGGGAGACCGGGAGTATAGGGAGAATATGGATGGAGAGGATATAGATGGAGAGTTTTTGTACAATAAGAGAGAGTAGAGTAGAGAAGAAGTGAAGAAGTGGGACAAGGAGAGGGTCTAGTACATACACATGCCATGAAGGCTAGCGGCCATACCAGCCGCTGCTCCTGATGTATAGACTTAGGTTTCTAAGTCCTATTTCCGATAGCTCGGACAAGCTATTGAAGGATATTCTGCCAAGGAAGTTCAGACGGAGATCTCCAAAGCAGGGCAGAAGCAGAGAAGATGCGAAATGCTTTCCTCCTCTTCATCATCATTGCAGCTGTAACAGTAATCATTATACGGGAGACCCATACGTTTAGCGTAAAAACAATAACGTTTTATTAAGGTGTAGAAAAATAGAATAGATTCATATCGAATATGAATTATTTTCTTGGGTTTTGTATAAGTTTCTAAACCTACTATGCTTATTTATCTTTTGTGATTTTCAATAATATTATTATTTGTGAATTCTCAAATAGTTTTTGAAAGTCTGTGCATAAGATAAGAGGTTTGTGACTGTTCACAATGTGTGGTTGAAGTCTGCTGATGGTTTGTTACAGCAACAATGAAATTCATATAGACAGCGCTGAACTACGAGTACCAGCAAATAAATTTCAAATTAAAATAAACTTCTGACAATATGTCGAATAATAACCTGTCATACATTTGCTTGATATATTGTGTCCAGGGCTGCCAGAAGCTTTGCGAAGAAAATCATCATTTGCCGGAAAGAAAAGATCATATTTTGAAGAAAAAAATCATCACAAGTCCAATTTTTTTTAAATAAAAAAAAGTAACAACAATTGAGATATGTATATAAAAATCAAATTTCTTATTAGCTCAATTCATAATCTTGTGCAAATGATCTTGCTTACTCACGACTAAGAATATATGTATACTATACTATTTTGCACATGCTACGATGCCAGACCATTTGCACAAGACTGTGAATTGGACTATTGTATATGTCCAAAACTCAAGGCGAATATTCTAGAGAGAGTGAAGAAAGCAACAATTTCACTATATCTATGCAAAAAATCCATTGGGAAGAATTGGGGTATTAACCCAAAAATTTTTCAGTGGATCTATACTGCAATAGTACGTCCAATTCTCATGTATGGCATCATCGTGTGGTGGCCATTCCTGGAGAAAAAGACGTATCTATACATCTTACACAAGGTGCAAAGACTTGCATCCTTGTAGGTAACCAGTGCTATTCGCATCACTCCTACGGATGCACTGGGGATGCATCTTCATCTACTACCATTAGATCTAGTAGGGAAGGAGATGGCAACGTCCTTGGCAATCCGTCTTCGATGTACCTCTCTGTGGAACGGAAATGGACCCGTCCACTGCAGAATAATCGATGATGAAGTTAGGGGATGGAGGATTTATCAAACCTCCCCTGCTCTACTGCACGAACGTCTTTATAAGACCTGGATACCATCCACAGAAATGTGGATGAATGGAACTCCAGGTAGAAGAAAAAGTGTTGATTTTTATACGGACGGCTCCAAAATACAGGAAGGTGCGGGCTATGGGGTATTTTCGAGGGCTTTAGGTCTTCGTATTGCAAGGCGACTTCCGGATCACTACAGTGTCTTTCAGGCAGAGATCCTTGCTATAAGAGAAGTTGCGAATTGGTTGAGAGTGAATATCACTTCAACGACTTTGATTAACATTTACACCGATAGTCGAGCAGCTATTATGGCCCTCGAATCCCCGCTTCTAAGAACAAAAACAGCCCTCGACTGCCGATCATCTCTAAATGAGATGGCAGAGCAGTTTGATATTAGGATCATCTGGATCCCGGGGCATAGAGGCTTCCAGGGGTACTCTAGGGCTGACGAGCTTGATAGAATTGTGACAACCTTACAGGTTCCACCGGATTTGGAATGTGTAGGTCTACCCCTACTCTCTTTCAAACTCAGACTTAGGCGCAAGACATAGGACGAAACGAATAGAAGGTGGGTCACTAGATATGATTGCGTGATCACAAGGCAGTTATGGACTCATCTAAATAGAAAAGGTACGGACTACCTAATTTCAAAGAATAGGAAACAAATCTCGATTCTAGTATCCGTGTTAACCGGACACTGTCTCATAGGTAGGCATGCAAAAAGGCTAAGGGTTGAACACAACGACTTTTGCCGTAGCTGCCAAGATATCGATGAAGAGGAAAGCATAGAGCATTTTCTTTGTCACTGTCCTGGACTTGCAGGAAAGAGAATGGCCATAATGGGCGCTCTTGAATTCAGAGAACTTTCTGACGTTGCTAGTGTTGAACTTCAACGTATCAGCAGAGCTTTATACTGAGCTAAGTGAGTCCGGCTTTCTGACTGCCAACTCTACCTAACCTAACCTATGTCCAAAACACTGACACATTGTTCACCCTGCAATAGACCGTCACACTTACAAGCAAAAAAAAAAATTGTGGTGCTCCACCGAATGTAAAATATTGTTGCTACGCAATTTCGAAAAAATTATTATTTGTTTTTGCCGAACGTAGGGGTCTCAAAATACATTTTTCGTTATATCTTCGGTATTTACAATCGGATCTTAAATTATGATATATCGATGTTTTTGTCTTGAGGAGCTTTTTTTTTTTTTTTTTTTTTTTTTTTTTTTTTAAAGAGAAGTAACACTCAGGCAATTAATGCCTACTGCTAATACTAGGTGTTACCTTCTTTAGGAAAGGGATAGTGAGAGAGAAGACAGGTGGTTAAAGAAGAGATAGAGGAAAGCTTCATTCTTTTACAACTCTGCTTTTCGCACGTTTTTAATAATGCAGTGTTGCAGCGCCTCTCTGATGTTAAATGGGGCGTATTAATTTTTTGAAGCTGTGTCTTGTAGCCATTTTATTGATTATTTTACTTCGCCGATGATTTTTGCTACACAACGAAGGAGGGCGCTCTGATGTTACATTAGGATTAGTATCTGCTGAAGTCGGTATAGTTCAGTGACCAGTGACTATGCCTTCATCACTTGAACTTTCCTACAACAACTGACACAAAGGGACACTAATGCACATCAGAAAAATGCGTGGTGTTGTTATTTTTTAATGACTGTCGGATACAGGGATTGAACCCAGGACCTTCGGTTTTGTAGTCAACGTGCTAACTACTTCAGCCAACGCCACCCTTTTGTTTTCTTTAATAGTAATTGACCTCAAGTACCCTCTTATAGTACTTACTCATTATAGATCGAATAATGAAATTTTAATCAATGATATTGTTAATTGATTCAAGTTGGCTGTATTTTGGCGACTGTCGAGTTTGAAAAAATGTGCACCATGGCTTTTCGCTGGCTAATCTCTCATCGCATTCTCCGGTATGAACAGCTCGAACCATACGATACAAATTAAACTGATCGTCTCGAACATTCCAGCTTTCTATGTTCGCTGGCATTTCTTTCATTTTAATGTGTTCGAAATTTTTATTGATCTGACCAAAAGGAATAAACCATAAAAGATCCGAATTATTAATTAAATGCTTACAATTGCATTGAAATATAGTATGCAGAGCACAATCAAGTCTACTTAAAAACTGTTAATAAAATAAACTTGCACTGTATGCAATTCTGAATGTATTCTCCGACATTTCCTGGCCAGAATCTGTTTCTTTCTTTATATGTGACAGCGCATAGAGAAAAGGACCTAAGGGTAAAAAAAGCAATTTTCACTTTTTTTGATGTGGACAACATCTGAGCATCGAATGAGACCGATCCCATGCCCCAAAAGTGTTCCCTCCCAGAGATATGCGCGTTTTATGAAATTGAAGTCGACGATTCTAAGGTTATGTGAAAAAATTTTCGTACTAACAGAGTGATATTCACGATTTAAAAGAATTATAAATGAGTATTTATTATAATTCACAATTAATAATTTCAGAAAATAAACCTGGATTCGAAAAAACGCGAGCAAAATTGATATCAAACTCATGGAAACAGCGCGCTAGGTAGAAAACAGTAAAAACTAACTACACAAAACAAGAGGTAGGGACGACCTACGTGCGTTTTCAAGGTTGACCAACACGTTTCTGACGTCATGAGATGTGTCGCCTTCAAATGAGACCAATACCAACACGCTCAGTGATGGTACATCAAAGATATACGTATTTAAATCTTTAAAATGGCTCTCCTGAACAAACCCCGTTTTTACCCTTAGGTCCCTTTCTATTTTGCGCGTCACATATAATAAACTTGCAGTGTATGCAATTCTGAATGTATTCTCCGACACTTCCTTGCCAGAATCTGTTTCTTTCCTTCTGTTTGCCAAGCAATGATCTGAATAGAGCATTTAATGAAAATATATTAAAATGGTAAGACTGTTGTAAAGTAAGAGATGGTAACTTTGAGCTTTCATTACAAAAACATCAGCAAATTGAAATACGATGAATCAAACCAATTCACATATTCCATTTGCAATAAAGTTTCGTATATACGGCAGAAATCTACATCAACTGATACTACACACAGTGGACGAAACACAGAAGAACGCTGATGATGAAGGTTTAGTGGCCTTTGAAAACGGCTAGCTGTTCCTTTCTACGACGTGTTTGTCAGAATATTTACAACTAAATTTGATGTTATTTGTTCATTAATAATTATCACATGTAATTTGGCTTAAAAAGCGATACGAACCTTAGCCCGTTCAAATTATAAATATTAAAATTAAAATGGTTCTGCTGGAATTATTGAAATACTTCCTTACTGGGGGGTCTCCACGCGCAATAAACTTGGAAATAATTATGTTTTCAACTGTCAAATTCTATTTCCAACACGATATGTTCACGTGTGGACCGCAAAAACATTTATTTGTACACATATTGAGAAATAATTGTTCAAAGTTATTTTCAAGCAATTATGTTGGAAATAAACTGTCAAATTTGGCTGTGTTTGTGTTGTATCTTTGAATAAATAAATACACGACTTTTTCCAATATTTAAGTATTTATTACAATATTGGAATTTAAGTTACAAATAATAAACGATTTCTATAATAAAGAATGAACGTTTGTAATATAAAAAAATAGAATGAAAATTATATACGTATAAAGCAAAGAACAATAGACATGTTACCATAAAGCCAACATGAAGTAGTAGAGAAGTTGTAACAATTCTTCCTCACTTAAAAGGAACATACTTGTATATGCCTCGATCAATGTCGAATATAATCGCTATGATGGATAGGCAGTTTCCGTTGTCGACTAGATGTACGTCGACTCGGTATTGTTTCAGCATTTGCTGAAGTGGTTGGTTGATGCTGTTGATGCTGTGGTGATGATTCTGCGCTTGTGGAAGTTCTAGGCACTGTAGAATCATCAACAGGAGATTGAATAAGAATGTGGGGTAATAAAGCCGGGTGTTGGAGAATATAATTATCCACTTCTGGATGGATACCTGAATCAGCATCGGACTGTGGAATTATTGCTTCGTCAGGAATTTGTACACTAGTGGTGCATAATTGATTTATGTGGCGTTTGAAGACGAAGCCGTTATCGAGACGAACAATGTAATGAAGACGACCAAGCTTTTTAGTAACGGTGCCCAGTTTCCATGAAGGTTTATTTGCGGTATAATATCTAGCATTAACACGATCTCCCTCACTTAATTGCCTGATCATCATCTTAGGAACAGTATTTTTTATAACTTTAGCGGGCTTTAAGGCATCTAGTTGAATTCGAATCTGTCTTCCCAGGTACTGTTCAGATGGAGATTTCCCATTTGCAAGCGGTGTTGCCCTGTACCTGAAGAGAATTTCTTGAATCTTTTTCCGAAATGGTGTTGGATCATCTGCCATGGCTGCCAAACGTTTTTTTAGTGTCTGGACATTCCTTTCGGCCAATCCGTTTGTTGCTGGATGCCCAGGAGCAATAAACTTTTGGAAAATACCAGCGTTTCGGCAAAATTTCGAAAATTCCTCACTTTTGAAAACGGATGCATTGTCAGATACTATAACATCCGGATATCCATTCCTAGCAAAGACGGTTGATAAAATCTCGATAGTTGAGTTTGATGTTGGTGCTGAGGAGCATACGACCACTTCGGCCCATTTGGATTTGGAATCGATGACTACCAGAAATTGATGTCCTTGATACGGTCCTGCGTAGTCAATGTGAATACGTTGCCAATTTTCTTGTGGTTCTTCCCACGGATGTAGAACTACTTTTGTAGGATTATTTTGAACCAACGCGCAAGATGCACATGAGCGAACGAACTTTTCTATATCCTTGTCTATTGACGACCAGTATACGTATCCGTCACATTTGATTTACGTAATGTCATTACGACATCTGAAAGTTGCGCATCTTTCGCAGTAGCCGCTCGAATTGAGTTAAAATTTAATACTGATGAACTTATTTGAAACAATGTTGATACACAAATGGAGTGTACTTCCCTGTCTATAAAATTAATACCAGTCATACCTTTGGGTAAAGGTGCTCTTGACAAACAATCAGCATTACTATTTTCCTCGCTTCTTTTCGTAACAACTTCATAATTGTAACCAGTCAGAAAAGCTGCATATCTTTGAAGCCTCGACGATGTCATTTGTGACAGTTTTGAATTTTGGTGGAAAATTCGGGATAAAGGTTGGTTATCCGTAACAAGCGTAAATAATCTGCCATAGACGTATTCGTGAAAATGTTGAACAGCGTACACAATCGCCAACGCCTCCCGATCAAGCTGAGAATAGTTCTGTTCTGCCGTAGTTAACGACCTCGAGGCAAAAGCAATTGGAGTTTCTTCGCCATTGATCAAATGAGACAAAACACCCGCTATACCTGTAGGGCTAGCATCGCACGCCAGTTGAACCTTCAGTTCAGGGTTGAATGGAATAAGCACGCGATCACTTGCAATTTCCGTTTCAAGTTCGTTAAATGCCTTTTTGCAACTTGAGCTCCATTTAAAAGCGGCATTTTTACGCAATAATAAACGCAAAGGTGTAGTTATCGTAGATACATGGGGTATGAACCTCGCATAGTATGTCACCATACCAAGAAATCGCCGAACATCGTCCACGCAATTTGGAGGCGGCATTTCAACTATGGCCTTGATTTTAGAAGTAGATTTTTGTACTTTGTTGTACCCCACAGTATGACCCAAAAATTCAATTTGGTTTTGAAAAAATGTACATTTTGAAATATTTAAGTGGAGGTCGTACTTTTTTAGTTGAGCTAAACAAGATTTTAAATTAGCTTTGCACTCGTCTAAAGTTTGACCGTGTACCACAATGTCATCGAAGTAGGATTCAGTTTTGGGAATTTCATGCAATATCTGGTCTATGATTCGGTTAAATTCCGCAGGTGCAGTTTTGATACCAAAAGATAGGCGGTTCATCCGATAAGTACCTCGATGCGTTGAAATTGTTTGAATTTCAGATGAAAGTTCATCAACGGGAACGTGTAAATATGCTTTGTAAATATCAAGACGACAGTAATATCTCGAACCCTTGAAACTGTTGAATATTTGATCTATTTTGGGTATTGGATAGTGTGCATCGACTAATCTTTGATTTACGCCTACTTTATAGTCTACACAAAGTCGAACTCCTCCGTCAGCTTTTGGAATAACCACCAATGGTGAACCCCAGTCACTGTTAGCAACCTTAGTGATAATTCCGCCTTTTTCCAGTTCATTAAGCTCTTTGTTAACGCGTTCGGTTAACGCATAAGGAATTTGGCGCTCTTTAGTATAAATGGGAGTGGCATTTTCACGTAACTGCAAAGATACCTTGTAGTTTGGAATGCTCCCAATTTTCTGTTCGAAAACTGGTGCAAATTCGGCCATCAAATCATTAATTGAATTTAAATCATTTATAGAATTGGTCATAGCTGTATTCAAATGAATTTGATCCAATTCATTAAGGTTAATACCTAGGCGGCGTATCCAGGTTCTGCCAATGAGAGCAGTGTAACCGTTTGGTACAACATAGAGGTCATCGATAATTGAAATGTTGTTAAATTTAACATGGACACTTACTTTGCCGTCTGGAGTAAACGTATTTTGAGAGTATGAGCGGAAAACTATATTTGTGGGGGTTATTTTATTAGTCACTCTCAGTTCATTAAACAATTTCTTTGGCAAAAACGAATAGCCAGAGCCAGAGTCTACTTCAAATTTGACAACTTTCCCCTCTATCAAAATATTAGCATAATAACGCGCCGAATTTGTACTACTATAGTCTGTGCTATAAACGTCAACAATTTTATAAATTCCGTATTCAGAATTATCAATCTCTACCTGATTTGTTGAATTTCCCCGTGCACTGGGTTTATTTTTAGGTCCGACATTTGACCTGTCCGTCAAAAGGGACGCAATGCAAACTTTTGCTACATGACCAGGCTTTGCACACAAACTGCACTTTAATTTTGAACTGGAACGACACTCCTTTGCAAAATGACCATTTCGTCCACAGCGCAAACATAACCCGGCAATACCTAATTGCTCATAATTAACTTTACGTTTGTTCTGGGACTGTTGATTTTTTGTATTATTTGAAAATTTTTTGTTTTTAAAGACTTTGTTTACAGTTGCACTGGAAGAACCTGTAGTCGCATTTGACAATTGCTTTGCATCGCACTTCGCCGCTTCAATTGCCAAAGCCTTTGCGACAATTTCTTCAAATTTAGACGATTCCGCTTGAAGTAGCTGTTCACGCATGACGTTGTCGTGAATACCCCGGATGAATTGTGCCCGTAAAAATATATTAGTAATTGAACTATTGCACTCACATTCTGAAACAAATTCACAATCGTTGATGTCAGTACGCAAGTCTGCCACAAATTCTGCCACTGACTGAACTTCACCCAGGTATTTCGATAAGAATTTATGTTGTGCCACGAGTACATTTTTCTTTGGTGCCAAATGATTTTCTAACAGCTTTAACAATTCATCGTATGACAGCTCTGTTGCTGCTTTTGGTGCTGCCAACGCTGCCACCATGTTAAAATGTTTTGCGCCAATCGAATTTAATAAAATATTCTTTAATATTCGCAACGCCCTTCATGTTCACATAATTTGTAAACCGCTGAATATAACTTCGGTATGTCTCCTTAGATGGATCAAACACTTCGAAATTGGGAACCAATGCCGTATTAATAATGTTGTTGCTGCTTTGCACTGCACTTGAAGTAGCATCAACATTTAACCTTGAAATTTGCGCGATCAAATCTTGTTGCGCTTTCATGAATTTTGAAAACTGTTCGGTGTTCATTTTCTCTTACTATTAGCTTGCACTTGCTTTTGCACTAATCAAATATTATTTGTACAATAGTAATAAACAATTTATTTTCTTATTGTTCACTCTCGTCGCCAAACTGTTGTATCTTTGAATAAATAAATACACGACTTTTTCCAATATTTAAGTATTTATTACAATATTAGAATTTAAGTTACAAATAATAAACGATTTCTATAATAAAGAATGAACGTTTGTAATATGAAAAATATAATGAAAATTATATACGTATAAAGCAAAGAACAATAGACATGTTACCATAAAGCCAACATGAAGTAGTAGAGAAGTTGTAACAGTTGGGTAATTAAATAAAAAAATATTTAAATTTTTTTTCTTAAAATCAACAAAAAAGCATTCGGCATAAAATTAATGTATTTATGCACAGCGAAATTTTTAGATTTATGTTCAAGATGCAGTAAATGTTCTCCATCTAAAAACATAAGCTTGTACATGAACATATTTGTGATGTCACGCTGCCGACGTTAATGCTTATGTTCGGAAATAAATATTGCGTGTGGAGACGTGGTGTTATCAAAAGTTTAATGATATCTTGCGAGCTTTAACTTTTTTTTAATTAGGGTGGAAGGAACTGAGATGTGTTGGGTAAATACTAGAACGGAATATTTGAGGTCAATGACTATTGAAGCAAAACATTGGTCTCTTCGAGACAAAAACATCCATATATCGATACTTTAATATCCGACTATAAATGCCGAAGATATAACGAAAAATGTATTTTGGCGATCCCTACAATCGGCAAATTTTTTTTGACTGCTGTGCAATAATACTTTTTGTTCGGTGGTGTATGGCGAAATTTTTTTTGCGCGACATCCTAGTAAAGTGAATGGAGGCAATATACATATAACAAGCTGATAGAAAACTGTTTTCTTTATATATACATATATACCTATTGATATACATTATAGAACAACAAAGAAAATTGTACATACATATGTATGTATGTATGTATTGAAACTAAAAATCATAATTTGCAAAATTAAAAATCATCATTCCAGAAAGAAAAAATCACGAAATCATATTTTGGTCCAAAAATCATCAAAAATATGATAAAAATCATCTTTCTGTCAGCACTGATTGTGTCTTTACTTTTTTATTATCTCTCAGCTGGGGAGCTGATAAATAGAACTTCTTATTATATGTAACTCCTTTACTTTATTTTATTTTATAATAGTTTTAAGTTTATTTGATCTCAGGTATTATTAGTACTGTGTTATGTAATATTTTTAGTTGGCCTCTGTGGCTTTATATTATATATTTTATAAATAAATGAAATGAAATGAAATGAAATGAAATAATAAATTTCTTAAATGTTTTATAAACACATTATTAAAAAAATAACACCGTTTCCGTTCTTTATATAATATTAATCATACCAATATTAAAAAAATATTACAAAATATTTCTTTGGAAATAGGACTTTAGTACAGAATAAGCTGTTAATGCTGCTAGTCGTACTTTTTACCAAAGAGAATCTGAAATTATTTTTAATATTTCTTTTATTTCTTTGCGCATTTCTCTTTTTACTTTTATGAATTGTTGTAGAGTTAAATGTTGGACGTCGCGTTCCGATTTTTGCAAATAAAGGCCTCTTAGCCTCAGAACGCATGTGTGCCAGATGTAAGCTCGGTCTTAGTTGTTGTATAGTTTTAGCTATTGTGCTAGTGCCATTACCTTATTATTACACCATCGCATTCATAAAGTGAATAACGCACTCATCAAGAAATGTAAACATACAAACTAAAGTTGCAATAATAAAAAAAAAAAAATCCCGGGAATTTCCGCACAAATTTCCCGGGATTTCTTTCCCGGAAAAGGAGCGGGATCTCGTATGAAAAACACTACTACACATATAAAAAAATTGTTAGGCAATACACAAAAAAATATTGGTCCGCACAAAAATTGTATCTGAGAATTATTATCAGCTTAACTAATATGGAAAATCAATCACCCTTATTCCAGTTGTCGACATCGACAAAGGCTAGTCTACCCATTGTCATAAATAACTAGCTACTATTGACTGGCTATTTTCTAGACCTTAGGGAACTGAAACACACTTCCTGCCATAAGCACAAAATTATTCTCGAGAGCGAGTAAACAAGCCCAAACTTTTTGGTATTGTGTTTAAGTGATGTCGACAACTGGCATAAGGGTGAATATCTGGAGGTAACTAAATCTTCAGTAAGGTAAAATTATATATTATATATTCAACTCCAAAAACAAAAACTTAAGTAATGACATTATTATTGATGCAACAACAATTGCAATACAATTATACAATTGTAATTTTTATTTTTTTTATATAAAAAATTTGTATTTCTTTTATTCCGTTTGATTTTTGAAAAGTTCGAATTTTCGAACATAGAGTAACTTCGGGTAATGTGGACTATGCGTCTAATGTGGACCACCCGCATATTTTAGAAAATGCATGAAATTTGGCAACGCCGCCTTGATGTATGTTTTCGTAATTGATAAAAACAAACATCAATATTGCTTTTGAATACATAATTGCAATGTTGCCATTTTAGTTAAGTTCTGATTGTTGATGCGTGAGGTGAACATTTTGATAGCTCAAGAGTCGAACAGTTTGTTTGTCTCATATATAAAGAATTTAACTGGTCCGTTACTTTCTACAACAAAAATACGCTTTTAGTTGTAATTACAATCGGTGAGTTTGTATTTTCAATTAGTTTTTAAACTAAAATATTTCTTCAAAAAAAAAAACCTGAAAGTGGACCAGTATTCCATGAAATGTGGACCAGTAGTCCACATTACCCGCACATACTGGTCCACAATACCCGCTAAGTTTTTTTATTACGCAATTTGGGGTTTTTTACAATTTTATGCATTCAAAATTTTGTAGGCAAATATATATAATTTTTGAATTGAAATATATTTAGGCAACACATCTACTATGATATTGAAACAATGTTTTCTTATTTTTTATCGGTATTATGCCGACAATATCCAAAAAATAAAATGGTAGTCCACATTACCCGAAGTTACTCTATAATTTTTTTTATACCAACTAAGACCATTAAATTGTTATTTCAATTATAACCAAAATATTATTAACTCATTAAACTGGAAACGCATTAAGGCGGACTTCACCGATTTGGTTCAGACAAAATATCTATGTATGTGTTCGCAGAAAGTTTACTTTGCATTTATGTTTCTTCATATCAAAAACTTGTTAAACAACACAACACAAAATTGTGTCCGAACAAAAATTGTATTTGAAACAAATAGGTGAATTCATTTAAGATTTTTTCGTAAGCTGAACTCAGTCACTTCACAAATAAACTAATTGCAAGTCCAAAAAAAAAAACAAGTAAGAGTTCTATATTCGGCAGTGCCGAATCTTATATACCATTTACCAACGTATGTATATGTAGTATACAGATACATACATACATAAGTACGCACATACATATTTGTTTTGTGATAAAATTTATATATATACATATATATTGTTATAGTGCAATTTTTAGTAAGTGACGTCTTGGTTTTTTCGACTAAAGAATTTGCTTGAGTAAAGATCTTCCTAAAATATGAAATATATATGCTTAACTGAAAACATAATTATTCATGGTTATTTTTCCCCAATTTTTTTTTTCAACTTCTAAACCTGGAACCATAATTTAAATTTTTCTGGTTTTAATACGAGTACTAATTTATTTCTTTCTAAAATATAGAATATATTTAATTATCAAAGAAGTAACTAGCTTTATTTAATTAGTTTTGTATATAAAAAAGTGTACTTTTCCCAACCCTGGAATCATCATTTTAGATTTTTTTGGTTCCTTATACTATCAATCTTGTTCTTTAAAAAATATATAAAATATGTTAAGTGAACAAAGAAAAAAAAGAAATAAGAAAAATACTAGTTTTCTTTAGTTACTTTAATATCAAAATAAATTCAGTAAAGTGCGGCTTTGACTCGCGCACGAAGGGTTCCGTACATTCGGTTTTGAGAATTTTTTTTATTGTGCTTTTTTGAAGTTTTTTTCAGTTTGGACGATTTTTTTTTAGTTTTGTGGCTTTTTTCTCGTTTTGGCAATTTTTTTCTGTTTTTGGGGATTTTTTTAATATTGGCGATTTTTTTTTTATTTTGACGATTTTTTTCAGTTTTTGGGGTTTTTTTATGTTGGCGATTTTTTCTGTTTTTGGGGTTTTTTCATTTGGCGATTTTTTTTTTCATTTTGGCGATTTTTCTGGTTTTTCGCGATTTATATTTTTTGCCTTGGCGATTTTGTTTCGGTTTGGCGATTTTATCATTTTTTGATTTTTAGTTTTACCGTTTTTGAAAATTTCTAGAGTTTTGCTCTTACGGTTTGCAAGATACAGCTAGTTGTCAAAATTACATAGTCAAAATTGCATAAACTGATGGAACACCCTTTAATTTAAACTTTTTTTTTAATTTTAGTGTTAATTATTGCAGTCTGTATAAAAATACACTAACCTTAGAAATTTCAAGTGTATATACACACAATTGCATATATGTATGTTACATGGGATTTTAACATTTTTCGTTGCTCGTTTTGGAATACCCTTTAATTTTTAACTCTCATGTATTTGTTGTTGTAGCGGCTAAAGGTCTACACACTGTCCAAATTTCAGTTCCGTAACTCTTACGGTTCTCGAGAAAATACCCTGTGAGAATCAGACGGACAGACGGACAGTGTAGCGAAAATAATAGAGTTCCGTACACCAACTTTTCTTTCCAAAACATAAAATATATTTATAAATGATAATATAAAAAACAAATATTAGACCTGGTTAATTTTATATATCATAAAAAGAGTGCGCTTCCCAACCCTGGAATCATAATTAAAAATTTTTCTGATTACACCAATCTTTCTCTTTTAAGAATTTAAAATATTTTAAATTTATAGATAAAAAGGAAAAATTAGTTTTAGTAGGTTATTTTTGTATAGCAAAAAACTTAAAGTTCCCAACCCTGGAAACGTCTTTTTGATTTTTAAAATTTTTTTTTTCATAGTTTTAATACAAATTTTATTCGTACTGAAATATAAAATAAGTTTATTTAACAAAAAAATTAAAAAAATTGTGTTATCTAGTTACTTTTATATGGAAAAATCAAGTTTACGTTTTCCAGCTCTGAAGCCGTCTGCTCGCTTTTGCTGATTTTCAATACCAATCTAAGTTGGACCATTTCTAATACACCAATCCAAGAACGAAGTCTCTAGCTTTTCTGGGAGCTTCGGAAAACCGATTTCACGTACACCAGACGGCCGGCCGGATGGACGAACATCGCTTATTCGTCTTCCCTATTTATAAGGACCCAGAATATATATATTTTATGGGTCGCATATGAATATTATGGAAATTACACACGGAATGACAAACCCATATATACCCTTTTCCATTTTTGCTAAAGTGTATAAAAAAAACTTAAGTCGTACTTACATATGTAAGTACATAATGACATTATTATTGATAAAAAAAATTGAGAAGACAGATTAAAAGCATAGACAAATTTAAAACTTTTAATATTTTATATAAATAATTAATATTTCTGTTATTTTGCTTGATTTTTGGGAAGTTCGAAATTATGTTCGAGTTTTCGAACATATATTTTTCGGTAAATATTGATATAATGTTGCTATTTTAGACCATTAAATTGTTATTTCATATACATATATTCAAAATATTATTGAAGAACGCTATTCCATATTAAACAAATATTTCAAGTCATTTAAAAATCCATCTACGTAACCAAAAAATATTTGACAATAGAGTAAGCGATGTGTAAATTTGAATACCAAGAAGCCCCTTAAAGCTACTCTAAGCGAAATAGTCGAAGATGATGTTCTCTCTCTCTCTCTCTCTGGCAATGAGGATGAGAAAGCAAGAAAATAAAAAATAAAAAATTAAACTTTTGTTATTTTTAGTGCGTGCTAACGTCATTCATTCATTTAATGTTTTGCTTAGATTATTTTATAGAGCTGTTTCGCTATCAGATCCTTTCACAGTGATAAAACGGTAAGAAAGAAAGAAAGAAAAATATATAGAGATGTATGTATGTATGTCTGTATGTATATAAAAATCAGCTAAAACGGCACGTTATTAAATGTCTTCTGTATTCGTTTGTTGGTTCGCTGCTGTTCGATTGGCGCACAAAAATGACTACAGGTGCGCTATTATTTAAAAGTTAAAATAAAAAAAAAACAACCCAACAAACAACTCACACATCTATTGGTAATCTTTTTCTTAAATGGTTTCTTGGTTAACTGAAGTCATTTGTTTTGCTTTCTTCATTTACATATAAAACAAGTAACAGTGCAATATTCGGCTGTGCCGAATCTTATATACCCTTCACCAAAGTGCGTATATTTAGTATAGAGATACATACATACATAAGCACATACACACACATATTTGTTTTATGAAAAAACTTTATAACTTTTTGCTCTAGTGCAATTTTTAGTAAGTAACTTCTCCATATTTTTCGATTAAATATTTTTTTTCGATATTAGCAATGAGTTCAATATTTTATTATACGCTCTGTACTTAAGAAATATTTTACATTCACCCTTAGTTAAGTTGTCAAAAATGACGTCACATCATACAATATTAAAAAGAATTATTCCTAAGGAGTTTTTTCAAATTTGCTTAGCACAAAGCAACGGTTTCAGCGAAATGAAACGGAACACATCCTTTTATTAATTTTATATATATGGACTGTTCTTTAGCGATACATTTAATTTTTACTTTTGGCGTTTTTTCTGTTTAAACGTTTTTTTTTGTTTTATCGCTTTTTTCTCGTTTCTGTTATTTTTTTCGGTTTTTAGGGTTTGTTTTCATTTTTAGCGATTTTTCCGGTTTTTCGCGATTTATTTAGTTTTAGATTTTTTTTAATTTGGCGCTTTTTTCGTTTTGGCGACTTTTTTTTAGTGCTTGGCGATTTATTTCGGTTTAGCGATTTTATAATTTTAGGATTTTTTAGTTTTACCGTTTTAGAAAATTTCAAGAGTTTGGCTCTTACGGTTTCCAAGATACAGCAAGTTGTGAAAATTTCATAGTTCAAAATTACATTAACTTATAGAGCACCCTTTAATGTAAATTTTTTAAACTTTAGTGTTAATTGTTGTAACTTTACAAATTTAAAGTGTACATACATACAATTAATTGTATGTATATTATATGGGATTTTAACATTTTTCGTTGCTCGTTTTGGAACACCCTTTAATTTTTAACTCTCGTGTATTTATTGTTGTAGCAGACATAGTTCTTCATACTCTGTCCAAATTTCAGGTCCGTAACTCTTACGCTTTAGCAAAACGAAACAAATAATTTGACCTACTTACTTTTATACACAAAAAAAATTAATTTTCCAACCTTGGAATCATCCTTTTTTTTTCAGATTCCAATCTAGTAGTTCTTAAAAAAATATATAAAGTATGTTAAATGAACAAAGAAAAAAGGAGAAATAGAGAAAAAGAAAAAAATTAATTAGACCTTGTTACTTTTATATATCACAAAAAGTGTAAGTTTCCCAACCCTGGAATCATCGTTTTTTATTTTTCTGATCTCTAAAACCAATCTCTTTCTTTTAAGAAAATAATATATGTTTAATTAATAAAAAAAGGGAAAAATTAGTTTTAATGAATTACTTTTATATAACAAAAAAGTAAAAATTTTCCAACCCTGGAAACATCTTCTTAATTGGTTTTTAAATTTATTTTAATTTGAAATACCAACTTTATTCGTACTGAAATATAAAATAAGTTTATTTAAAAAATAAATTAAAAAATTTGTGTTATCTAGTTACTTTTATATGGCAAAATCAAGTTTAAGTTTTCCAGCTCTGAAACCGTCTGCTCGATTTCGCTGCTTTTCAATACCAATCTATTTGGACCATTTCTGATACACCACGAAGTCTCTAGCTTTTCTGGGAGCTTCGGAAAACCGATTTTACGTACACCAGACGGACGGACGGACGGACGGATGAACATCGCTTATTCGTCTTCCCTATTTATAAGGAGCCCTATTTATAAGGAGCCAGGGTTGCATATGAATATTATGGAACTTACACACGGAATGACATCCCTATATATAGAAAAAGAAAAACAACAAGTTGATGATATTTAAACATTTTTATAGAGTGTTTAACACGCATAGATGCGTTTTTCTTTTCTTCTTGACGTGGCGCGGCGCGTTAGTTAGTTACATGACCAAATATGAAACAGTTAATGAAAAGATGTTTTTCTTATGAAAACCTCTTTTTTTTTTTTTTTGGTTAGCGTAAAGTTTTTCTTATTGTTGGATATCTTTTTGAACACACTTTCCAAAGCGAACAAGTGTTAGTAGAGTGGTTTCTGTATTTCGGTGTATTATTTATTTGTGGCGCATTACGTAACACTGGTGCTACATGTGGTAGTTGTTTGTTAAACATACAAAATTTATCATTGATATCAACAGCAATAATAACAGCAGCAACAGTAATCATCAGTAATTGTTATGATATTTTTATCTTATAGTTGCTGCTGCTGTTCCAACTACAAGCAAATAGAAATTTATTAAAATCAAAAGTTTATCTTGAGTTTAAAAAAGGGTTGCTGTTTTTTTTTTTTTTTGTTTTAAAATTAAAAGTTTGTTATTAACAATAATTGAACATTGTGTTTTTTGAGCCTAAAAGAACTTATGAAAGGATTAACTAACTGTCAAATAAATAACTAGCAAACAAGGCAACATCTAGTGCTTACGGGATTTTGGGGAAAATCTAGCATATTTCCCATACAAAACAAAATCTATTTCGTTACTAGATTTATAATTTTTAATAATATTTTTACTTAAAATTTAGTAACTATGATTTTTTTTTCAAACTTGTACTAAAAATAAGCCCATGTACTCAAAAAGGTGTGCGAATTGGATAGATTGTAGTTGTTTGGTTGTAGTTTAGGAAAATTTTGCGTTAATGGTTTTTGTTTTGGAAAAGAAATCTTGATAAATGTAAAAAAATTGTTGTAAACGGCATGAATTTTGTTGACGATTTCAGCTGAAATTTACTATTATAGCCAATTTAGGCTGACGCTATATTAAGTTATTTAGTGATTTCGACCGAAATCAAGTTGAAATGATATAATTTCCCATACATTTTCACATCTACGAAATTAGTTCATTTCACTTTGTAACGAGGTGACCCTCGTTTTAGCCGTACAACCTTGAGAATGTCACCACATTTATGGGCCAAGCACCCGAAACCAATTTATTTTTCTTGTAATCAAAGTAATTTGTATTAATTATTACAATTGCATAATATCATTAATATTATCCCACATATTATTTTTGTTATAATAATAACATTATATTATTTAGTTAATCAATAATTTAGATGTACTCAGATGAGCAAACATATTCATTTGTTATTGAAACATCAATTTAAAACTAACGCATTTTTTTAGATGGAGTCGCCATCTATATGTAAATTATTGTACTATTGCAAATAAGTTGACATTTTTAAACAACCATTATTTAGTAAGTTACGCTTTACGACAACTGAGTAATAGCAGATATTTTTGGGTATATAAGGAAGAATCTTATTATCAAAAAGAGAGTCTGCTGCTAGCTGTCAGCAAGGTAAGAACACAAAGTTGAACGTGGTGTTACACATCCATCAGCATTGTACTTGCCTCTAAACACATCTAGTGGACAGACTTATAATAACACAACTAGTGTAGAATATTTGTCGCAGCTGTAGGTTGTGTGGTGTTACACATCCCGCCTGCACCTGTTATCGCTCTCCACGAGCACACCGCTCCTTCTGAGCAATTCCGTCGCGTTCTCACACGCGCAGTTTGTAGGTTGTGTGGTGTTACACATCCCACCTACATCTGTGTGCTAGTGACTGCGCTCCTCACGAGCACGCGTAATACCGCTCCCTCTGAGCATTTCTTTCTCGCGTTCTCACACGCGCAGCCTGTAGGTTGTGTGGTGTTACACATCCCGCCTGCATCTGCGTGCACAGTGACTGCGCTCTACACGAGCATACGTTTTACCGCTCCCTCTGAGCATTTGTTTCTCGCGTTCTCACACGCGCAGCCTACAGGTTGTGTGGTGTTACACATCCCGCCTGCAGCTGTGTGCTAGTGAATGCGCTCTCCACGAGCTCTGTCTTTCTGACCGCGCTCATTAGTCATTTGAGTTGTCATTTAAAATGATAAATTTAATTTTGTAATTTAAAAGTAAATAAATATTCGGCATTGAATTGACTTCGTGTTTTACTCTCTCATGGTCTCAAAAATCAATAAATTTTTGTAGACGAATCCTGGACATCGCTGAGTTTTACCCCAGCCTACGAAACTTCGTTACAATGGCGCCCGAGCAGGGACCCTGAGAGTAGAATTAACTATAAAAAAAATTTTTACGCCGTTGTTTCGTTTATTTGCACAATAAAATAACTAAAAATAAGTAAAAATTAATTAATTAAAATAACTAACGATGAACAAATAAAAGATAATGAAAATAAAAAGATAACGAAATTAAAAAATAATAGTAACTAAAAAAAAAAGGAAAAATAATTTGCGACAAAAGCAGCGCATAAAAAAAGGAATATACAGAAAGTAAAAAAAAATTTTTTTTTTATACGCGATCACCAACAATAAGAAAATATTAAAACTGTGTGAAAAAAGGAACATTAGTAAATTAAGAACAGTAATCATAAAAACATAAAAAAATTATTAAAAACAGATCTTGTAAACTGTGTTACGCATTAAATCAGAAATTTAAAACAAATTTTCCAAACGATGTTTGAACATTGTATTCTAAGGTATTAAATATTAAATTAAAAAGTTAAATCGGTGTTAAGCACGAAATATAAAATATAGATAAACATCAATTAAAACTAAAAAGTTATTTTTTTTAAACAATAAATTAAAACAGAAAGAAAAAAATATATATCAGGGTAAAATATTAAATTAAAATATTTTTAAACGGTGGCACAGACTATTGAAAATAAAATTAACGCGATAACAATGAATTTTAATTGAAATTAAACCGTGATAATAACTATAAGTAAGCGGTAATAGAAACTTACCAAAAATAAAGAGCAATAAAAAAATAAAAGTAAACTTAAACGTTGATAACATACCGCCGGGGAAAACAATATATAGATATTTAGCAAATAAAAAAAAAATATATTAAAACACAAAATGAAAAGAAAGGAGGGAGAAAAGACAATAGATTCCAGTGCAGCTGTCATTCAGGCGTCCACGCACAACCAGATTGAGTCAAGATTCACCTTAATTGAACATGTGAAGAAGTGGAACATACTGTACGATGGAGGCAGTGATCCATTAGCCTTTATCGACCGAGTGGAAGAACTGGCCGAAATATATGCAGTATCATTGGACCAATTGCCAATAATCATGCCAGTATTTCTACAACATCAGGCTCTAGTGTGGTACCGATGCAATAACGAGCATTGGCAGGTATGGGATACATTTAAAACAAGTTTCTTAGAATTTTTTCTTTCCGCTAGATACTTAGAGCAACTTGACGATGAGATTCGTGCCAGAAAGCAGCAACCCCAAGAACCGTTTAAAACTTACGTCCTGGCAATACAAAATTTGATGCGGCACTCGCAGTTGACTAAAGAACAACAGCTCCAACAAATCTTTAAAAATTCTTGGGCAAAATATCAGTTGTATATCAAACGAAAAGATTTCTCCTCGTTAACTGAATTAATCCGCCTGGCAGAAGATCTGGAAGCCATATCTCCACTAGATACGCTACCCAGAGTAGAAAGCTTACGTGCGACAGTCGCTAGTGACAACGCCCGGCAGAATTGGTGCCAGCGCCCGGAACACTTCAACCATTCTCTACACAAGGATCTTCTACCCGACAATCATGGATCAGGAAATACCCACGGGTCATCGACGAAAATTTTGGGCTTCGAAACTCCACAGAAGTCACATCAAACTGCCACCAGTATAATACGTCTACTCAGTGTAAAATCGCCAATAGAATCCACCAGCAACTCCACGAATGAACTCAAAACTCATATCCGGAGAAATTACTCCATTAACCCACACAACTCGGCAGCAAGCAAGGCGACGAAAAATAAAAATCGTTGTCAGCGCAACCCGTCACCTTCGTGGGTAGAGATATCACCGAGATCAATCCAGCTACTACAGCCTTGGTACATCACACCAAAACGGGTCCCGTGGCGGCGTACATCCCAAAGTCCGCCCACACTACCATTCACCACGTTCTCCCCATGTGTGTTCATACCAACAACATCCGACAAAGCATCATTCCAAGTGGACTCACCAAAAACCAGTTCAGTCCCACGACACATGCAAACCGGAAGCAGCCACGAGTTACCGCTGGAACTCCAAGAACGAATTAATCATCTACAAGAAAAAAGATCAACGCGCCAGCGACATCGTTTTCAGCAACGTATTCGAGAGACAGTGTACAGAGTCCAGATAAGCCGTTTTGGAAGCGTCAAAGTCGTCATCCAGCCGCAACAATAGTTCCTCACCCGAAGAAAGGGGGGACTGTAACGACGAAAGTCGGGTGACCCTCGTTTTAGCCGTACAACCTTGAGAATGTCACCACATTTATGGGCCAAGCACCCGAAACCAATTTATTTTTCTTGTAATCAAAGTAATTTGTATTAATTATTACAATTGCATAATATCATTAATATTATCCCACATATTATTTTTGTTATAATAATAACATTATATTATTTAGTTAATCAATAATTTAGATGTACTCAGATGAGCAAACATATTCATTTGTTATTGAAACATCAATTTAAAACTAACGCATTTTTTTAGATGGAGTCGCCATCTATATGTAAATTATTGTACTATTGCAAATAAGTTGACATTTTTAAACAACCATTATTTAGTAAGTTACGCTTTACGACAACTGAGTAATGGCAGATATTTTTGGGTATATAAGGAAGAATCTTATTATCAAAAAGAGAGTCTGCTGCTAGCTGTCAGCACAAAGTAGACCAGAGTTGAAGAAAGTGACTTATGAAAAAAGCTAAAATCATTTGTCGCGCAGATTCTGTGAGAAAGGGACAACTGCAGTATATTTATTATTAAAATGTTACCAAAAAAATCAAAACAAACAAGAGAAAATGTGTGCTTTGTGAAATATACACGTGTACATACATACATACACATTTACAAAATTAAATTGAAGAATTTGTTGCATTTACTTAAAAAAACCGAATGTGAAAAAGATTATTTGTATTAAAAAGTTATTAAAATTTGTTTGCAAATTATTCCTGATTTAACTTTAAGCATTTTCATTGAAAAATTTTAATTTTTTCCTTTTATTTACAAAAATCACTCAGCGAATAAGACCACAAAGTGTTAAACGAAAAACATTTCAACAAGTAAACAATTTTGCAAAATTAGATGAAAGAATTTGTTGTCTTGAATTAAGAAACAAAGTGCGAAATAGCTTATAACTATTAAAAAGGCAATTACAAATTGTTTTAAGATGATTGCAGATTTCATTTGAAGCATTTTCATTAAAAAATATTAATTTTTATCATTTATTTACAAAAATCGTCAAGCGAATGAGGTTACAAAGTATAAATTGAAATTAAGCTACAAAATTCCACCACGAAAGAAGTTTAAAGAAGACGCAGTGACAGAGTGAGCGCGAGATCCGAAAACACAAATTATCTTCCGTCTCGTGTCATCTCTGGTATACCCTGTGCTGTCAGCAAGGTAAGAACACAAAGTTGAACGTGGTGTTACACATCCATCAGCATTGTACTTGCCTCTAAACACATCTAGTGGACAGACTTATAATAACACAACTAGTGTAGAATATTTGTCGCAGCTGTAGGTTGTGTGGTGTTACACATCCCGCCTGCACCTGTTATCGCTCTCCACGAGCACACCGCTCCTTCTGAGCAATTCCGTCGCGTTCTCACACGCGCAGTTTGTAGGTTGTGTGGTGTTACACATCCCACCTACATCTGTGTGCTAGTGACTGCGCTCCTCACGAGCACGCGTAATACCGCTCCCTCTGAGCATTTCTTTCTCGCGTTCTCACACGCGCAGCCTGTAGGTTGTGTGGTGTTACACATCCCGCCTGCATCTGCGTGCACAGTGACTGCGCTCTACACGAGCATACGTTTTACCGCTCCCTCTGAGCATTTGTTTCTCGCGTTCTCACACGCGCAGCCTACAGGTTGTGTGGTGTTACACATCCCGCCTGCAGCTGTGTGCTAGTGAATGCGCTCTCCACGAGCTCTGTCTTTCTGACCGCGCTCATTAGTCATTTGAGTTGTCATTTAAAATGATAAATTTAATTTTGTAATTTAAAAGTAAATAAATATTCGGCATTGAATTGACTTCGTGTTTTACTCTCTCATGGTCTCAAAAATCAATAAATTTTTGTAGACGAATCCTGGACATCGCTGAGTTTTACCCCAGCCTACGAAACTTCGTTACAACTTAATTTCAATGAAATCGACTGATTTTACACTAAAAACTACTTTTTTTTTTACAAAAAATTTAAGGTGTCAGATATAATTTTTTTAAATTCAATTTAAATTCACTTAAAATTAAAAGATGTGTCAAAATCATTATATTTAAAATTAATCGTTCAAAAAGATTTTATTTCGATTAATCAAATAAATTTTAAGTTTGCTTATATTATTACGATAAATAGCAAATAAATGCATTTCATATATTAAAAAAAATTAAGTTTTATTGGGATATTCGAATAAACAACGAATATTCGTTTTATTTGTTAAGTAATCGAATAATATAACATATTATTATTATATTATAATATAGGAACAAATAAAATCTTGCCAGAATTATAGGAATACACCACATTATATACATATAATATTATAATGAATAAAATTTTTTCGAAGTGGATAATCAATCGATTAACAAGCTAAATTTTTAGTTTGATAAAGAATATTTGATTTAATAATCGAGTAAAATATAAACAACGAATAAAAGCTAAAAAAATCGATTAGTCGAATAAATTCTATTTTGGATTTGTTTGTTCAAATTGTTCAATAATCGATTAAAAGTTAAACAAAGAGCGAAGATATATTGAAAGAAAGTTCAAAATGAAAAATCTAATAAAATATTGTTACGAAAATATTCCAACAGGGTTAATGTAAGTGATACGCGAAAATATTCCTACAGGGTCAATGCAAAGAACTATGTAGCTAGAAATATTTAGCTAAAGACCTAAACGTACACACGTATTCACATGCAAGCACTATAGCAACAACAATAATTGAATACATACCCTGAAGGAAAGGTGGGTTTAAGTGTCCCCAAGCCACCACTTTTGTCGACTATTTTGGTGACATTGTCAACGGAGCGTCTATTAATATTGTTTTTAATGCGTAGAAGGCATTTTTTCAAATACACACAATTATGCTTCTTCTTAATGTTCTATTGGTTTCTTGAAAATAGAAGTGACGTCAAGCAAATTTTAAGTGTTTATCAAAATTTGTTTAAGAAATCAAATTAAATGATTAATTTAAACGTATTGAACAATAATTAGAAAAATTATATGTACAAAAAGAATATACAAAACAAAAATTTTTAAAATTACAACGATTTTAAGTGAAAGGTGCCAATTATGGAAATTCTTTTTTGACCCTATGGACACGCAAGTGTTTGACTTTACTAATTCAGCGAAACGTAAAATTTTTGATTTACATATATGTATTTAATAGAAATGACAAAGAAAATCCCTACTTGCTGGCAATAATCTGAACGAATGAATTAATTAGTTCTTGTTATTTTAGGTTTTTTATGCATAAGTTCCTTTTTTATATATTAGTTTAATAAAACACCAAAATGCGAACAAAATATGGAATTCCATTACCAAAAGTGTATAATAGAATTACTAAAATGTACCAGTGACCATCTGTTGCCAATGTCTTCATATGGTCCCTAAAGAACTATCTAATCAGTAGTTCCAATTAGGGATGGGCAAATGAAAAAAATGTATCGATATATATCGTATCGATATTTTTGAACAGTATCGATATATCGATATTTTTTGCTGCATTATTTCGAATGCACAATCAGTCACTTTAAGAAACTATTATGTTAAGTTATACGTAACCTACTGTAGCTCCTTAAGACTTCATTAGTTTTTACTCTCTGTTGCTGCTCTGTGCTGTGCCGTTCTGTTTCTAAATTTTAATAGTTACTTTTTCTGTAATAAATTATCAGCTGTTTCGGACCAGAACGGTCACAGTTTTCCACTAAAGTGATGAGGTTTGCATCGTCCATTGTAATTAGAGTTTTTCTTTTCCCGGACTTTTTCATTTCCCGGGAAAGCGAAAACGATTTTTCGGTTTCCCGGGAATTCTCGCCCGGTGCAAAACAATACAAAATATTTTTTTATTTAATTTTAATTTGTTTATTTCAACAAAAAACAAATTATAATTCATGATTAAATAATAATAATAATAACGTTTTATAAACACATTAGTCAAAAAAATAACAGAATTTCAGTTCCCGGCCATAATTGTTGTAAAGTTTTAGCTATAGTTCTACTGTCATCACCTTACTCATCGAGGAATGTGTACAAACTAAAGTTGCCCGCACAAATTTCCCGCGATTTCTTTCCCGGAAAATGTGCGGGATCCCAAGAAATCCCATATGAAAAAAAAATTCTTAAAGCACAATCACAGTTTATTTCGAAATGTTTTTATTTTATTTATGCTGCCACTTACAATTAGTTAACAGTTTTTATTTTCACAAGTTGAACCGAAACAGAACAGAATTAAGGAGAGAAAATCTAACGGCTTGTATATGATTTCGATAAACCAAAAAGAGTCAGCTGATTCGTAACAGAACAGAAATTAAAAACAAATTCTGCTTTTAGGCTTATTCTCACACAATCCAAAAAGTTACCTGCCTTAGTTGGGTCGCCTTATAAATTCGCCTGGTATGTTATTATGAAATTTCTCTTTTTTTCTTCGCATCACTAGTAGTAATGTCAATATCGTACAGTTAAAAAACGGCTATAGCTCTTAAAAGTATCGAAACCCGATACTCGTAAATAAGAATCGATGTATCGATATATCGGATTTTGAAATATCGGCGATATATATCGATATTTATTTTCTCAAATATCGATATTTCGATATATCGATATTTTTTGCCCATCCCTAGTTCCAATGTCAGTAGTTGCTTTTCAATGACACGTGCATGTTAAATGTCTATAGCAAAAAGCATTGTGTGGGGTATAATTAGTCAGTAGTACTGGCGACAATAGTCAATAGTGAATCAGTACGGATTCACTAGTGACATATCCTACAGAGTAGCTACACGCGTATACACATACACATAAAAGTGCTAACACATATGCCCTCCAAGAAAAATAAACGTAACGCATTTTGCGAAGCGAAAACGAACCGCATACGGACCGCCATTTCACTAACACTCGCATAGTTTTTCATATAAAAATAAGAAGAAATTAATTCTGCGTAAAACTCTTCGTAAACGTGCCGTTTTTTACGGTACGAAACGGAACTGATTTTGCGTAATGGAAACGAACTGATTTAAACCTAAAATTACCTAAAACAGTCCGAAAACGAACTGATTTTTCTTAATGGAAACGGAGTGCATAACTGTTTTTGGTTAATGGGGCAGCCATGTTGACAGAACACTTGAATTGTTTTAGTTGATCTTTGAAGTGTGCTGATCTGATTGTTGTTAAATCAAATTAGCTTTCGTAAGTATTAATATAATTTCAAAGTTAAAAATGGACAAAAAAGGATACTATGAAGTAAGGCAGGAACTTAGAAGTATTTGTGAAATTAGTGGTTGTGTAAAAAAAAAAACAAAAAAAGTTAGACAAGTCTAAAAAAAGATTGAAAATCAAGAAATAGACTTGTGCGTGACAACGGATCTAATGGATATTGATGAAGAACAGTTGGAATTTAATTATAGTGAAAGTGAAGTTGGATCAGAAATTAGGACTGATGCAACCGATAATATTGATGAAAAAAGTTTGTGTTCCAATATTGCTTCTTGGTGCGTAGAATTTGGAATAACAGAAGCAGCTGGGAATGGGTTGCTGAAATTTCTACAGAAATATCATCCCAATCTACCTCAAAACATTAAAACTTAAAAAAAAACGCCATGCGAAGACTTGAACAATGTATTAACTATTGCTGGTGGGCAATATTTACACATTGGGTTGAGAAGAAAAGTGGAGAAGTTTCTTTCACTAAATAATATAAAAGAATCAGTTATAAAACTTGATATAGGAATTGATGGTGTGCCATTAACCAAAAACTCTAACAGCCAGTTGTGGCCCATCCTAGGCAATATAATTCCCTACAAGGAAGTATTTTTAATAGGCATTTTCCACGGTTACAAAAAACCAACATGCGCCAATACATTTCTTCAACCATTTATTGATGAAATGAAAGACCTGATAAAAATACCAATAATATATAAAGGCAACAGTATACGAGTGGAAATCAGATCATTTATTTGTGATGCGCCTGCGAGATTATATATTTTATGTAAGTGAAAAAATACATTTTTTTTATGCACTTTAACATTAACAAACTACAATTTATTTAGGCGTGAAATTACATTCTGGGTACAGTAGTTGTACAAAGTGCACCATAAGAGGCATATATTATCAACATAAAGTATGTTTCCCTGGCACTGAGAATAGTCTCAGAACTGACCAGAATTTCAAAGAAAAACTTGATAGTGATCATCATATTCGTGTTAATGTTGGATTGGAAAGCTTAAACATCGATTGTGTAACAAACTTTCCGATAGATTATATGCATTGCGTATTGTTGGGCGTAACGAAGCAAATTCTTCAGTGCCTGGTCAAGAAAAGGAAGCACAAATTTTCTCTGAAAAAAGAAGCTATCGAAGAAATTAATAATAACTTTCGCTGTATCAGGAAGTGTTTGCCATCTGAGTTTCAAAGAAAGCAAAGAACGTTGCAAGAAATGGATCATTGGAAGGCAACAGAGCTAAGAATTTTCCTATGTTACACAGGTATGTAAATATAGTCTACTTTGTATTAAAAAATTACTTCAATTCTAAATGTAATTAACTTTGAATAATTTCTTAGGTGTATTGGCGCTCAAAGATAATTTGAATGAAAAGTACTATTCTCACTTTTTGTTATTGGTATGTGCCGTCCGTATCCTTAGCCATCCAGAAGACTGTCACACCAATAACAACTGTGCTTCCGCGCTCATAACAGAATTTGTGGAACAATTTCCGAAGTTATATGGAACAGAAAATATGTCTTACAACGTACACAGTTTATTGCATTTGGCTGATGATGTGAAGTCATTTGGGCACTTACGACTCATACAGTGCGTTTAAGTTTGAAAATTTCATGCAAAAAATTAAAAAGATGGTTAGAAAACCATCTTTACCTATTCAACAAGTCATGAAAAGGCTTAAGGAAATTTAATTCTTACAAGAGGCAAAATCTGAGCTAACGTATACCGAAATTTTCAATATTGGTTCAGTATACCCAAACAATTACTGTATTGTTAATGACAACGGTTTCAAAATAATAAAATTTGATAATGTATTAAATTTAAAGGATTTTTTTACTTATCCTGTGCCGTCGTCTAACTGTTCTATATTTTCATGCAATGAAGAAATACTTTGTGACTATTTAAAAAGCTTCGTAATCAGTGAAATTAAAACCAAAGTGGTTAAATTACAATTAAAATAAATTTGTGTATATATACCATTACAACATTTGTAACACCCATATCTCATTTCAGACAATGGCCACCGCAAGTGACGAAGAAACTCAACTTCGTAAGATAATTCTTATATAAAATTAAACACCATTATAACTACTATTTGTAGGAAAGTTTCAATGAACTCAATTTGATTTACATTATTTTCTTTTTCCTTTAAATTATATGAAGAACTTTAATTAGTAAATGAAAAATGTTCAAAATCATTTGAAAAACATCGCAAATCAAATTGAAATTGTTCAAACTTTCCTAAAAACGCTGTAAAGCAAATTTCTTTTTAATTCCAGAATTATCGGATCTACTACATTTCAATGATAACGACTGCGAAAAGTACTGTACATTTACTACAAGAAATGAAAACATTAAGCCAATTTCAAGCACACAAAAAACAATAGGAGAAAAAAAATTTTACTACAAAACCAGTACAAGCAAACATCTCTTAAAAGCTTTGGATGCGAATGCTACGATTAGTGCATCTGTGGAAACAGGACAGCGGAACACAAGTACCAATTTCACAATAGAACAGCAGAACACAGCACAACAGCATTCAGAATCGGATAATAGTGACTCCTCTCAACTACAAACACAACCAACAGTTGGCATAAATGAAATCCTCATGCAAAACAACAATCTTTTAAAAGCTACGCTGAAAGAGCTCAAGTATTTACGGCAGGAGAACAAATGCATGCGCCGAGAAATTGAAGAGCTTAAGGCTATTTGCACCAGCAACAGTGCAAAAACTAAATCCAAGTTTTCCCTTCACATTCCACGATCTACCGCAGAGTCTTTTCTAGAATTGGAGGAACAAGTCAAGACAGAAGACGGTGAAAATGCTTTGGTATGAAAATGTCGGAATCTATATTTTTTAAGTCAAGTTAACAAATATCTTTCCTCTTATTATTTAGAAAGGGATATTGAATGGAATAACTGACATATCCTTAGAAAAATACGTGCGGAATTGTCTTAAAACGGTACTTCTAGACCAAGCAGCATGTAGCTTTTCTTGGTTTGGTCACCATGCAAATACACCTGTACATGCATTCACGGTAATGAATATAATAAAAGGTAAACAATTTTAAATTTGACGTGCAATTTCTGATCATTATGTCTCATTCATTTTTTAATATAGAATGTACAATGGACAAATTTCCCAGCGCGAGGATCTCCGACTTTATTGCTGTTGCCAAAAAGTGGTTCGAATATGCAAAGGACCGGCAGCGGAAAGTCGCAAACAAAAATAAAAAATTATCTTAGTTTTAATTCCTAAATATATTTTACTACTCACCACAGTAGCAGGTTGAAGTAAAATCCTGCCAGTTTTAGTTTTTAATTTTAAAACACATGTGAAAATTATATATTAAATTACAAAATAAATGTTCCTATCTATTCTTCAGTATAAAAAAGCTTATATTATTTCGATAGAGAAATTCAGTACGGAAACAGAACGTTTTGCAGATACAAAAACGTACCGCTTCAGCGTTACGTACACGTGCCGCTTTGTGCGTTACAAAAACGTACCTCTGCAGTGTTACGTAAACCCAACACTCTGGTATTACGAAAACGGACCGCTTTAGTGTTACGTAAAAGAACTACTTTAGCTTAGCCTTGGCGTACTACCAATACATTCAAATTACTACTTTTTGTAGATATGCTACTTATGGGGCGATACAGGGGTTAGAAAATAATTTTCGTAACATAAATAATCGACACTATTACAGTTATAAATTTATTTTTGTTTTGATTCCTTTGTACTTAAACCAGAGCACGAAAATAAACGAAACAAATTGTTTGATTTTCTTTTGTTTAATTCATTGGAGTGAGAGAAACAAAAACAGTGAAAATGATTGCTCAATTTGTTCAAGGAAAAAAGAAAACATTTTGTTGCTTTGCATTTGCGTATATACAGTGAATAGCGACAACAAACTAATAAGACAAAGTTGTTTGTGTATTTCGTATTACTGGTAGTGCATGTGTGCATGTGTATTTCGTATTGCTAGGACTGAGTGTGTGCTGTGAGCAGTGATGGGAAAGTTAGTACTATCTATGTATATTTACTATACTATTTAACATGAAAAAGGACCGTAACACATTTGATACTCTCACGGACAACTTAGTAGATATGCAGTCAGAAGACGCGCGCATGCATATATTTTTGAAAATAATTAATTTTATTTTTCGAAAAATGGAACGAAACTTTATTAGTAATGCTCTTTTAGAAAATTGTAACCTTTCACAATTAAACATCAACGAAAAACATATTTCACGCAATGATATTTTATGTGGCACATAAAGCTATCTATTGAAACAACTGTTTTAAATCAGTTTAAAGAAAATTTGAAAATTATATTAAAATTATATTAAGCTCTAAGGGCAAAAGTGGACTTTGACAATGAAATGTTAGTTTGGTTTAGTAAGTTTCCCCTGAAAATATTTAATCTGGTAAAATCAACATCATTATACCACTTTTAATTAAAATGTTCCCAGGGAAAAGAAAAATTTTTTAAATATGGACAATCAATATAGAGCATTGACTGTATGGAAGAACTGAAACTATTACATACCAACAGAGAATATATGCAGTTTTTGGGGGTTATTATGTAATCCGAATCGAACGGAAATGTGTTCGAATTCCAATGTTAATAACATACAAATTCGAACAGTTTTCGTTTCGAATCGAATTACATAATAACCCCCCTGGTCTACATTGGCTGAAAATAAAAACGCATTACATGAATACATGTTTCCTGATAAATCAGAATTTTGTCCGTCGAAATGTCGAAAGGATTTTCTCTTACCAAAATCTCATGAAAACAAAATAAAGGAAGAGCCTTCGTAATCTGTAACTCGCTAAACCTAAATCTCTATAGCTAAAATTCTATAAAATCAATTTATCGATTTTCGGCTAAGAATGCAATTTCCAAACGTGTATTGATAAATCAGGTAATGGCTTAAAAACGTAATTCGCCGAAATTGTATTGTTTTATGTCATCGCCAAAAATTTTAAATTTTCTATTTGTTCAGCATTTTAGGGATCGAATTCAGCTTTAGCGAGCTACGGAATACGGGGGCAAGCCTTATGTTCTCACAGTATTAAGTCTAATCCAGGCTATAACTATTTTATATTTGCACTTATATGTTCCTATTTTATATCTTTGTAAATGAATTTTGTATACTTTTTTGTTAATAAAATTTAAATAGAAAATATAATTTATAGTATTCTCGGGATCAAAAAAGGACTAAAAAAAAATTTTTTTTGATGCCGAAATGAAAATCTCATTTCCCATCACTGGATGTGAATATTGAAACCAGCGTTACCATTTGTCAAGTTTTTCCTTTTCCTTGGAATTTTTTTGATGATGTATGAAAACCCGAAACAAAACTATGTATTTAGTTAAATATCTCAATTAGTAGGCCACAAGTGGTCAAGTTTTATATACTATTGGGTGGTGCTTCAAAAACTCTTTTCGATGATACCAAATTTTATTTATGTCGTCTTGGAGCAA
Source organism: Tachina lurida (assembly GCA_944452675.1). NCBI lineage: Eukaryota > Metazoa > Arthropoda > Insecta > Diptera > Tachinidae > Tachina > Tachina lurida. The sequence continues at coordinate 143,155,294 of OX101754.1, forward strand.
AGTACAAAAATATTCGAAAAACTGAAAAAAATACCTTTTTTAAAAATGGTCCAGCTCACGGATGGTCAATAGTGTGTCCCGTCAATGTATCAGAAAAAATTTTTTCCGGCTTCAGTATCGCAAGAGACATCAAAATTTGCGTAATTCTATCCAGATTACGAAAAAATTATTAGAACTAAAATTGGCTTCCATCTTGAGGGCTCTACTGCGCGAGGAAGATTTGTTAATTTTACGTAATGTTTAAAATAACGAAAAAAAATAAGCTTAAAGGTATTTTATTATTGAAATTCATGATACAACATGTGAGAACATAAAGTTTTTATTTAGTAGGAAATCTTAAAATTTGAACTTATATTTGTGGCTAAAAGTTGGCATTTCTGCTCGTGATCGCAGTCTTGTTCTAATAAATCCATCTCTAGAAGTAGCGTCAGTTACACTTTGTGAGGCCTCTGTTACCACTTTAACACATCTTTCAAATGATTGTGTATGACAAGGGAAATCAGCTATTTCCAAACTTCTTTTTTTTGTTCATCATTTGAAGGTCAACTTCAGAAATATGTCGGAGAACTGGCGGTTCTGTAACCTGACACTCGTCCCACAAAATAATTTCGGTATAATCCATCCTTAGCATGGAAGTTTAGTTTTGGTGGCTTAAATATCCTGCGTTTAATGCTTCCTACAGTATCTCTAGCTTTAATTATTATACGTAATACCACCTGCCGAATGTGGTCTCTATTATCAAACATCATACTGATAAGTAAGTTTTCTGGGTGAGCAAAGAAAGCATTTCTTTCTATGACAGAATCCACAACAGATCTTATATATTCTGGTAAAAATCGAGAATACATAATTAATTGAAAAATATGTTTGGACCCTTGCTTAAAAGACATATTTTGCTTGATTAAGAACCATATCGAGGCATATACTTTAACGACGTAGTTAACAAGCAATTGCAAATTTTCTGATGGACTAAGAGTACTTATGTAAAGTCTTAGTATACGATTAGCAGTAGTAAGCCACCTCGAGTGAGCAATATTCCCAGGTTGACGGTTTGCCAGTTCAGGACAACAAAAACCAGTTGATACAGCTTGGCATATCTCATAAAGATATATTTGCTCTGTACTTAAGTCATTGACTATATTTTTGGGCAAGTAAGGTAAATTAGCAGCCACTGCACAAAAATTCACCGCCATTTTGTTTTCACAACCATTTAACTGTCTTCCAATAAGTCCAGAATATTCTCTAGGTCCCGAAGTGCAACCATCTAAATTCAAGAATAAATGACGAAAAGGTAAATCATTGAAGTGAAGCATACAAATACACCATTGCAAAGGTCTATCCAAATATTTCTCTAAATATTGAATCACACCACCCTTCCAACCGGTGTTAGTTGCAGTTCCGTCACACCCAACGCAAATCACGTTATCTAAATTCCAACCTTTTTCCTCAAATAAAGCTGTGATTGAAGTTAGAATTCCTTTGGCAGTACCACGACATGCTGTTGCGTGTCCCAAATAAATTGATCCAGGTTCTGCTAAGACTGAAATGTGCTCTTCTAAAACTTCTTTACGATGGTATAGATCCCCTATTTTCTTATTTATCAGAGTCATGTCTTTTCGTCCATCAAAGTAAATACCTTTTATATTAATACCTCCAATATCTTAGCCTTAGACACAGCTCTTTGGATTTTGTTTTTGTCAACAACCAGAGTTAAGTCTTCTGTAGAAATCAAGCCTACATCAGTTAAAACTGCAGAAGCTAGAGCAGCAGCTGATCGAGTCGATAAGCCATATCTTTCACAGACCTTAGAAACTGTTGGTAACTGCAATGTATTCCGATTTGCCGTCGAAGTAGATATTATATCTATTGGGGATATGTTTTCTGTTATAGAATCTATGTAAGATGTAAATACAGAATCATCTTCACAATTTTCTGTTACAAAATCATTTTCATGCTGTGAGCACGACCTTTTCGATATCCTTTCTAGTTCTTCAATTTGTCTCTGCTGTCGTTTATTTAATTTATCTGTTTCTTTCCTATCAACAATTCTTATAATCATTTTTCTGATATTTCGTTGATCCAATAAAAAACTTCGTTCATTGAACAACAACAAAACTTGAATGAAATGCATTTACAAGTAGCAACGTCGAAAAGCTTTTCAGATGAATCTAAAAAGGTCTTTAGATTATTTTCAAAGCTAACGCTTCGTTTGCATTTGGGATATCTTTTTAAATTAATATACTTTTTGAAATATGATTTTAATAGCTGAATAACTCGTTCCTTAGTAACGATTGGAATCGAAGCCTTAGTCCAAATGTTATTAATCTGTTCAAAAACAATAGCATATATATCTGAATTGGATGGATCCTTCCCATTATTCTTCAATTTCATGTCGTTCTTCACAAATAAAATAAATTTAATGACATCTTTTATAGTTGGTAGCTGCCGATCGTCGAGCTCTTTATATGCTCCCAAAAAAGCACAAGTAGTATTACTTCGTCTAGAACTCATTATATTAAATCCACAAAATCCGCTTTTAGTACTGCAGTAATCTTAACTGAACTATAATATAAAAACTAGTTTCTAATAAAAAAATATATGCTTAAGTTATTTAAAAAGAAATATTTATAACAACCTACCGCAACCTAGTTCTTGTGAAAACTGATTCAATTCAAATAATTTGTCTCGGCAACTATGTACTTCTTAATATGCAACATACATCAAAAGTATTTGTATGTATATGTATATGTATGTATATTATACATAAATAGAGCAGCAAACAGTAAAGACTTTTGAATATTTAGCTCAGTTGTTTCAATTAAGAATTAGTGAATTATTGAAGTTTCCATGATCGGTAGAACCCTTGAGATATATGTAGATTAATTTAGCTGTAAAAACAATTATGATAATATACGATCAATTACGCAAATTTTGAGGGGTCTTTCGTTGAGAAAAAAGAAAAATTAATTTTTCGGGACACACTAATGGTCAAAGCTAGAACCAAAATATTTTGGGAATCATCATAAAACATATCAAACTTTATTTTCAGAGGGGTAACAAAAGCACTTTTTCTCTTCCATACAAGTTGAGTCGTTATAATATTTATTAATGTATGTGATATTTTTTTAAGATCTCTAAATCTAAAACTAAATATGAATTTTTTATTTTGTTTATTTTATTATACATATGTTAAGGTTTTGATTTTAATCGGTTTTATATTTTTAAATAAAATGAATTCCAAATACAATTTTATGTTTTCTTTTAAAATTTTGGTACTTTTGTAGAAAAAAAGTTTTTGTATTGGAAAAAAGTTTTTTTTTCAGATTTAAGAAGTTTTTTAAAAAATATTTATGGTAACGCTGATTGAAACACACAGCCACGGCTGCCAGATGTGACGATTTATCGTCATTTCGACGATTTTTGGTGCCGAAATAGCAAAATGACGATTTGACAATTTTTTCCTTAAAATGGACGATTTTTCAACAGTTGAAATGGGTAGCTTTTCATGAAAAGTCTACTTTTAAAATTCATATGTATATGCATAACCAATAAAAGATTGTGGTGTAATTTTGCAGACTCTTTCTTAATCATTTATTGTTTAATTTAAAAATATTTATTTGTTTGTTGATGCTTTAGGGTTCAATTCAGAAGAAATTCTGAGCCATTAGTAAAATTTCTTTTGGATGAGTTTGATTTAAAAATAAACAATGATCCATTACAACATACAACAAAATTCCATATCACTATCGATGCAATTTTTTCAAAGCACATTGATAAAATCCAATCGCAAACATATGTATCATATTTTAGCTACCACAAACCAATTATTACTACAGTAGATTATAATGATTGAGTTTTTGAAACTTCTATAAATGCTAAAAAAAATTTTATAGCTATTCTAAACACAAAAAAGTAATAGGTATGAATAATTTTATAATATCAATTAAAATATTTGTAATGTCAATTAAAAAATTAATTAAATGTTTACCTATAAACAATCATTATATAATATAATTTTATTGCATTGTTATTTAACACTTCAGTTTGTTTTATATAACCAAGCAGCATAGCTACAACCGGGTGTCCTAAGACACCTCTCTTCTTTTTTAATTGAAAACGTTTCTTTTTGTGTTCCACAGCGTCCTACACGACATTACTTTACTCACCACTTTCTATTAAAGCGTTTAGAACCAATTATGCTAATTCTGATCCAAGGTTGGCAAACGGTATCGTAAAAATACCGATACCGATTCAAATACCGCTACAATTAGGTACCGGTATCGTTATCGATACCGAAATCGATTTCCGTTAGAAAATACCGGTAACCAGACTACCGTTTACGTCTATACCGGTACGTACCGGTATACCGATTCCGGCCAAAAAGTAAATGATAATTGAGTTGTAGTTGCCAAATTTTTATTATGTATTACAATTTTTTTTTACCATGAGACAACTACTTTTTATCAGTTGTATTTTGGTTTTTATTTCGACCATTGTGTTCGTTTTGCTTTATTATTCCAGATGCCAACCAATCCCATATACCTACCAATATTATTGCCTTGTTCATAAAAGATAGAATCTCAAAAAAAAAATAGCAAGACCGAAACTAAAAATATTGGCGTTATTCGATGTTTGATGCAAATGGTCTTGCGTAAGTGCAAATAAAAATGTCTTAGCTTTTCTTTCGATTGTGTGTGTAGTTTGTTGTTGGATTTTAAAGAAAAGCTACGATATTTTGCATTTACAACGACGCAAGACAATTTGCATCCAATACCGAATACCGCCATTTAAAATGTTTTGTAATGGTTTGGTTTCAAAAAACAGCATAGATAAGAACCATTGTTTCGAAGACAACTAAAATTAGTTGTTATTCAGAATACCAAAAAACAGTTGTTTAAAACTTAAGTTATTTCAGTTTCAATCCAACTTAGTTGAGCTGTAAACCGTAATATGGGAAAAAATTGCAAAAATATATTTCAATTAATTTGGTGTTGGTCTTGTTTACACATTTGACCGTAATAAATAAGTTTGGTAGAGAAAAAATTTCTAAACTTTTATATTTGAATTTAAAGATTCCTCTCTCTCTTAAAATTTTAATTGTATAATAATATTATTTTCTTTGTTTTTAAGTTGGCTACAAGAAGATTGTTTATTCTTTGAATTGAAATATTCAAATGTTCGTTTCGTCTGAATTTGGCGAGTACACCCACTTGACCTGAGATTCGATAAAAAACGAATGCTCACTAAAGCGAAGAAATTTCGAAAAAAAAATAAATTGTTCGATATTTGTTCGCAATTCAAAAAAAAATTCGAATGTTCGCTAAAGCTCCGAACTGCGAACTTCTCTCGAAAGTTTTTCTATTGAGTGACGGTAGCTGCCGAGAAGTGTGCCAGCCTGCTATTCAAGAAGTACCTAGTTCGAAGCATGACAGCACTGTAAGTTAAAAAATAAAATATGAACACATATCTACATACATATGTGCAATAATTGAATGAAAAAAAAATTTGCCACGATAGCCCAGTGGACTTGTGTTAGCCTGTTAGAATGGAGGTACCATGTTCAAAGCCTGCAGCGTAAGTTACGGAATTAACAAATAAATAAAATAAGTAAGTTAAAATAAATTATTTGCGATATCGTAATTAATTCGATAATCTCTCACTTTTGATATTGCTAGTGAAACCTCGAAATCGAATGTTTTTTGAGACAAAACTGAGCGACAGGTGAACATTTTTCGATTCATTTTTGAGTGTCACTCTCGATAGTTTTACACGATAAATGTTCGAGATATATTCGAAATCGATATCATTAACGAAAGCCGTGGTCAACTGGGCAAATACGAATATGTAAAAACGGACGAATATTCGGACATAACACAGTGTGACAACAAAAAATACCTGCGAGTATAACCACAATCTGTATTTGAAATTTTCCAAACACCTACAAAATTCTTAGTTACGGGTAAAAAACTGGTTTTTCGTACCCGTAGGTACTTATCAACCTCTAACTAAGTTAAATATCAACCTGAGTTATAAAAAATATGGTTCCAGTACAAAAATATTGCCTAAGAACGTGTCCAAAGAAAAGTTAAATTAAATTTAACAAATACATACATATATTTGAAATTTACTGAAACAAGATATACATATATGGTCCGAAAAGTCTTAGTTTCTTCTTTCTGTATGCGTGTATAAATTTAAAATCGGTTGATAATTATCTTAGTACCGTTTACGTCTATACTATAGTTAATCAAGATTTTGGAGGTGTCTGGAAAATTTCAAATACAGATTTTTGTTGTACTCGACAATACCTAGCAGAAAAATAGTAAGGCCGGGTTTACATCTGTATGCCATGTGCCACACAAGCATAAAAAAAGCGTAACCAATAATTACTAATAAAAAAACTTTTTGATTCAGACACGTATTTATTAAGTTAAACAGTTTCATACATAACTATTAGACAATTTTATAGAATCCAACATGATTGAAAATAGTTTAAATCAATAAATACATGTCTGAATCAAACAGTTTTTCATTATCAAATAGTGGTTACGCTTTCGTGCACGTCCCAGGTATTTCAATTTCATTAAATTTTGTCACACAGTGTAATTTATCAGTATAGACAAAAGTTTTATTTTTACTATTAATTAAAGAAAATTTATACTTTATATATGTAAAGTTTGAACTGTAGTCTCCTTGTTTCACTTTTTTAACAAATTATTTTTGAATAATAGTATAAAAACAAATATAGAAACAAATAAGTTTATGTGCTTTTATACATATGTTAATGTAAAAATACTCCCTTTTTTGAAGTAATTTAATAAAAAATAGATTTATTTGCTATGTCCACTGCCTGCAATAATAAATTCATCAGTCGTCACATATCGGTATACCGGTATTATAAACTCGATAACGGTATGTACCGGTAATACCGATACCGAAATAAAAAAAATACCGATACCGCTACCGATACCGAAATTGAAAAAATAATTGTACCGCTATCAATACCGATACAGTTATTTGTTACGGTTTCCAACCTTGTTCTGATCCCTTTATAAGAAGTTATAGAGATTTTAATAAACTTTATTTTTATGTTGATTTCTCTTTGAGAGATCATTTAATCAAAATAATATTTTAATCGCATTGAATAATTAATAACTTTTGCAAAAATTGTATACCTAGGCATAAAAAGTCTGCGTACATATGCTTAGAAATAGTTTTATTTTCCAAATTATTGTTAAATACTAAAACACCTAATCTAAATTAGGGTTTTTTTAACAGACTAACTCCTTACTAATTTATTTATGGCAACTCTGTTTCACAATGCTCGGTAACATTCATTTTATCGATCTTAAATTGGGAAAAGTTCCATCTCTAGCTAAGAAAAAGTCTGCGTACATAAATAATCTAACGGGATTATTTAAGTTGTAATTATTCGTTGCATATAGTTTTTGTTTAAATTCGTGTTCTTACGTGTATTTGGTGTATTTAACAAACATTTTAATTGCATAGTTGTTATGGATCGCAAAGAAAAAGAGATAAGTCCCGCAGAGCGCGAAATTATCGTCAACTTATGGAAAAAAGGAGAAAGTTGTAGAAAGATCGGTGAGACTGTGGAAAGATGTCATTCTTCTATTCAAAGGGTGATAAATAATTACAAAGAAACTAAACTATTCATATCTAAGCCGCGATCTGGTCGTCCATCCAAACTTACTGAACGAGAAAAGAGGTTTATGATTCAATCTGTTAAAAAGATTCCCAAGGTAACAGCCTCAAAAGTAGCAAACGATGTTGAAATTAATTTTGGAAAAGTTATTAGTAGTGATAGTGTTCGAAAATTGCTAAAAAAAAAAATGATTACCATGGCCGTATAGCACCAAGAAAGCCATATATTTCACATTTCAGCCGACTAAAGAGAATAGCATTTGCTAAAGACAGCGTGACCGTTTGACCGACTAAAGTGGCAAATTGCCACTTTTTCAACTGCCTTGCCACTTTTTTGGCTGCCTTGCCACTTTTTTTCTCCCTTTTTTTAGAGTGAATTATATTAAAATACGTTAAAAATAAAAATTTTATTGTAGTTTTCTCGTATTTTTTTTAATTTTGCCCCTTTTTTTTGATAAATCCTCTTTTGGTGCCACTTTTTGAAAAATGTCATCGGTCACCCTGGCTAAAGAGCATATAAACAAGCCTCTAGACTTCTGGGAAAAGGTAAATTTTTCAGATGTGAGCAAATTTTGCCTTTTTGGTATAAAGGGAAGGCAAATAGTGTGGAGAAAAGATGGCACTGCTCTTAATAAAGAACACTTATCTAGTACAGTGACGCATGGTGGTGGTGGTGTCATGGTTTGGGGGTGCATGGCAGCAAAAGGTGTTGGCCAGCTGCAATTCATTGAAACAACTATGGATAAAAGGGGCTATTTGGACATCTTAAGAAGCAATTTACAGCAAAGTGCAATAAAATTGGGCCTTCAGGGTCAATTTATCTTTCAGCAAGATAATGACCCTAAGCATACCGCTGATATAGTGAAACTATGGCTTCTGTACAATGTTCCTAAGCAATTGCGAACGCCTCCTCAATCACCAGATCTCAATCCTATTGAGCATCTTTGGGGTTTACTGGAGAAAAAGATCCGACAACATCAAATAACTTCAAAAGCAATGCTTAAAGATGTTATGCAGCGGGAATGGAACAATATAACACACGAAGAAACTACAAAACTAGTTCAATCTATACCAAAAAGATTAATGGAGATTCTGAGACGTCAATGCTATCCAACCAGCTATTAAAAACTTTTAAAAAATTCGATTTATAAATATATAAAAACGTATTTTGAAAGGCGTATGCAGACTTTTTCGTACGTTTTTCAATGAATTTTTTTGTTTTTATTATCCTGTTGTTAACTGTGAATTACTTTTGCTTAAGTTTTACATTATTTTCCAAAGACTGATATGTATTTAATAAATAAAATTCGTTTTTGAAATAATATATATATATATTTTTATAATTATTTTGTTTCTTTTTAATAGGCAAGGTTTATGTACGCAGACTTTTTATACCAAGTGTATACGTACATGTATAAATAGTCTGCAAGAATTGTAAATTCATAGACTTAGTAAGTAAATAAATAAATAAAAAATAAATAAATAAATTTGTATGGCATTTATTTAAAAAATCAAAATATTTGTAACCGCATTCGTCTCAATTTGGCGAATACGAATATCTAAGAACGGGCGAATATTCGGAAATCCGAATACGAATATTCGCACATCATTAGGAGGTACATACATATTCTTTCTTAAATATTTAAATTTTCTCATATTTCATTTAGCATGTTTTTCATAGTGGTGGAATGGTTGTTTTTATATAGCACACATTCTTCGAGTTGGTTTTCGATTTGTGCTTCAGGAGGCGTGGCAAATATACTGATCATTATTTGCTGTTTTAAAAACGATTTCTATGGAAATGGTGGCGGAGCAAGTTCGATTGTAGCTGTTTATAATGATAACCTTTATTTTTACTAAAAGCCGGTAGTGTGTTGATGTGCGTTTTTTATGGAATTCGTAGGATCACTGCTTTTTGTAGTAGTTATGGATGTTATATGATTGTGGTTATTCTAGGTCCAGATCCTCCTTTATTTTTGTTGCATTATCATGTATATTCTTAACAATATTAGTATGTTCATCCTGGATTGCACTAAATTCATCTGTGTAATTTTTAATTGCAGTTTCAAATGGGTTCCAAACATAGTCTATTAACTCTATAGCTTTTTTAGTTACTTTAGCAGCGTATTTTCGTTTTTCACTATCCCCATCGATATCTTGGTTGTTCTGTGAAATGTCGTTGCCTTCAATTAGTTTTTCTGGTTCTGAACTCAAAATATTTGATGGGTTTTCATTCCGTTGACTCTGTTTGTTTTGATTATTAAAAGCGCAGCTAGTTTGTTGCGTTACAATCACCTAGAAAAATTAATAATATAAGTTTAATAAGATGATTTTCGCAATTAAATACAAATACAAACATCTTGTGCTGCCTGAATTCTAACAAGACGAATAAACTAAGCTGAGAATGTAGCGAATTCAGTTCGAATTAGTCGATTCGCTCCTTAAATTATTTAATACATAATGAGCAAACGAATTTTAAGTTAATTGCAGTCTATCGATAATCCAAATAACAATTTTGGAAGTCATGCGTACTTTTTTCCTTATGCTTGAAGCTAGTAAACTATATCCTACATAACTGAACGACTTTTGGCAAGATACAACCCTGTGCCTCGTTTCTGTAGCTTGTGAGAAGTTCGCGCATCGAGAAAAATTAAATAATTATATTGGTTGTTTTATTTTACACAGGATTATTCATATAAAAACTTAAATAAACTTACAAAAAATATGACCAAAAATATAGATTTTTTCTTATTCACCCTGTGTTTCACAGGATGAGAAAAATGTTTCGACTCAAACTCAAAAAGTTCTCACATTCCTTACGGAAACCAGGCACTGAGCTAGTGAATTGCTATTGTATTTTTAATAAAAGTAATAATTATGATTCTTGTAAAATTTTCTTAAAGTTTGATACCTATTACTTTTGTATTAAAGTAATATGAAAAACACATCTTTGGAATAAATCAAACACCCTAATATATGTACATACATATGTACATACTCGTACATACATAGTATGTATGGGTCACAAAAGCAGTGCGTGGTTTCTTTTGAGCAGTTAATTTATTCTCTAATTCGCTAAAGCTAAATATCGATCGCTAAAATTCTGAACAAATACGAAATTAAACATGTTTGGCGATGCCATAAAACACTAAAATGAATTTATCAATCCACCTAGGATTGATAAATTCACCAATTCACAAAATAAATGATCAAGCTGAATTGCGTCGTGAACACATTTTCCATACAAATTGACCCAAAAAGGCAGTCGAGAGCAGGGAAGGAAAATTACTTCTTGGAATTTGTATCAACTTTGAAAAAAAATGTACTTTTTGGACCATGACGGTACATACCTACTATTTCTTTTAATATTTGTTAATGAGAACGGAAACGTAAGAAAATGTATACAAATTCAGAAGTAAACAATAAAAACAGAAACTTAATAAAACTGTGTGTAAAAATTTAGTATAAAAAATATATAACATAAAAAAAATATTAAATATTACATTCATAAGGCTACAGTCGTAGATCAGACCAGACCACCTGGTACATGAATTTGCCTTGACAACAGCATTGCAACAAAAACAGAGAAGCTTACCGTCTAAAATAAGACACACACAAAAAAATTAAAGACAACATAGGCCAAATTAATGATTCCATATAGTGGAGCATTGGCATTTTTAAATTGTACCAAGTAACTCGCGGTAGTACCGCTATACCAACGAGGTCAAAAATGTACCATAAAAAGTACAATTGTACCATGATTTCCATCCGTGGTCGAGAGATATAATCTATTTTAATTTGCGAGCGTTTTTATACCCTTTACCAAAACTGGAAAAGGGTATATATAGGTTTGTTCAGATTTTTGTAATTTCTACAATATTCATTTGCGGCCAAAAAAAGTTAGTTATTATGGATCCTTATGACTAGGAGATAAAAAAAGACATGCCCGTCTGTCCGTCTGTCTGTACGGATTTTGTATGGGAGGCTTGAAATGCGTGTTTTGAAGCTCCCAAACAAGTTAGAGAGCTCGGAGTTGGACTAAAACGACCGCGCTTGTCTTAGCACAATTCCTTAAAAATATATATAGTGAGTCATATACGCCTGTATACATGCAAAAATAAAACCGTTACCGTTATATATATATTTTTTGTGAATCAGTTGGTTGTAAAAGAAATTAGTCGCAGAACTTGTTTTGTTCTGATTGCAACAATGTTAGCAGCAGGCAAGCAAAAAAGGCGAAAAATGCAAGATTTTAAAAAAAATTAGGTGAAGGCGTTCTTGCTAATCGGTTGGCTAAGTTTTTCACGTATCTGAAGCAGCAAAAAGTAATTAATATGTATGTATACAAGTATATACAGTATGTCAAGAAAATGTTTTGACATAGTTAAAATCGTTATAAATTTTGATTTTTATCATAAATATTTTTATTTTTCTTTGCATTATGAAATTTTTGGTTGGGGATTTCATTTTATTTACATTTAAGTGAACAAATAGTAGTAAGTTATACGCAAAATTAAAAAGTGAGAGCATAAAAATTACATGAAAGCCAAAAAAAACTCAAAAATTTCTCTGTCAAGAAAATGTTTTTACATCCTTGTATTATAGTAGTATAATAGGAAAGATTTTAAGTTGTACAAAAATAATTTTTTTTTTTGCCCCATTGGTATTAAATCGGCTTGTAAGACGACTTCTCATGGAAAAAAATTTTCTTTTGCAAATATTCCGCTGAAATTTCCCATGTTCCCCTCGTATTACTGTTTTAAACTCCATTTAGTTCTTGAAATACCCGTTGGAAATACTATTTTTCAAATAAATCCATAAATTTTGAATAGGGCATAGATCTGGACCTTGAGATGGAGTATCCACAACTTTGCCGCAATTGAAAAGACACCATGTTCTTACCGAAAGTGCCTTGTGTTTGGTGTCATTAGATTGATAACAACTGGAAACTTGCATGTTTTCCAGCAATAAACCCAAATTTACTCGAGCTGTCATCCAAAAAAATGCTTCAATATATTAAGGCACTGCCCCGCATTCATGGTGTTCTCAATAAAGCAAATTTATCCCACGTTTTACACCATATATATACATATGTATGTATATATACCTCCAATCCATCAACCAACCTCTTTTAAGTTTTACAGATGGGTTTACGGTTTCACTTTCCAATATTTTTAAAGATTTTTTTTCCTCCATACTTTGTTAGATCCATCATTCTAATAAAGCAGAAGTTTGGTTTCGTCGCCGAAAATCACATTATCGTAGAAGCCATCAAGCTTGTAAGTATGCGTTATCACAAAAGACAATTGTTGCTGTTTGGGCTACACTCTAGAAAGCGGGGATTTCCGACCATTTATTGAAGTACAGTCGATTCTTTTGAGCAATTGCCTTTGTCTCATGGGAAACTGTGTGAGTGGTACATCAATACGTTGAAATGGTTTTTTGTTGACAGCGCGAGTAAGGTTGGCTTTATAGATGGTAAATATGGAAGTTTTAAATTTTTATTAATGTATTGACCTCAAACATGAGGCACTTTGGGTAAGAACATGGTGTCCTTTCAATTGCGGTAAGGTTGTGGATACTCCATCTCAAGGTCCAGATCTATACCCTATTCAAAATTTATGGGTTTATTTGAAAAATAGTATTTCCAAAGGGTATTTCAAGAAGTAAATGGAGTTTAAAACAGTAATACGAGGGGAACATGAGAAATTTCAGCGGAATATTTGGAAAAGAAAATTTTTTTCCATGTAAAGTCGTCTTACAAGCGGATTTAATACCAATAGAGCCAAAAAAATAATTATTTTTGTACACCTTAAAATCTTTCCTATTTTCTTACTATATAATACAAGGATGTAAAAACATTTTCTTGACAGAGAAATTTTTGAGTTTTTTTAGCTTTCATGTAATTTTTAATGCTCTCACTTTTTAATTTTGCGTATAACTTACTACTATTTGTTCACTTAAATGTAAATAAAATGAAATCCACAACCAAAAATTTCATAATGCAAAGAAAAATAAAAATATTTATGATAAAAATCAAAATTTATAACGATTTTAACTATGTCAAAACATTTTCTTGACATACTGTATGTACATATAATTCTAATTGACAATTAAAAAATAAATAAACAATGTACAAATACACATATAACCTCTTTAATTTTTTATACTACGGAAAAGTTAAGATTTCGGAAAAGTTCATCACCCCCAAAACAAACTACTTAACTTTTTTGAGCCTCCACTGTAATGCTATAGTTTTTGAACTCATTAAAAACGCATGCGATATTACTGGGTAATATGTATGTATGTATATTGAAATAAATACCCAGCAAAAAGGGTATGTAAAAACGGAATTAAATTATCACCACATTGCTACATTTTCATATAACAAGTTTTATTTCCAATATATAACAAGAGTACAGTAGTACAGTGGTAGAGACTGAAATTAAAATTGAAATTGAGAAAAGCGTGGTTCGTATCCTGCGACAGAAACTTTATTTATTTTTTGTTTTGTAAAGGGTGTTTTTTAGAGGTATAGAACTTCGAATTGAAATAAAACACAAGAAAATCGTTTTAATGTCCATCAATTTGGCTTTATTGGAAGGATAATTTTATGCCATTAATGTTTAAATATGATTTCGGGCATGTGGCCGCCGCGGCTGGCTCGAATAAAGCAAATTCTACAGGTCCAATTTTCAACCACTTTTTCGAGCATATGGGGCCGTATGTTGGCAATAACGCCACGAATGTTGGCTTTCAAGTCCCCTAACGTTTCTGGTTTGTTGGCGTAGACGAGCGACTTCACATATCCCCAAAGAAAATAATCCAATGGTGTCAAATCACACGATCTTGGTGGCCAATTGACAGGTCCATTCCGCGAAATTATGCGCTCATCGAATGTTTCCTTCAATAAATCGATTGTGACGTGCGCTGTGTGGCATGTAGCGCCGTCTTGTTGGAACCACAACTCATCCACATTCAAAATCTTCAAAATCTTGCATAAAGTTGATGGACAAAGCTCCAATTGCTGTGCACGGTGGCGAATCGATTCATTCGGGTCCTCTTCAACACTTTGCTCTACAGCGGCAATTGTTTCTTCGGTGCGCACTGTTTGACGTCTCTGCGGATGCGTATTATCACATACAGTAAACGTAGTGCGAAAACGATCCATGGTTAACCGAATTAATTGCTCTGATGGACGATTATGTCGACCATAAAATGGACGGAGCTTGCGGTAAACTTCGCGAACTGAACCATTATTTTCGAAATAAATTTGCACGATTTGCAAGCGTTGTTCTTTTGTCAACCTGTTCATGATGAAATGGCAAACCAAACTAAATATTAATCACTTGACAGCTGACAAAATGGCCGCCAGTTAAAAAAGTGATGCCAACTTAAAGTTCTATACCTCAATAAAAAACACCCTATATTTTCGTCAAATATTTTCATAAAATAAGCCTTATCTCTAAAGAATAACAAGAGTACAGTAGCTCAGTGGTAGAGAGTGTGCCTTGAGAGTGAGAAAAGCGCGGTTCGTATCCTGCTGCAAAAATTTTATTTTTTGTTTGTTTTGTATTTACGTGACACGATCGGATAGGGAACTGGCAAGGGTTGCAATTCATTAATTTTAATGGATATCAAACTATTTAAATTCTCGCACAAACACATGCTCTCTAATGACAAGCTAATGTAAAAATCATGCATATTTCACATAAATCGAACAAATGCGTCATCACTTAAACCCATGATTCAACACATGATTTATCTTTTTTTTTTTGCTGGGTGGGTAATATATTGAAATAAATATCCAACGAAAAAGGCATGCAAAAACGGAATTAAAGTACCATATTGATACATTTTCATAAAACAAATTTTATCTTTAATTATTAATAATGGTAGAATTAGTCGATTCGTATCGTGTTACTTTTGAAGTGGTGGTATCGTTTAATTCTGGATGTTAGTTAGTAAAAACGTAAGAGTTCCACCAAACGTGTCAGCTGTTGTTGTATTTCTCTTTGCTTTATACATGTGTGTGCATGTATGTAAGAGAGAAGTTGACGTAGAAATCTATTTTCTGTAGATTTCTACCTCACATACACTTACGATACATATTAAATAAACAGCAACATGTTATATTTATGCTACAGATTTTCTCAGCTGCTCCGTCAACTCACGATACGAATCTACTAATTCTACCATAAGAATTAATACGTCAGTGGTGGAGAGTATGCCTTAACAGTCAGAAAAGCATGGTTCGTATCCTGGCTGCCTTGATTTTTTTTTTATTTTCGTGAAAAACATTATCGTTTTTTTAAGTTTCGTAAGAGTTGACATTGCACATACATATGTACATACCCAGCAAAAAATAAATGAACGCGTTCAAAATGAAATACTGTTTCATGCTTTCTTGAGCATTTGTTTCTTCGAATGCATTCTGAATATCACTGCAAATCGTAAATAATGCTATAGTTTTTGAACTCATTAAAAACGGATGCAAAAACAGAATTAAATTATCACATTTTCATATAACAATTTTTATCTCCAGTGATTAACAAGAGTACAGTAGCTCAGTGGTAGAGAGTGTGCCTTGAGAGTGAGAAGAGCACGGTTCGTATCCTGCGACGAAAGTTTTTATTTATTTATTTTGTTTTGTATTGACAAGCTAATGTAAAAATCATGCATGTTTCACCTAAATCGAACCAATGCGTCATGACTTGAACCATGATTCAGTTTTTTTTTTGCTGGGTATATACATAGATATGTACATACCTACCCAGCAAAAAAGACATGCAAAAGAAATAGTTAATGCATGGCTTCTACTGAAAATTCAATTTAGTTCAGAAAGCATTATTTTAACCCCTGTGTTAAAATCATGCTTTCTGACTGTTCAAAATGTGTGGTTGAAGTCTACTGACGATATGTTACAGCAACAATGAAATGCATATAGACATCGCTGAACCACCAGCAAATAAATTTAAAATTAAAATAAACTTATGACAATATGTCGAATAATAAATTTCTTAAAATTTAGAAAGAAATAAATTTGTACTCGTATTAGAACCAGAAAAATTTAAATAATTTCAGGGTTTGAAGTTGAAAAAAAAATTGGCTAAAAAAAATCAAAAATATTTTTTTTTCAGTTAAAAATATTTTATATTTTAGGAAGATCTTTACTCAAGCAAATTCTTTAGTCGAAAAAAAAACCGAGAGGTCACTTACTAAAAATTGCACTATACCTAACAAAAAGTTAGAAATTTTACCAGAAAACAAATACATATGTATGTATGTACTAATGTGTGTATCTGTATACTACATATATATACGTTGGTAAAGGGTATATAATATTCGACACAGCCGAATATAGCACTCTTACTTGTTTCTTATGCTCTCACATATAAATTGTCAGTCTCTCAACAATGCTACCATACTTTCAATAAATGTCATACATTTTGTAAACAAAACTACAAAGAAAAATAAGCACAAAAGAAAATAAAACAAATATTAGAGAGCATTTGAAGTTAATGCCGTAGATTTCAGACTTAATGATTAAACAGAATAAGTCCGCAACTTCAGGAAAAATCGCTGTCAAATTATCAAAGCCCATAATAAAATCTACGGCAGTAACTTCAAATGCTCTCTAATTTTTGTTTCATTTTCTTTTGTGCTTATTTTTCTTTGTAGTTTTGTTTACAAAATGTATGACATTTATTGAAAGTATGGTAACATGTTTGAGAGAATAAGTTTTTATATGTGAGAGCATAAGAAAAAACGTTGTCAAAATAAAATAAATTCTATCTATCGACTGCTTTCTGGTGCTGATTTTTTGTGTCAATTTGTATGGAAAATGTGTTTATGCCGCAATTCTGTTTGATCATTTATTCTGTTTGTTCATTTAAAATTAAAATGAAATTCCGCCTAAATGATCAAACAGAATATGTCCGCAACTTCAGGAAAAATCGTTGTCAAATTAACAAAGCCCATAATAAAATCTACGGCAGTAACTTCAAATGCTCTATAATTTTAGTTTTATTTTCTTTTGTGCTTATTTTTCTTTGTAGTTTTGTTCACAAAATGTATGAAATTTACTAAAAGTATGGTAGCATTCTTGAGAGAATATTTATTTATATGTGAGAGCATAAGAAAAAACGCTCTCAAATTAAAATAGATTATATCTCTCGACTGCTTTCTGGTGCTGATTTTTTGTGTCAATTTGTATGGAAAATGTGTTTATGCCGCAATTCTGTTTGATCATTAAGGTTTAGGTCTTAAACACATTTATTTTTTAAACTTCCAGCACCTCAATCGCATGCTTAAAAAAGCAGCGTTTAAAAACTTCTCATTTGTGTAATTACCCTGCAGGAAATGGAACTGACACAAGACTATCACGTGACCGGTCCCCAAGTGATAGGGACCAGTCCGAGTTCTAACACTTCCTATGAAGCGGACCAGTCACTTTTACATGGGGATGGCCTAGGATGGGGTTAATTGATACTTTGTATGCACCTTGTGACTTGTCACTGGACTATCCCATAGGGACCTATTCGATGTATAATAATATAAATTATTTATAAATAAAATTTCGACATTTAACTGTAACAATTAACGCTTATATATTTTTTATTGTTACAAATGCAATGACATTTTTTTTTTAATTTTATTTTTAATCTGAAAATTTTTTGAGATTCGAACCGACAACCTCGTGCATGACAGGCTGGCACACTACCCACTCGAACACAGGGCCACTCATATTTCAAAAGTATAAATACCATTTAAGCTTAGGTCAATATCTAAGTATAGTTTCGGGACTGATCCCAGAGTCACATTGAAGGGAGCAATTAACATTATATTTACACTATTTGATAGGTCCTGTGTTCGACCACATCGAACATGTTCAGTGCAGTTTACTACAATACTAGACCGAGTCCGAATTAAATTGGCTCAAGATCAAGACGATACACCACGAAAATGGTCAATATGTCACCATTTAAACGATAGGAGTTTTTCACCATACACTACTACGTACTTTTGATAACACCCACATTTTCTCCAGTTATAGGACGAGTACGTTTGGATCAATTGTCACCAAATTTTCTGCAGGTTACTTTTGCTTTCACTTACGCTTTTTCTTCTTAAAATGCAACCAGTCGCAGTCAAAGCACAAGCAATAAGCGAAAAGTTATACACAACAAAGCACTTCATTAGTCGACATGTTCAAACAGTTTTTGGTTTGACTAACTGCTGCTTTTAAATAAATTCAGAAGTAGAGATGTTGTGTGTAAGCATAAACTACTCGTAGTCATTTTAAGGATTCGCTTGTTTTTATTCACATCTTCTCTAAGTCAAAACTGAAAAAAGTACATATGTACATATGTACATACTTGTTTCTTTTTATCAGTATAAAGTATTAGCTTTAACTGAAATTTTTACTCTCCTCAAAGCAAAGACTAAACTTTAAATTTGATAGTATTATCTTTAGCTACCTTTTTATTCACACGGCCCAGTACATAAAAATATTTATTTTTTAATTAATTTAAATAACAATAGTTCAAACTTACTATGAGCAGGCAGTATTTCAACAGCGACAGCTTGCTAAATGTTCTACAAACTTCTTTGTTGGCCATATTTTTTTTTTAACAAAAAAAAATTATAGCTTTTTACAATATATGTATATATGTATGAATATTTTTTTTATTTTTGTTTTCGCAGCGTATTTGCTGTATGCACGTTTAGTTAGACTTCGATTTCACGACTGAATTATTTAGCAAAAAAGAGGCCTTTTTATATAAAATTTCCGTGAGCGGAGAAACAGTAAAAAACATAATTGAGTGAATAACAAATATCTTTCAAGAATTTAAATTTTAACCGTTAAGCTAAAACAAAAGTATTTTAAACGACAATAATTTGTAGACTTACATACATACATAAGTATATGTGTATACGTACTAGGGATGCCAATCGAGACTGATTTTTACAATCTCGTGATTCGGAATTTCGGGACTTTTCGGGATCCCGAAATTTTTTGAGATTCAGAGATTTTTCGGGAATCTGGGTTTTTTCAACATTAAAAGACAATCGTGTCTGTCATGACTTTCGAACGTTTTCAATTAGAATGAAAATTTCCGAATCTCAAAAAAAAAAAAAAGATTTGGTGTCTGCATACTTCCGAATATTTTGTCTATGTATTAAAACCAAATATGTATTGGTTTAAATTTCCGGATTAGGTAGATGAGATATCAAGGCTAGTTTTAAACAAGATTTTGTTTAAAATAAATTAATTTTATTGTGGAAAAAATGCGATTCTATTTACTTTCACGTTGCTTGGAGCAGTCGAAAGTAAAATGAAAAAATTATTTGGAAGTGAATGCGGAAAGGATTCACTTTCACATGGATGTGAAAGTCATGACAGACACGAATAGCTGTTTATATGTCGGTATTTATTAAAAATCGTCTTTGAAAGAGTTTCACAAACAAAAGTTTTATAATTATTTCCTATTACATAGTTATACATAATTATTTTATATATTTTGAATACAACAAACACATTCATTATTCATAGAAAAACAAAGTTACGAAACAAAATTATTTATATGTACTAGGATCGCCCAGTGGTCTAAATTAGACCACCTGACACGTAGTATGTCTTTATTTATTATAAACATATCGCACACTAAATCATAAAGAGTCACATATCAAAAAATTTCAGATGCTGAGTAGTTGCAAATAACTGTTGATACTGTACAAATGACACAAGTATGTGACATAAAAACAAGCATAACGGTATTTTCTATTCTTCAAGAAATTGTGGAGGTCGTTATACCTAGATTTCTTCAATTAACTGGTTTATAAAAAAGCAAAAGCACTTTTATAATTTTGAGTTGTGACTCTTTATGATTTAGTGTGCGATATGTGTACAAAATAAAAACAAAAAAGAAAGTTGTATATTTTGTTAAGCAAATTTAAATCTCTTTTTTACCACTTTTATGCTAAGAATTTAGAAAAAACATTTATATTGTGCATATATACACAAAAATTCCTTTTAAACCATATATGTTTCACCCATGTTCGTGTGCGATAAGATACTTAAAAGTGTAAAGTACTGTAGAAAATCAAAATTTGTAAAATTTTCATAAAAAATCATCACGACAACCACATAAAAAATTATTTTGCACTAATGATACAAAATGATCAGTAGCTCGTTTCTCTATTTCTCGCATCGTAAAATTTCTCACATGATGTGTGAAACACAAAATTCCATCGTTTCTCGATTTGTGAGAAAAAAGTGTTTCTGTATTTGAAACCGAAAACAGACAACACTTATTCTGTTTGTACTGGAATATTTCCAGTAATCGAGTGTCAAATGAAAACAATATGTCACAAAAATATTATTTCAATAACAAAAAAAAAATAAATAATTTAAAAGAAAAATAAAATAGAATAATTAACATAAACATAAAGTGAATGTGAAATGCTTGAAATAAGTTTTTTCTAGAAACTGCCTCTACATAAGAAAATTACAAATAAACAAAAAAATTCTAAATAAACAATCATATCGAATCATTAATAATAATTTTAGTTCAACAATTCGTTGCATATCTTTTCAACTAGTTAATTTTTCATATTTTCACACACAAATTCAAAAATGCACATCTTTTTGTACGAATTTGGTTGTTCTCGCAACAATTTAAAATGCGACTTGTTTTGACAGTTCTTGCGAGAAACTTTTCACAAAATATTGTTACAGAAACACTTTTTCTCACATCCTTCCGAAAATTTGCTGCAAATTTATTTAAATGACATTTATGTAGTTCTCGCAAAGTAAACATACAGAAACATTTTGTATTTCAATTTACACTGTTTTTGTTACGATTCCCTCGTTTCATGCGGGAAATTTAACGATGCGAGAAATACAGAAACGAACTACAGGGTCTGAGTAAGTGCAATATAATCAGCGTAAATTTTGCAAAGTTGTGCAACTTTTAATGTCATTGCCAAGGCCAAAAATTTGACAATAAGCACTTATAAGAACAGTATAGTTAGGTAAATGTTTCTATTTTAAATGAAAAAACAATTGGATGATGATGCGTTCTATACCAATAGATAAATGAATTAAAAAGTTATAAAATTCATAAAATTTTAAAAATTCTTATCTAGTGAAAATATAGAAATTATGAAGTAATTTTCAAATTCGATTTTAGGATAACAAACACGACGTAATTTTATTATTTTTAAAAAACCTATGGCACAATTGTGTTATTAGAATTTTGTTAAAGAATACGAATGTTATTAATATTTATACTTTGATTACAGAATTATTCAGCGAAGTTGTGGCACTTTGTTTCAGCATTTTAATAAAATCCTTTAATAATCAATAAATATCAAGGTTGGAAACCGAAACAAATAACGGTATCGGTATTGATACCGGTACAATTATTTTTTAAATTTCGGTATCGGTAGCGGTATCGGTATTTTTTTTATTTCGGTATCGGTATTACCGGTACATACCGTTATCGAGTTTATAATACCGGTATACCGATATTACTGACAAATTTATTATTTCAGGTAGTGGACATAGCAAAAAAACATTTTTTTATTAAATTACTTCAAAAAGGGAGTATTTATACATTAACATATGTACATATGTATAAAAGCATATAAACTTATTTGTTTCTATATATGATTTTATACTATTACTAAACAATAATTTATTAAAAAAGTGCAACAAGGAGACTGCAGTTCAAACTTTACATATATAAAGTCTATACTGATAAATTATACTGTGTGACAAATTTTAATGAAATCGAAATACCTGCGAAGTGTTACTATTTTTATGCTAGGTATTGTCGAGTATAAAAATTTTCCAGACATCTCCAAAATCTTGAGTTAAGCCTGGTACTCTGTTCACAATTTCGTGCGAAATGCTGTCAAACTACATATAAAAGTATGTATTTGGTATGAAATATTTGCGAAATAAATTCGCAAGAGTAGTACTCTGTTCTTGGTGTGAAAAACACGGAAAATCATGTCTTTCCATGCAAAATTAATCTCGTATCATTTTAGTTTAGCTGCGAAACAACATAAGCAGTGCTTTTTTCGCACGGAATTTTAGCAATGTTGCATACTTACAAGCAAAAAAATGCGAGAAATTTATTAAAACAACCGCGAGTTGGGCTACATTTAGTACATGTCAAATTTTTCACGCGAAATAACCAATTGCACTGAAAATTTTTCTCAACTTCGAACAGAGTACCAGCCTTTACGGGTAAAAAACCGCTTTTTCGTACCCGTAGGCACTTATCAACCTCTGACTAAGTTAAATATCAACTGATTTTAAATTTATAAATGGATACAGAAAGAAGAGACTAAGGCCTTTTGAACCATATATGTACATATGTATATCTTGTTTCAGTAAATTTCAAATATATGTCCGTATTTTTCACCAAATATAATTTTTTGGATTTTTTTTCGACACTTTTATACTTTGGACACGTTCTTAGGCAATATTTTTGTACTGTACCCATATTGTTTATAACTTTCTCGCCAAATTCAGACGAAACGAACATTGGAATATTTCAATTCAAAATTCAGCCAGCTTAAAAACAAAAAAAAAACAATCTTCATGTACAATTAACATTTAAAAAATTAAAGCAGGCACTTTTCTTCACCTCAAGAGAGGAATCTTTAACTTCAAAAAAAAAAGTTAGAAGTTTTTTATCTAAGCCAAAGAAAGAAAGAAAGTTAATTGATATATATTTTTGCAATTTTTGCCCATATTACGGTTTACAGCTCAACTAAGTTGGATTGAAACTGAAACAACTTAACTTTTGGTATTCTGAATAAAAACTAATTTTAGTTGTCTTCGAATAAATGCTCGAAAAACAAAGGTTCTTATCTATGCTATGTTTTTTGAAACCATAGTATCTATGTCAAAACATTTTAAATATTTTTAGTTCTGGCTTTGCTCTTTTTTCTTGAGATTCTATGTTTTATAAACGTGGCAATAATATTGGCTGACAAATGGGATTGGTTGGCTTCTGGAATAATAAAACAAAACGAATGCAATGGTCGAAATATAAACCAAAATGTCTCATGGTGAAAAAAGTTGTAATACATAATAAAAATTTGGCAACTACAACTCACTTATCATTTATTTTTTGGCCGGAATCGGTATACCGGTACGTACCGGTATAGACGTAAACGGTAGTCTGGATACCGGTATTTTCTAACCGAAATGGATTCCGGTATCGGTAACGATACCGGTATCTAATTATAGCGGTATTTGAATCGGTATCGGTATTTTTACGATACCGTTTGCCAACCTTGATAAATATACATATATGTATGTACATATGTATGTATGTATTGTGTTGCTCACGACAGAAAGTGCAATTATGCATTTGACGCAGTCGCAAGAGTTGACGTGAACACCTTTATTATTTTATAGGTATATTGTTATTAAAGCGTTCAAAATATTGCTAATTATCATCAAATATATTGCAATTAATAAAAGAAAGGAGAAAAAACCTGTGCCTCGTTTCTGTAGGGAATGTGAGAACTTTTCGAGTCGAAACAATTTTTATCATCCTGTGAAACACAGGGTGAGTAAGAAAAAAACTGTATTTGTTGATATTTTTAGTAATGCTATAAACACAATCAAAGGCTACCGACCATCGACTACCGACTACAAAAGTATCTGGCTACAAAAATAGCCAAGTCGCCAGCTACTTAATTCTTTTAACGACTACCGACCACTAACTACAAAAAATAAACATCATTACATTAAACAATATAATAAATACATATGAACAGTAAAAATGACTATTATATAATTACCAATTTCAATAAAAAAACAAAAAATAAATATAAATGAAACAAATGAACAGATGATTATTATTTTTCAATGGTGCCACTATAATAGTTTTTCGCGTTAATCGGTTAACCTGTTAATTACTACCCGATTAACTGATCGGTTAATAAGTACAATTTGTATGAAAACCCGAAACGAAAATATGTGTTTAGTTGAATATCTCAATTAGTAGGTCGCAAGTGGTCACGTTTTATATACCATTGGATGCTGCTTAAAAAACTCTTTTCGGTGATACCAAATTTTATTTATGTCGTCTTGAAGCAAAGTACAAAAAAATTCGAAAAACTGAAAAAAGACCTTTTTTAAAAATGGTCGAGCTCACGACGCATGGTCAATGCTAAAACCAAAATATTTTGCGAAACATCATAAAACATATCAAGCTTTATTTTCAGAGGAATAACAAAATCACTTTCTTTTTTTTAGTCGCTCTAATGTGTATGCATGGATGTATATATCTACATATACATACATACATACATACATACATATGTATATATGTAGGTATGTTAATATCGTTCCTAAGTATAATTTTTAACAAATTTCGAAAATTATAATTTGTAGGCAAAAGTATTTAGTTTTAAGGCTCAGTTAGCCGACTATAATGGAATGCAACTGCACCAGTAGCAAACAGCTGATCGATATTGGTATGTATGTGAAAAGTAAAGTGGTTATAGAGCTGTAATGTAACGCAACCTACTTTTCACATAAAAATATCGATCAGCTGTTTCCTACGTTGCAGTTACATTCTAATGCAGTCGGCTAACTGAACCTTTATAATGAAGCAAAATTGTTTCGTATGTGGACGCGGTGGCGGTAACAGGTTTGTTTATTTTTTGTTTGGTTTTGCTTTACCAGCTGATTGTTGCAATTGTACAATATTTACAAAAACAACATGAAAAT
Source organism: Tachina lurida (assembly GCA_944452675.1). Taxonomy (NCBI): domain Eukaryota; kingdom Metazoa; phylum Arthropoda; class Insecta; order Diptera; family Tachinidae; genus Tachina; species Tachina lurida. The sequence goes on from OX101754.1 coordinate 143,180,720, forward strand.
TTCTTGAGTTTATATTGGTTGTTTTTGTAAAAGTGTTAATACCTTCAATAAATAACATTAATTCTGCCAATGTTTGCTTTGAAATACACCTCTGATGTGATGAGAATACTTAAGTTTCTAAAATGGTTTATAGCATGTTTCCACCGACTTTAAATCAAGTAGGTTTAAGTAAACCATTTCAAAGTGTTTCCATCGAGCTTGTGAGTGATTTTTTGTTCGAATTTTCGCCTTCAATTTATGCACGTACTTTATAAGGTGGGCGCAGCAGCTGTAATGTGAATTTTATTCACATGTGGTTGACATTTAAAATTGGTTAAATATTCCTTAATGTAATTTTTTCGAAATTATCAATCACTATTGATGGATGACCCAGGGATGGAGCTTATAATTTTAAAAGCAACGCAGGGGTTGCATACATAAATCGAGTTCGAAAAATATTATTTTCGATATTATTTAAAATAAATCAACCACTTTGTATGGTATGGTATGTATAATGTGACCATCCGTCCCGATTTCGGCGGGACAGTCCCGATTTCCAGTTCACTGTCCCGGTGTCCCGGAAGGATAATGGGAAATGGGAAATTTCTTGTAGCATAATAAACATGTTTGAAAATGTAAAAAAGTTAAACATTTTTGTTCTGTACTTTATTATTTTGCGGTGTCCCGCTTTGATTTACGAAAAAATGGTCACGTTAGGTATGTACAGTAGAGTGGTTCGTCTTCCATATAAAAAAAATTGTGCCAGTTACCCCAATTCCAAAAATAGTTTTTTTATTTTTTTGCCACGCCGCCCTTTTAGTATTTTGTTCACTGTGTCGCCATTTTTAGTCCGATCATAACATTTTGTATACCTTTGTTTATGGCTCTCGAAGGGCTACATTTCTGTCCGTAATAGTTTTTTAATACCACGTCACATTCTAGTCATGACTTTTAAAAATTGTTGGAATTGTTTTTACATTATCTTTAATCCTAGGGGGTGACTGGCACAATTTTTTTTCGAACCACTCTAATGTACAGTGTACATAGTTCATATTCGTACACCCTCAATCAAAGCAACCCACTGCCTTGTAATATCTTAAATTACTTATTTCTTGCAAGATTTTGTTTAAAGAGGTTGTATTTAAAAAATAGTTGGATAAAAATAAATTTTATTAAACATTATTTTAAAGAAAGCAGGACTTACTATTTTTAAAAACAAAATTCATATTCGTACACCTTAAATTAAAAAAAATCAGATTAGAAATTGATGTAATTACAACAGAAAAATGTATCCATTTTTTATATTAAAATTGGTTTTTTAAATTAATTTTTAGGATTTTTGTAGTGTACAGCGATGCCAACTTAGCTATTTTGGAGCTAGATTTAGCTCTTTTTGATTGCGCCTAACTCGAAATTTTTCCCTTTAGCTCTTTTTTAAAGAAAAAGCTGACACAGCTCTTTTCAATTGTGGAAATGGCACGTTTAGCACTTTTCGCATTTTATAGTAAATTTTCCCGTTTTTAGCCTATTGTTTCGTCTTTCAGGCATTTACATTTTTGCAACTACATATGTTAGATGTATTAATGTATTTAGTGTATTCGTTTCTGAATAATTAGACAATTTTTGATAAATTATTGAAATGGATTCTTACAGCCAAAAATATCGGGAAATTTTGGAATCAAATCCCCGTTTAAAAAATAGATTAAAACAACAAAAGATCCATATAAAAGCGAAACATTTTGATTAAGTACTCCATTCGGAGACTCAAAAGCATAAAAAATTTATGGCTCCATTTAACGATATTGTGATATCCTAGCCTGACATATCATTTTCACCAGACGTTCCAACACAAACGCAAATTGCCCACGCAAATCTATATATGCTGCAGTACATACACCGTTTTTAGCAATGGATCTTTTATTTTTTCTTACTATTATTTTTATTAATGTTTAAAAAATCTTGAAGTACAAATTGAATGATAAATACATTCATAGATTTAAAACGGAAAAATGCCAAATTTTTAAATTTAGCTCTTTTTAGGTCTTTTTGACTACTCGGTTGGCTCGTTTTGCCTCTGAATTGTTGGCATCACTGGTAGTGTACCAACGTAAATTTTGTTTCTTAAGGATATGTAGTGAATTCCGCTGATTTTTTTTTGTTTTCATAAAATTATTGTTAAATAGAGCCTCCTTCTATAAATTCGTACAAGAAATATGAAAATATTATAGTTATTTATTTAATTAGAAGAGTTTCTCTTTTTTAAAAGTTGAGGGTGTACGAATATGAACTTTGTATACTGTAACTATTTTTAGAAATTTGTTATAAACTTCATTCACTGGCACATTCTCAGCAACACGTTCGTGTCCCACAATGCACTGGTTCCCAATAAGTGATTTTACCTTTCCTTCAAGCTCTGTGTTTATAGTCGGGAAGTATTAAAAATCGACTATTCAAATATTTTTCTTAAAAAAATACCTTTTGATTTGTATGATTTTTCTGGTGATTTTTAGAGTATGAAATGATGATTAATACGTATTTTATCGGAATTTCGACGGGTTTTCTACAATTTTATCTGGCAGCCCTAATTCCGACTTTCACGACTCTCTCGTCAATCGTTTTAGCTCTTAATGAATTCAAATTTTTGTGCATGTATGTGTGTGTAGGGCCTTGAACTTTAGTGTTTTTTCATTGACGCAGCAGCTTTTATGGTATATAACAAGTACATATGTACATATATGTATGTATGTATATAACTTTTAAACAGGCACATGTAGGCTAATATTTGGTTTTCCGTTGGTTTTGAAGAAAAATTGATATACCTACACTTGCTAGAAAAAATATCCGTACATTTACCTTAAAAAAATTTTGGACTGAGAAAAAAGCTTAAAATAATAATAAAATGTATTCGTACCTGCACGAAAATTAAATTAAATAAAAACCAAAATTTTTAAAAATTTTCCAGGAGTTAGTAATTTGTGAGATATCAGTTATGTTTGAGAACCTCTGCTAAACGATTTGTCATAGATATAACTAACTTGGATCTATCTTCCTTAGTTATTGGACACCACTTTTCCCTGATGATTATACATACATATTTACAATTTTTTTTAACTTTATATCGTGTTTTAGAAATTTATAGACCAGTAAGTCCCAGATATGCTTAATGGGGACTAGATTCTAATAATTAGAACCAGTTCTTAAGGTGGTGATTATAGTTGGTTTTTCGTGTTATAAAGCAACCAAAGCTTTACATTACGGACCGTATGCTTAGGATCGTTGTCGCGTTGGAATCAAACGACGTCTCATAGATCTAGTTGCTCCCCAATTTAAAATCAATTTAAACATTTTAAACACAGTAAAGACAAGATTTGTAGCTACACTAAAGCAACCTCCTTAATGTTTAGCTGTTGGAATACAATTTTCTTTATTCAACGCAGTACCATTTTTCGGCCGCACTAATTTTTTACCTTTCATACTAAAAATGCTGTACAGTGCCGTACAAGGGGCTGTCCGGTTAAGAGAAAGCTACAAATTTAAATGAGTAAAATTTTCCTAAGATGGTTAGTTTCTTTTAAGTACTTTTATTAAAAAAAATAAACAATTAAATTGCTTTAAAATCATTAATATGTAAATATGCACTATTTTCATATGTAATAAAAGTTTAAAATGTTTTATAAGTGGTATATTATTTCAATATACATATGTACATATATTCCTCCATTCTAGTTTGGCGTGTTTTGGTCTTGACAATAACATTTTGAAAATGTAAGTCATGCGATGACTATATAACATGAGATTGTCAAATTCAATCGCAGATAAAATTATGTTACGTGTAGACTTCAAACTAGTGTCAAATTAAAGTTATAAGAATTTGTATGAGATGGATGTTACCAGAAGTATTCTAACAACAATATAAGAGATGAACTATCAAAAAACACACGTACATGAAAATATATTAGTATGGATGTGTGCGTGTTAATTAAAATAAATTAAAAGCGATGTTTTTTTTAATAAACTTCTGCGATTTTATATACTATTTACATAAGTGCGTTTAATTGATTTATAAATTAAAATTCGTATGAAAAATTAAAAATAAATTAACTAATTATGCAAAAGCAGTAGATGTTAACTCGATGAGCATTTGCGTTAAATTAAATCCTATAAGATGAAGAAAAATATCGACATTTTATTTTTCTTATCCTGCCGACGTTCTCTCTCATGTTATATAAAAGTTAATCGCTCATTGATTTGCCGAATGTAGTTGCTCTACCCCCGCGACCCATAAAGTTTACAATGCGTAATGTACAAAAACTAATTGCTGAACTTAATCCGAAGAATTGATGGAATTAGTAACAAGATGCTGATGAACTTGCCTCATGTTGCAATAAGAATCCTGCTATTTATCTTTAATGCAATTTCACGAATGCAGTATTTTCCACATGACTGGAAACTTGCCAAGATCAAAATGATTCCGAAACCGGGCAAAGACCTTACCAAGGCTGAGTCATATAGGCCTATAAGCTTATTATCAACAATCTCAAAGCTTTTTGAAAAGCTGCTCATGACTAAAATGTTCAAAATTTTAGCTGATAATGGGTGCATCCCGGACCATCAATTTGGTTTTAGAAGTCAGCATAGCACAATTGAGCAAACGCATAGATTGGTTCAAGTTATAAGGAGGACATTTGAAGAAAAGAAGTATTGTTCTGCCCTTTTTATTGATGTTTCTCAGCCATTTGATAAAGTATGGCACGAAGGCCTATTTGTAAAATTGAAAACATACATATCTGCCAATAAGCATACAAAAACTTTTGGAGAGTTATATTATTGGTAGGAAGTTCACTGTTCTAGAAGGAGACTTCATGAGTGTGCCCGAATCTATATCTTCCGGTGTACCACAGGGTAGTATTCTGGGGCCAGTCTTGTATTTAATATATACTTGTGATATGCCTGTGAGCAATAATATGCACACCTCTACATTTGCCGATGATACAGCCTGCATGAGTATGAATGAAACCCCTTATGAGGCATCCCGCAATCTCCAGGATCATATTACTCAGCTGGAAACATGGTTGAACTTATGGAGAATTAGAGTAAATGAACAAAAGTGTGTTCATATAACGTTTACCCTAAGAAAAGATACTTGTTCCCCCATTCGAATCAACAATCAAAATATTCCTCAACATTCTCAAGTGAAATACCTTGGCATACACCTTGATCGACGGCTTACATGGAAACCCCATATTGACTCAAAGCTAACACAAATGAAACTTAAGTTAACTCAAATACATTGGTTGATTGGCAGAAATTCAACACTCAGCCTAGACTGCAAACTTTTACTATACAAGTCGCTTTTGAAGCCAATATGGTGGTACGGAATTCAGTTATGGGGCACTGCTTCAGCTTCAAATATAGAGAGAATCCAACGAAGGCAAAATAAAATTTTACGGTTAATAACATCGGCTCCATGGTACATCAAAAATTCAAATGAACATCGTGATTTAAATATGCCACTAGTGACTGAAGAAATTGCAAAATACGCAGGCAAATATTTAACTAAACTCGAGTCACATCCTAATCCGCTTGCTCGTAATATTTTGAACTTTACTGGACATATCTGCTTAAAAAAGAAGGACACTAAGGCTCTAATTAATTATATACATATATACCTAAGATTTGATTACTTATTGTTAGTTCATTTATTTTTGAAGATACAATAAATAAATATTTTGTAGTATAAAAAAATCGCATATGTAGACGTAAGGTTAGTTTGAAAGCATTATTTAAGTGAGGAAATGTTTGCCATACACACATTTAAATATGTTATCTGATGTAGTAAATATGACAAACCGGGACCTGTCCAAAGTGTCCGTCTAAAGGGGCTGTCCTCCTATAGGAAGCGTCCGTTAAGGGAGATTCCACTGTATTTGCTTTCGTCTGAAAACAAAACTTGTTCCTGGAACTCTGGAACCTTTTTCATGTACTCAATTGCAAGCTTCAATGCTTTTTTCTCTTGCTTTTCTTAAGCTGCATTTCTCGAACTGTAACTGTATCTTCTTCATAGATGTAGTTCCCGAAAAATTATATGATATTATTGCAGATTTGGGAGGTGGTAATTCTAGGATTTCGTTTTACAGAACCGAAAATAAGCTGGTTTTCACGAGAACTGTGTTTAGAGGGGCGTCTAGAACGATGGTTTGGTGAACTAGAACTTTTATGTTTGAGCTGTATTTTAACATAGCTATTTCACGGTATCAGTTTCTTCTTCTTTCGAAATTTTTTTCACACATACATATGTATGTATGTCATTTAGCTAATTGCTACTTAAATGTAGCTTAATTTTTTCAGTGGTTAATTAAAGTTCTTATTAAGTTACGTTGAAAGTATGGCAGCACTACGAAATTTCCCAGTATTTTGGAAGGCTTTTTAAACAACAGCTGTTCATTATAAATAAAAAAGTTAGGTTATCAAAATGTAGAAAACTAAAATTGCATAAAAACACATTTTATTAAACAAAAAGAGCATCAGAATGCATTTTGCTATTTACATATTTCATGATATGAAAGTATATATTGTATATACATATGTTATATATTTATGAAAATTAAACGAAATTCTTTTTAATACGACCACATGATGTTCATGTACATGTTTTCAATAAACACACACAAGCACAAGCGTAAAACTTAAGTGTGACTTAAGTACACAAGGTTGGGCATTTAAATGTCTCTCAACTTTGTACTGAAAAAATTAATTCGGTATTTAAATGGATTTTAAAGATAAATGACATATAATTGAGAGGTCAATTATTGGGCCTAAGGATTCAGAATTTATATATTTTATGTGTCGCATATTAATATTATGGAAATTACACACGGAATGGAATAAATGGTAAAGCGTAAAGGGATTAAAAAAAATATTCAAGTCAATCTAACCCGCTTTCATTCATTTCTACTCTCAAAATAAATTAATGTTTAATTATAGTTTTTAAAGTTTAAATAATAACTGAAAGCGTCAAACTTGGTTAAATTTACTGATAACTTAACAGCGAAAATTGTACATCGCTTGGATTAAAAAAATTTTCCTGATTAGTTTAAGTTTGATCGTTATAATTAGTTGCCTTTAGCAACAACAGATCTGAAGATAACTAAGTCCTCGTCCAGACTTGGAATTTTTGTTGCAGCAATTCTTGAGCTTATTGGTGATTGGGGTGAGATGATTGGGGAGGGGTACACAATTTCATTTGCTCGGCAATTCTCTTTTGTTTTGAAATTCGCAGTTCTTAATTTAAAGTTTGTAGGTGTATTTGACGTTTTATTTTGTTTTATTTGTTCAGTTGTATGAAAAATACAAAATGTAACAAAAAGTAAAAATAATTGTTAATTTTTCAAGCAAATTTGTCGTGAAATAGAAGTTTTAAATACTTAATTACAAAACTAGAATTTCCTAATGTGGACACTTATGCAATTTCAAAGCAGAATTTTAAAAAATTGAAGCAACAAAAATTGTAAGTCTGGACGAGGACTAACACGAGCCGCGGTTTTCAGCTACAGGCGAAAACATTGTTTTGGAGTAATGAAATACAAAGTTTCAAGGTAAACGAATAAATATGTTTTTGAATAAGAATAATAGAACAAAGAAAACTTAAATTAAAGTAGTTGAAGTAAACTAAATTATTTCCACTAAATTGCGTCTCTCCTAAGATATAGTATTATTCTTTTTCTTATTAAGATAATATAATATTCGTTTAGTTCAAGTAAGAAAGAATTCGTTAGACTTCTATATTTCGTTAAAAAAGAATTTTAAAATTTTTAACAAGTAAGAGTGCTATATTCGGCCGAATCTTATTCACCCTTTACCAACGTACATATGTATATGTAGTATACAGATGCATACATATGTACATGAGTACATACATACATACATACATATTTCTTTTGTGATAAAATTTATAATTTTTTGTTATAGTGCAATTTTTAGTAAGTGACCTCTTGGTTTTTTTCGACTAAAGAATTTGCTTGAGTAAAAAAGATCTTCCTAAAATATGAAATATGTTTAACTGAAAAAACTAATATTTTTGGTTATTTTTTTACCCAATTATTTTTTTTAATTTCCGACCCTGGAACCATAATTTAAATTTTTTTGGTTTTAATACGAGTACAAATTTATGTATTTCTAAAATATAGAATATATTTAATTATCAAAGAAATAACTAGCTTTATTTAGTTTGTTTCATATATATATGTATAAAAAAGTGTACTTTTCCCAGCCCTGGAATCATCATTTTAAATTTTTTTGGTTCCTTATATCAATCTTGTTCCTTAAAATATATATAAAATATGTTAAATGAACAAAGAAAAAAAAAGAAATATTGAAAATACTAGTTTTATTTAGTTACTTTAATATAAAAATTAATTCAGCAAAGAGCGACTTGGACTCGCGCACGAATTTTTGAAATGAATTGAAGTTTTTTTCAGTTTAAACGATTTTTTAGTTTTGTCGTTTTTTTCTCTTTTGGGCGATTTTTTTCTCGTTTTGGTAATTTTTTTCTGATTTTAGGGATTTATTTTTCAGTTTGGCTATTTTTTTAATTTTGACGATTTTTTTCTGTTGGTGTTTTTTTTTATTTTGGCGATTTTTTTATTTTGGCGATTTTTTCCGTTTTTGGGATTTTTTTCGGCAATTTTTTCTTTTAGCGTTTTTTTCATTTGGCCAATTTTTTCTGTTTTCTGGGTTTTTTTTTTCATTTCGGCGATTTTTCTATTTTAGCGATTTCGCGGGCTTTTCGCGATTTATTTTAGTCTTAGTAATTTTTTTAATTTGGTGTTTTTTTTTGGCGATTTTTTTTTGTTTTTAGTGATTGTTTTTCGGTTTCGCGATTTTATAATTTTTTGATTTTTAAGTTTTACCGTTTTTGAAAATTTCAAGAGTTTGGCTCTTACGGTTTCCAAGATACAGCAACTTGTTAAAATTACATAGTCAAAATTCCATTAACTTATAGAGCACCCTTTAATATAAATTTTTTAAATTTTAGTGTTAATTGTTGTAGTCTGTATAAAAATACAATAATCTTAAAAATTTCAAGTGTATATACATACAATTGTATATAAATTACATGGGATTTTAAAATTTTTCGTTGCTCGTTTTGGAACACCCTTTAATTTTTAACTCTCATGTACTTGTTGTTGCAGCGGCCAAAGGTGTACACACTGTCCAAATTTCAGGTCCGTAGCTCTTACGGTTCCCGAGAAAATACCCTATGATAGAGAGATGGACAGACGGACAGAGTAGCGTAGAAGATAATAGGGTCTCTTTTACCTTTGGTGTACGGAACCCTAAAAAGGTTAAATTTTCCAGCTGTGGAACTTATCTATGCATCTGTATTCTACATATACATACGTTGGTAAAAGGTATATAAAATTCGGCACAGCCGAATATAGCAAGCACTCTTACTTGTTTTTTATTAACAAAGCTTTGACGCAGGTACATGTAGGCTAAAATTTTGTTTCCAGTAGTTTTTGAAGAAAAATTGTTATTTGATCAATTGTTTTTCAACAAAGTAAATATGTATGTATGTATGTATGTATGTGTTCACTATTTCACAATTTCTGAGATGTTGTGCTAGTTGCCATGCCATGGATGCTGAATAATTTTTCTTGTACTCATATTTTGACATGCATACATACATACATACATACATACATACTAGAGTTTTTCTTTTCCCAGCAGGAATGATTTTTCAATTTACCGGGATTTCCCGGAATTTATAAAATTCGCGTAAGTGTCGTAGATTCTTTACAATAAAAGCTGACTAAAAATGCCAAAGATCAAATTGCGGCGTTGACTTGATGTCCTAAATTTGTAAAACTTAATAGGTAATTTGAGTTTAACATTTATCAACGCACTAATAATCCCATATTATTATTCTACTTATTCAGTGAAATAATTTTTATAAAAAAACATACATTGAAATTAATTATTGAGGGGCTTAGCTGGATCTTATGCGCATTTCACTGTTGCTAATGTAGATCATCAGGGAACCTCTACCCAAAAATTTCTTAATACATAATAATTTGATATTTTCATATCCCTGGAAGAATATATTTTTTTGAAAAGGCACTTTTTTATACATGAGAATGGGAAGAAATATTTGCATAAACTTTTGCAAGGCAATTTAATTTCCTCAAAGAACGTCATAACTCAAAAAAACCAGTTTGCCAGAAATTTAATTTGAAGTTTTTAATTTACACACAACTTAATGGAAAAAGAAATTTTCATGTTTTTCTCAAGAGTTGAGTAAACAAGATATTTGTGTGAAAGATATGAAGACTAATTCTGCATCATTAACTCCATTTTTTGAGTTATGACGTTCATGGAGTAAATGAGCGATGTGTGCTTAGTACCTTTATTGGTAATAAATGTTGTAGTTCGATATATAATAAGCCTGTAAACAGTTTGACTACAATTTGTCTCTACATTGTTTGATATAAAGTGACTTTTCTGCAAAATAAAAATGAATTAAAAAATTATTGTAGAAATTTGTGTTTTGTATCATTTTCAAATGTTATTCAATGGCGGCAATTAAGAATGGCGAGATTTATTTTTTTCGCCCCTTTAAAAAACTGCCAGAACCTGGAAATGCTAACAAGTTTTTTATTTAGATGCATCTGTAGCATCTAACTGTCATAAGTAGGGTTTGGGAAACGGGAATTCCCGGGCGGGAAATCCCGGGAAATGTTTGTCTAATATTCCCGGGAAATTTTTGAGATTTTCCCGGGAAAACGGGAAATTTAAAGTGCATGTTATTTTGTAAATATATAGAATTTATAATCCAATTTTACTTTAATATAAATACTTATTATTTTTTTATATATTACAAAAGTTCGTTTGAATGATTGTATGACTAAATTTACACGAACGTTGACACGTTTTTCATCGTCTGTTTAAACACTTACATATACCTTGTTCGAAGGAAATTTCTTAATCTTAAAATTTAAATTGAGTTTTTGTTTTAAATGTAACTGTAAGAAAGAAAGAATTCTTTCGACGCCGATAAACAAGCAGTAAAATGTCCATATATTTTTAATATAAAATAAAAATGTGAGCTATTCAAATCTAGTCTGAAATTTCATAAAATTTACATTAAATTGAGGTCATACCATATCTCCTATAAAAAGTGGAATAAATTGTATAGGTATCAATGATTGCAATGATATAATCATTTCCTAAAGTAAATATTTCGATGCTAAGCGAACTTGAAGTGATTTTTCGCCGAATTAGTGAACAAATTTTGAAAAGTAAAGTGAAAATTTTAAGCTGTAAGAACTCTGAGTTGACAAAACTTAAATTTATTACAAGTAGACGCTATTATGGAAACCCTGAAGAAAATATTTTAGGAGAAATAAAATGAAAAATTAAAGACACTTAGACATACTGTGGCTCAGGGTATGCAAAATTCGGCGCAGTGCAGTATGGTACTGTAAGAAACCGCTTGGAACTTTTTCAAAAAGAATGAGAAACAAGCAAGGCAAATTCTTATTAAAATGAAGGTAGAAAATTTTCTACTAATTGTGGTAACAGTCGTTAATTGGTTTTTATATGATCTTTTGCTGTGTTTATTACATTTGCTTAAATTCAATTAAAAATTCTTAAAAATTTGTCTTAGAACTGCTTTTTTTATTAACTTTTATTTCAAAAGAATGCTTACATTAATAAAACAATCGAAATTTCACCAACTTTCATTTAATAAATGTATTTAATTTAGAAAATTAGCTTTTCCCGGGAATCCCGGGAATTCCCGGGAACTTGATTTTTTAATTCCCGTTTCCCGGGAAGTGCAAAAGTCCGGGAAATCCCAAACCCTAGTCATAAGTCACCCTATTAAATGTTAAGGATGTTTGATATAATTCAATTTTTATTTCGGAAAAATCACCTTTTGCACAAAAGAAAGCAAAAAGGCACCTTTTGTTAAGGAAAAAAAGTAAAAAAGCCCCTTCTGTTAAAGAAAAACGTAAAAAAAGCACGTTTTGTTAATAGAAGGAAAAAGTACATTGTGTAATGCGAATACACATATATGACGATAAAATTTTGACTGAATGTGGTTCAACCTGATCTAATATATTAAAAAAGCACCTTTTGTTAAGCATCAATTTTTTAGAACCCACTTACTTTGTAAAAAAAAACTAATAATAATAATGCTAACTTGATTGTTTCTACAAGATTTAAACCTAAATATTATAAAAATACCAAAAAACCAATTTTTCGAGAAATTCGAAAAAGCACCTTTTGTTCTGCGGCTTCTCACATAGTTTTTTTTTTAATCAACTTTAATATTGTTGGCTTTTAGGTTCGTCTTGTTCTTGCTTGTTAGTTGATGAGGAATAAATATTGTAAACTTTTATTAAGTTTATTAGGAGTTTTTTTCTTTTATGTTTTGATTTACAAGCATCCATTAGGATTTTTTTAATAACATTTAATAATTTTTTTCGTGTGATTCGAAAATATCAGACACACAGAAATGTAAAAAATTTTGATTAGGAAAAATCACAGTCGTTAGTAGGCTGGACTCCTTCTTAGCTCATCACAGTCGTTAGTAGACTGGACTCCTTCTTAGCTCAGAACCTACATAGTCAAACGACCTTTGAGAAAATGCAGTCCTGATCTACTGGAGTTTATGAAAATTTCCAAAATTCAATAAAAACTCATTACATTAGTAGTGCGATTCAACTACTTTTTTTTAACGACAATCGCATCGTTAAAATAATTATAATGAAAATTTATCGCATTTGCTAATCAGTAACATTTTGAACGATTTTCGCTTTAGGTTACAGTCAGCTGTGTCGTTATTTAAGTGACAATAATTTATGTGCTGTTAATTTTATGGATAAAGTAAGTGTGTTTTGTGTTATAAATGGCTTTTGATTATTTGGGATATGAGAACTTGGAGCTCCTAAAAATAAACGTAACTATTTTTAGAAATTTGTTATAAACTTCATTCACTGGCACATTCCCAGCAACATACATATGCGTGTCCCTCAATGTACTGGTTCCCAATAAGTGATTTTACCTTTCCTTCAAGCTCTGTGTTTATAGTAGGGAAGTATTAAAAATCGACTATTCAAATATTTTTCTTTAAAAAAAAATACCTTTTGATTTGTATGATTTTTCTGGTGATTTTTAGAGTATGAAATGATGATTAATACGTATTTTATCGGAATTTCGACGGCTTTTCTATAATTTTATCTGGCAGCCCTAATTCTGAGTTTCACGACTCTCTCATCAATCGTTTTAGCTCTTAATGAATTCAAATTTTTGTGCATGTATGTGTAGGGCCTTGAACTTTAGTGTTTTTTCATTGACGCAGCAGCTTTTATGGTATATAACAAGTACATATGTACATATATGTATGTATGTATATAACTTTTAAACAGGCACATGTAGGCTAATATTTGGTTTTCCGTTGGTTTTGAAGAAAAATTGATATACCTACACTTGCTAGAAAAAATATCCGTACATTTAACTTAAAAAAATTTTGGACTGACAAAATTATAGCAATAACTCTAAAATATTTACTAATCTAATTTCAAACAGTGTTACCGTTGAAAATTTTCAAAAAGGGGATTTTCAAAATAAAAGTGGCACAAAAAGGGGATTTCAAAGAAAAAAAGAGGCAACTTCAAAATCAAGAAAAATTAAAGAAACAAGCATATTTATTAAGTTATTTTTATTTAAAACAAGCAACAAACAACAACAATTTCCCATGTATAAGAAGTACAAAAACATTAATTTTATGAGAACTCATATACCTACTACGTTTATACGCACGTGTTATTTGCAAGTAACAATTGTAACTTACTAATTCACGAGAACAATTACTTATTGCTGGGGATGAGATGTATGTACTTATGTATGTATACAGAAAAAGAAATTTTTAGTTTTATAATTTGACTCACAGTTTTCATATACATATACTTCTATTTGAAAATAAGACCATTATAAACGTAGTACAGATACATAGCTATTATATAAAAAAAATCATAAAATCTTTGTCAATAATAAAACCGTAGTCAAATTGCTGCATTTGATATCAATCGAAATTCCAACAGAAAATAAATGGAAATTTCGTTCGATATTGAATGCAGTAAGTAATTGGCCCCAGTTCTTAACATATCGTCGGCTTAGAGTGCAAACCTGCTAAATCCACTTTTTATTAAATATGACATTTTAGTGTCGTATGAAAGAGAAAGAGACGCTGCATCGACTGGCCAAAATATTTCTTTTAATTTTAACCTCTACATGTATAAAAAAACTTAAGGTATTAGGCTAATTTCTTAAGCTATGTATAGAAAATTTTTACAGTATTTTGTCTCTCCTGTAAAATTTGGTTGAAGTGAGTTAGCAGGTTTGCACTCTAAACCAACGATATACAAAAATTTTAAGAATACATAAATACATTTTTTTTTATAATTTTTGGGACATATGTATGTATATCAAATATCACGTATTTACTTAAAAACCAGCATAATTCAAAAAATTTATTTAACCACATAAAGTTTTGATAAAAATTTTAAAATTCGATTCTGCAGAGGATAATATTATTCTTTTTAGGCATTATGCATAGTTATTAAATACCTTAAATACCCTTTCCCTTTGTATTTATTAATAAGTTTTTTACTTGGAATCCATTCTTCCAAATCGTTTTGAAATAAATTTTAAACAGACAGCATGGACTGACAAGTGTCTATTTTTAGTCTATATGATAATTTTTTCGTAGTACTAGTACTAATTTATTTTTATGCTTTATGTGTTTTTTGTTTTAATTTTACTTTTATATCTTCATTTCAGCAATATCAAGTTTCCTCCGAAAATCGGTATTTTTGTGTGGTAAGAGATCGGATATTTTTACATCATTTGTTTTTTGGAATTGGTCACGTGTGTGGCTGTTTTAACATGACATTCAATGATTCATTCGGCAGATGAGCAACTGTTACAGAAAACACAAATGGTTTTTTTGGTATCTGCATCCATCTGAACCCACTTATGCCGTCTCTCCTAATCATTGAAATACTTTCGTGTTGCCTTTTTCTTTTTTACTGGTTTTTCCAAGATAATACGCTCACATGATGAACTAATTTGATGGGAACTTAAATCAAAAGCATTACTTGATGATAGCAATTCAGTGTGGTATTTTCATACAATATTATTTCCCTTAGCATAAAGCTTTTCATCTTTTAAAATTATGTACTTTTATCAAATTTGGCTTTCAAATCAAATTTGGCTGCGGAAGATACAGTTAGAATTATCTATGAATGACTGTATGTAATTTCATATTTAAAAATCTTAAACAAATTAATACCAAGGCTTTTTAGCACCATATACTTCCACAGAAAATAATATTGCGCCATACTGTTAATTTCCCAAAAAAAAAAATGTATTTTTTCATATATACACATAGGAAATAAAATCTTGTTGTCGAATGTGGTAGAATCTGTACAAATTTGCGTACATTTATTGTAAAAATAAAAATTAGAGTTGACTTTGAACAAAAAGGGGCACAAAATAATGCAAATGATACTAAAAGGGGATTTAAAACTAAGGGGTATAAAAAGTGGCAAGGCATTCGAAAAAGGGCCAAAATGCGACTTTAGTCGCACAGCGGTAACGCTGATTTCAAATTATTAGAGCATTCTCTGTTATTTATCATGCATTGCATTTGAAAGTTTATTTAATCTCTATAAATTTTTACAATAAAAAAAGCTTAAAATAATAGCAAAATACACAAGAAAATGTATTCGTACCTACACGAAAATTAAATTAAATAAAAACCAAAATTATTAAAAATTTTCCAGGAGTTAGTAATTTGTGAAATATCAGTTATGTTTGAGAACCTCTGCTAGACGATTTGTCATAGATATAACTAAGTTAGATCTATCTTCCTTAGTTATTGGACACCACTTTTCCCTGATGATTATACATATGTACATATTTGCAATTTTTTTTTACTTTATATCGTGTTTTAGAACTTTATATACCAGTAAGTCCCAGATATGCTTAATAATTAGAACCAGTTCTTAAGGTGGTGATTATAGTTGGTTTTTCGTGTTATAAAGCAACCAAAGCTTTACATTACGGACCGTATGCTTAGGATCGTTGTCGCGTTGGAATCAAACGACGTCTCGTAGATCTAGTTGCTCCCCAATTTAAAATCAATTTGAGCATTTTAAACACAATAAAGACAAGATTTGTAGCTACACTAAAGCAACCTCCTTAATGTTTAACTGTTGGAATACAATTTTCTTAATTCAACGCAGTACCATTTTTCGGCCGCACTAATTTTTTACCTTTCATACCAAAAATGCTGTACGGTGGAATCTCTCTTGAGCGGACACCGAAGGGACCATTGAAATGTGTTCGTACAAGGGGGCTGTCCGGTCAAGTCAAAACTACAAATTTAAATGAGTAAAATTTTCCTAAGATGGTTAGTTTCTTTTAAGTACTTTTATTAAAAAAATAAACAATTCAATTGATTTAAAATAGGGTTTCTAATTTCCCGGACTTTTCCAGTTCCCGGGAATCGAGAAAAAATATGTTCTATTCCCGGGAATTCCCGGGAATTTCAAATACATATGAATTTAATTAAATGGGTTCAATAAAAAATATAATTTTATAAAAAATACAAAAGTTTAAATTAAAAACAAAACAACTTCATTTGTTTGAACGAAGAACAATAATATTTCAAAAACAAAACAAAAACAAATAAATTCATACCGCCGTATTCATAAAAATTATTTTAGGTTTATGAAAGTCTTATTTGACATATTTCTATGGGAAATTTGTCAAATAAACATACACATATCTGCCAATAAGCATACACAAACTTTTGGAGAGTTATATTATTGGTAGGAAGTTCACTGTTCTAGAAGGAGACTTCATGAGTGTGCCCGAATCTATATCTTCCGGTGTACCACAGGGTAGTATTCTGGGGCCAGTCTTGTATTTAATATATACTTGTGATATGCCTGTGAGCAATAATATGCACACCTCTACATTTGCCGATGATACAGCCTGCATGAGTATGAATGAAACCCCTTATGAGGCATCCCGCAATCTCCAGGATCATATTACTCAGCTGGAAACATGGTTGAACTTATGGAGAATTAGAGTAAATGAACAAAAGTGTGTTCATATAACGTTTACCCTAAGAAAAGATACTTGTTCCCCCATTCGAATCAACAATCAAAATATTCCTCAACATTCTCAAGTGAAATACCTTGGCATACACCTTGATCGACGGCTTACATGGAAACCCCATATTGACTCAAAGCTAACACAAATGAAGCTTAAGTTAACTCAAATACATTGCTTGATTGGCAGAAATTCAACACTCAGCCTAGACTGCAAACTTTTACTATACAAGTCGCTTTTGAAGCCAATATGGTGGTACGGAATTCAGTTACGGGGCACTGCTTCAGCTTCAAATATAGAGAGAATCCAACGAAGGCAAAATAAAATTTTACGGTTAATAACATCGGCTCCATGGTACATCAAAAATTCAAATGAACATCGTGATTTAAATATACCACTAGTGACTGAAGAAATTGCAAAATACGCAGGCAAATATTTAACTAAACTCGAGTCACATCCTAATCCGCTTGCTCGTAATATTTTGAACTTTACTGGACATATCTGCTTAAAAAAGAAGGACACTAAGGCTCTAATTAATTATATACATATATACCTAAGATTTGATTACTTATTGTTAGTTCATTTATTTTTGAAGATACAATAAATAAATATTTTGTAGTATAAAAAAATCGCATATGTAGACGTAAGGTTAGTTTGAAAGCATTATTTAAGTGAGGAAATGTTTGCCATACACACATTTAAATATGTTATCTGATGTAGTAAATATGACAAACCGGGACCTGTCCAAAGTGTCCGTCTAAAGGGGCTGTCCTCCTATAGGAAGCGTCCGTTAAGGGAGATTCCACTGTATTTGCTTTCGTCTGAAAACAAAACTTGTTCCTGGAACTCTGGAACCTTTTTCATGTACTCAATTGCAAGCTTCAATGCTTTTTTCTCTTGCTTTTCTTAAGCTGCATTTCTCGAACTGTAACTGTATCTTCTTCATAGATGTAGTTCCCGAAAAATTATATGATATTATTGCAGATTTGGGAGGTGGTAATTCTAGGATTTCGTTTTACAGAACCGAAAATAAGCTGGTTTTCACGAGAACTGTGTTTAGAGGGGCGTCTAGAACGATGGTTTGGTGAACTAGAACTTTTATGTTTGAGCTGTATTTTAACATAGCTATTTCACGGTATCAGTTTCTTCTTCTTTCGAAATTTTTTTCACACATACATATGTATGTATGTCATTTAGCTAATTGCTACTTAAATGTAGCTTAATTTTTTCAGTGGTTAATTAAAGTTCTTATTAAGTTACGTTGAAAGTATGGCAGCACTACGAAATTTCCCAGTATTTTGGAAGGCTTTTTAAACAACAGCTGTTCATTATAAATAAAAAAGTTAGGTTATCAAAATGTAGAAAACTAAAATTGCATAAAAACACATTTTATTAAACAAAAAGAGCATCAGAATGCATTTTGCTATTTACATATTTCATGATATGAAAGTATATATTGTATATACATATGTTATATATTTATGAAAATTAAACGAAATTCTTTTTAATACGACCACATGATGTTCATCTACATGTTTTCAATAAACACACACAAGCGTAAAACTTAAGTGTGACTTAAGTACACAAGGTTGGGCATTTAAATGTCTCTCAACTTTGTACTGAAAAAATTAATTCGGTATTTAAATGGATTTTAAAGATAAATGACATATAATTGAGAGGTCAATTATTGGGCCTAAGGATTCAGAATTTATATATTTTATGTGTCGCATATTAATATTATGGAAATTACACACGGAATGGAATAAATGGTAAAGCGTAAAGGGATTAAAAAAAATATTCAAGTCAATCTAACCCGCTTTCATTCATTTCTACTCTCAAAATAAATTAATGTTTAATTATAGTTTTTAAAGTTTAAATAATAACTGAAAGCGTCAAACTTGGTTAAATTTACTGATAACTTAACAGCGAAAATTGTACATCGCTTGGATTAAAAAAATTTTCCTGATTAGTTTAAGTTTGATCGTTATAATTAGTTGCCTTTAGCAACAACAGATCTGAAGATAACTAAGTCCTCGTCCAGACTTGGAATTTTTGTTGCAGCAATTCTTGAGCTTATTGGTGATTGGGGTGAGATGATTGGGGAGGGGTACACAATTTCATTTGCTCGGCAATTCTCTTTTGTTTTGAAATTCGCAGTTCTTAATTTAAAGTTCGTAGGTGTATTTGACGTTTTATTTTGTTTTATTTGTTCAGTTGTATGAAAAATACAAAATGTAACAAAAAGTAAAAATAATTGTTAATTTTTCAAGCAAATTTGTCGTGAAATAGAAGTTTTAAATACTTAATTACAAAACTAGAATTTCCTAATGTGGACACTTATGCAATTTCAAAGCAGAATTTTAAAAAATTGAAGCAACAAAAATTGTAAGTCTGGACGAGGACTAACACGAGCCGCGGTTTTCAGCTACAGGCGAAAACATTGTTTTGGAGTAATGAAATACAAAGTTTCAAGGTAAACGAATAAATATGTTTTTGAATAAGAATAATAGAACAAAGAAAACTTAAATTAAAGTAGTTGAAGTAAACTAAATTATTTCCACTAAATTGCGTCTCTCCTAAGATATAGTATTATTCTTTTTCTTATTAAGATAATATAATATTCGTTTAGTTCGAGTAAGAAAGAATTCGTTAGACTTCTATATTTCGTTAAAAAAGAATTTTAAAATTTTTAACAAGTAAGAGTGCTATATTCGGCCGAATCTTATTCACCCTTTACCAACGTACATATGTATATGTAGTATACAGATGCATACATATGTACATGAGTACATACATACATACATACATATTTCTTTTGTGATAAAATTTATAATTTTTTGTTATAGTGCAATTTTTAGTAAGTGACCTCTTGGTTTTTTTCGACTAAAGAATTTGCTTGAGTAAAAAAGATCTTCCTAAAATATGAAATATGTTTAACTGAAAAAACTAATATTTTTGGTTATTTTTTTACCCAATTATTTTTTTTAATTTCCGACCCTGGAACCATAATTTAAATTTTTTTGGTTTTAATACGAGTACAAATTTATGTATTTCTAAAATATAGAATATATTTAATTATCAAAGAAATAACTAGCTTTATTTAGTTTGTTTCATATATATATGTATAAAAAAGTGTACTTTTCCCAGCCCTGGAATCATCATTTTAAATTTTTTTGGTTCCTTATATCAATCTTGTTCCTTAAAATATATATAAAATATGTTAAATGAACAAAGAAAAAAAAAGAAATATTGAAAATACTAGTTTTATTTAGTTACTTTAATATAAAAATTAATTCAGCAAAGAGCGACTTGGACTCGCGCACGAATTTTTGAAATGAATTGAAGTTTTTTTCAGTTTAAACGATTTTTTAGTTTTGTCGTTTTTTTCTCTTTTGGGCGATTTTTTTCTCGTTTTGGTAATTTTTTTCTGATTTTAGGGATTTATTTTTCAGTTTGGCTATTTTTTTAATTTTGACGATTTTTTTCTGTTTTTGGTGTTTTTTTTTATTTTGGCGATTTTTTTATTTTGGCGATTTTTTCCGTTTTTGGGATTTTTTTCGGCAATTTTTTCTTTTAGCGTTTTTTTCATTTGGCCAATTTTTTCTGTTTTCTGGGTTTTTTTTTCATTTCGGCGATTTTTCTATTTTAGCGATTTCGCGGGCTTTTCGCGATTTATTTTAGTCTTAGTAATTTTTTTAATTTGGTGTTTTTTTTTGGCGATTTTTTTTTGTTTTTAGTGATTGTTTTTCGGTTTCGCGATTTTATAATTTTTTGATTTTTAAGTTTTACCGTTTTTGAAAATTTCAAGAGTTTGGCTCTTACGGTTTCCAAGATACAGCAACTTGTTAAAATTACATAGTCAAAATTCCATTAACTTATAGAGCACCCTTTAATATAAATTTTTTAAATTTTAGTGTTAATTGTTGTAGTCTGTATAAAAATACAATAATCTTAAAAATTTCAAGTGTATATACATACAATTGTATATAAATTACATGGGATTTTAAAATTTTTCGTTGCTCGTTTTGGAACACCCTTTAATTTTTAACTCTCATGTACTTGTTGTTGCAGCGGCCAAAGGTGTACACACTGTCCAAATTTCAGGTCCGTAGCTCTTACGGTTCCCGAGAAAATACCCTATGATAGAGAGATGGACAGACGGACAGAGTAGCGTAGAAGATAATAGGGTCTCTTTTACCTTTGGTGTACGGAACCCTAAAAAGGTTAAATTTTCCAGCTGTGGAACTTATCTATGCATCTGTATTCTACATATACATACGTTGGTAAAAGGTATATAAAATTCGGCACAGCCGAATATAGCAAGCACTCTTACTTGTTTTTTATTAACAAAGCTTTGACGCAGGTACATGTAGGCTAAAATTTTGTTTCCAGTAGTTTTTGAAGAAAAATTGTTATTTGATCAATTGTTTTTCAACAAAGTAAATATGTATGTATGTATGTATGTATGTGTTCACTATTTCACAATTTCTGAGATGTTGTGCTAGTTGCCATGCCATGGATGCTGAATAATTTTTCTTGTACTCATATTTTGACATGCATACATACATACATACATACATACATACTAGAGTTTTTCTTTTCCCAGCAGGAATGATTTTTCAATTTACCGGGATTTCCCGGAATTTATAAAATTCGCGTAAGTGTCGTAGATTCTTTACAATAAAAGCTGACTAAAAATGCCAAAGATCAAATTGCGGCGTTGACTTGATGTCCTAAATTTGTAAAACTTAATAGGTAATTTGAGTTTAACATTTATCAACGCACTAATAATCCCATATTATTATTCTACTTATTCAGTGAAATAATTTTTATAAAAAAAAATACATTGAAATTAATTATTGAGGGGCTTAGCTGGATCTTATGCGCATTTCACTGTTGCTAATGTAGATCATCAGGGAACCTCTACCCAAAAATTTCTTAATACATAATAATTTGATATTTTCATATCCCTGGAAGAATATATTTTTTTGAAAAGGCACTTTTTTATACATGAGAATGGGAAGAAATATTTGCATAAACTTTTGCAAGGCAATTTAATTTCCTCAAAGAACGTCATAACTCAAAAAAACCAGTTTGCCAGAAATTTAATTTGAAGTTTTTAATTTACACACAACTTAATGGAAAAAGAAATTTTCATGTTTTTCTCAAGAGTTGAGTAAACAAGATATTTGTGTGAAAGATATGAAGACTAATTCTGCATCATTAACTCCATTTTTTGAGTTATGACGTTCATGGAGTAAATGAGCGATGTGTGCTTAGTACCTTTATTGGTAATAAATGTTGTAGTTCGATATATAATAAGCCTGTAAACAGTTTGACTACAATTTGTCTCTACATTGTTTGATATAAAGTGACTTTTCTGCAAAATAAAAATGAATTAAAAAATTATTGTAGAAATTTGTGTTTTGTATCATTTTCAAATGTTATTCAATGGCGGCAATTAAGAATGGCGAGATTTATTTTTTTCGCCCCTTTAAAAAACTGCCAGAACCTGGAAATGCTAACAAGTTTTTTATTTAGATGCATCTGTAGCATCTAACTGTCATAAGTAGGGTTTGGGAAACGGGAATTCCCGGGCGGGAAATCCCGGGAAATGTTTGTCTAATATTCCCGGGAAATTTTTGAGATTTTCCCGGGAAAACGGGAAATTTAAAGTGCATGTTATTTTGTAAATATATAGAATTTATAATCCAATTTTACTTTAATATAAATACTTATTATTTTTTTTTATATTACAAAAGTTCGTTTGAATGATTGTATGACTAAATTTACACGAACGTTGACACGTTTTTCATCGTCTGTTTAAACACTTACATATACCTTGTTCGAAGGAAATTTCTTAATCTTAAAATTTAAATTGAGTTTTTGTTTTAAATGTAACTGTAAGAAAGAAAGAATTCTTTCGACGCCGATAAACAAGCAGTAAAATGTCCATATATTTTTAATATAAAATAAAAATGTGAGCTATTCAAATCTAGTCTGAAATTTCATAAAATTTACATTAAATTGAGGTCATACCATATCTCCTATAAAAAGTGGAATAAATTGTATAGGTATCAATGATTGCAATGATATAATCATTTCCTAAAGTAAATATTTCGATGCTAAGCGAACTTGAAGTGATTTTTCGCCGAATTAGTGAACAAATTTTGAAAAGTAAAGTGAAAATTTTAAGCTGTAAGAACTCTGAGTTGACAAAACTTAAATTTATTACAAGTAGACGCTATTATGGAAACCCTGAAGAAAATATTTTAGGAGAAATAAAATGAAAAATTAAAGACACTTAGACATACTGTGGCTCAGGGTATGCAAAATTCGGCGCAGTGCAGTATGGTACTGTAAGAAACCGCTTGGAACTTTTTCAAAAAGAATGAGAAACAAGCAAGGCAAATTCTTATTAAAATGAAGGTAGAAAATTGTCTACTAATTGTGGTAACAGTCGTTAATTGGTTTTTATATGATCTTTTGCTGTGTTTATTACATTTGCTTAAATTCAATTAAAAATTCTTAAAAATTTGTCTTAGAACTGCTTTTTTTATTAACTTTTATTTCAAAAGAATGCTTACATTAATAAAACAATCGAAATTTCACCAACTTTCATTTAATAAATGTATTTAATTTAGAAAATTAGCTTTTCCCGGGAATCCCGGGAATTCCCGGGAACTTGATTTTTTAATTCCCGTTTCCCGGGAAGTGCAAAAGTCCGGGAAATCCCAAACCCTAGTCATAAGTCACCCTATTAAATGTTAAGGATGTTTGATATAATTCAATTTTTATTTCGGAAAAATCACCTTTTGCACAAAAGAAAGCAAAAAGGCACCTTTTGTTAAGGAAAAAAAGTAAAAAAGCCCCTTCTGTTAAAGAAAAACGTAAAAAAAGCACGTTTTGTTAATAGAAGGAAAAAGTACATTGTGTAATGCGAATACACATATATGACGATAAAATTTTGACTGAATGTGGTTCAACCTGATCTAATATATTAAAAAAGCACCTTTTGTTAAGCATCAATTTTTTAGAACCCACTTACTTTGTAAGAAAAAACTAATAATAATAATGCTAACTTGATTGTTTCTACAAGATTTAAACCTAAATATTATAAAAATACCAAAAAACCAATTTTTCGAGAAATTCGAAAAAGCACCTTTTGTTCTGCGGCTTCTCACATAGTTTTTTTTTTAATCAACTTTAATATTGTTGGCTTTTAGGTTCGTCTTGTTCTTGCTTGTTAGTTGATGAGGAATAAATATTGTAAACTTTTATTAAGTTTATTAGGAGTTTTTTTCTTTTATGTTTTGATTTACAAGCATCCATTAGGATTTTTTTAATAACATTTAATAATTTTTTTCGTGTGATTCGAAAATATCAGACACACAGAAATGTAAAAAATTTTGATTAGGAAAAATCACAGTCGTTAGTAGGCTGGACTCCTTCTTAGCTCATCACAGTCGTTAGTAGACTGGACTCCTTCTTAGCTCAGAACCTACATAGTCAAACGACCTTTGAGAAAATGCAGTCCTGATCTACTGGAGTTTATGAAAATTTCCAAAATTCAATAAAAACTCATTACATTAGTAGTGCGATTCAACTACTTTTTTTTAACGACAATCGCATCGTTAAAATAATTATAATGAAAATTTATCGCATTTGCTAATCAGTAACATTTTGAACGATTTTCGCTTTAGGTTACAGTCAGCTGTGTCGTTATTTAAGTGACAATAATTTATGTGCTGTTAATTTTATGGATAAAGTAAGTGTGTTTTGTGTTATAAATGGCTTTTGATTATTTGGGATATGAGAACTTGGAGCTCCTAAAAATAAACGTAACTATTTTTAGAAATTTGTTATAAACTTCATTCACTGGCACATTCCCAGCAACATACATATGCGTGTCCCTCAATGTACTGGTTCCCAATAAGTGATTTTACCTTTCCTTCAAGCTCTGTGTTTATAGTAGGGAAGTATTAAAAATCGACTATTAAAATATTTTTCTTAAAAAAAAAATACCTTTTGATTTGTATGATTTTTCTGGTGATTTTTAGAGTATGAAATGATGATTAATACGTATTTTATCGGAATTTCGACGGCTTTTCTATAATTTTATCTGGCAGCCCTAATTCTGAGTTTCACGACTCTCTCATCAATCGTTTTAGCTCTTAATGAATTCAAATTTTTGTGCATGTATGTGTAGGGCCTTGAACTTTAGTGTTTTTTCATTGACGCAGCAGCTTTTATGGTATATAACAAGTACATACATACATATATGTATGTATATAACTTTTAAACAGGCACATGTAGGCTAATATTTGGTTTTCCGTTGGTTTTGAAGAAAAATTTATATATGTACCTACACTTGCTAGAAAAAATATCCGTACATTTAACTTAAAAAAATTTTGGACTGACAAAATTATAGCAATAACTCTAAAATATTTACTAATCTAATTTCAAACAGTGTTACCGTTGAAAATTTTCAAAAAGGGGATTTTCAAAATAAAAGTGGCACAAAAAGGGGATTTCAAAGAAAAAAAGAGGCAACTTCAAAATCAAGAAAAATTAAAGAAACAAGCATATTTATTAAGTTATTTTTATTTAAAACAAGCAACAAACAACAACAATTTCTCATGTATAAGAAGTACAAAAACATTAATTTTATGAGAACTCATATACCTACTACGTTTATACGCACGTGTTATTTGCAAGTAACAATTGTAACTTACTAATTCACGAGAACAATTACTTATTGCTGGGGATGAGATGTATGTACTTATGTATGTATACAGAAAAAGAAATTTTTAGTTTTATAATTTGACTCACAGTTTTCATATACATATACTTCTATTTGAAAATAAGACCATTATAAACGTAGTACAGATACATAGCTATTATATAAAAAAAATCATAAAATCTTTGTCAATAATAAAACCGTAGTCAAATTGCTGCATTTGATATCAATCGAAATTCCAACAGAAAATAAATGGAAATTTCGTTCGATATTGAATGCAGTAAGTAATTGGCCCCAGTTCTTAACATATCGTCGGCTTAGAGTGCAAACCTGCTAAATCCACTTTTTATTAAATATGACATTTTAGTGTCGTATGAAAGAGAAAGAGACGCTGCATCGACTGGCCAAAATATTTCTTTTAATTTTAACCTCTACATGTATAAAAAAACTTAAGGTATTAGGCTAATTTCTTAAGCTATGTATAGAAAATTTTTACAGTATTTTGTCTCTCCTGTAAAATTTGGTTGAAGTGAGTTAGCAGGTTTGCACTCTAAACCAACGATATACAAAAATTTTAAGAATACATAAATACATTTTTTTTTATAATTTTTGGGACATATGTATGTATATCAAATATCACGTATTTACTTAAAAACCAGCATAATTCAAAAAATTTATTTAACCACATAAAGTTTTGATAAAAATTTTAAAATTCGATTCTGCAGAGGATAATATTATTCTTTTTAGGCATTATGCATAGTTATTAAATACCTTAAATACCCTTTCCCTTTGTATTTATTAATAAGTTTTTTACTTGGAATCCATTCTTCCAAATCGTTTTGAAATAAATTTTAAACAGACAGCATGGACTGACAAGTGTCTATTTTTAGTCTATATGATAATTTTTTCGTAGTACTAGTACTAATTTATTTTTATGCTTTATGTGTTTTTTGTTTTAATTTTACTTTTATATCTTCATTTCAGCAATATCAAGTTTCCTCCGAAAATCGGTATTTTTGTGTGGTAAGAGATCGGATATTTTTACATCATTTGTTTTTTGGAATTGGTCACGTGTGTGGCTGTTTTAACATGACATTCAATGATTCATTCGGCAGATGAGCAACTGTTACAGAAAACACAAATGGTTTTTTTGGTATCTGCATCCATCTGAACCCACTTATGCCGTCTCTCCTAATCATTGAAATACTTTCGTGTTGCCTTTTTCTTTTTTACTGGTTTTTCCAAGATAATACGCTCACATGATGAACTAATTTGATGGGAACTTAAATCAAAAGCATTACTTGATGATAGCAATTCAGTGTGGTATTTTCATACAATATTATTTCCCTTAGCATAAAGCTTTTCATCTTTTAAAATTATGTACTTTTATCAAATTTGGCTTTCAAATCAAATTTGGCTGCGGAAGATACAGTTAGAATTATCTATGAATGACTGTATGTAATTTCATATTTAAAAATCTTAAACAAATTAATACCAAGGCTTTTTAGCACCATATACTTCCACAGAAAATAATATTGCGCCATACTGTTAATTTCCCAAAAAAAAAAATGTATTTTTTCATATATACACATAGGAAATAAAATCTTGTTGTCGAATGTGGTAGAATCTGTACAAATTTGCGTACATTTATTGTAAAAATAAAAATTAGAGTTGACTTTGAACAAAAAGGGGCACAAAATAATGCAAATGATACTAAAAGGGGATTTAAAACTAAGGGGTATAAAAAGTGGCAAGGCATTCGAAAAAGGGCCAAAATGCGACTTTAGTCGCACAGCGGTAACGCTGATTTCAAATTATTAGAGCATTCTCTGTTATTTATCATGCATTGCATTTGAAAGTTTATTTAATCTCTATAAATTTTTACAATAAAAAAAGCTTAAAATAATAGCAAAATACACAAGAAAATGTATTCGTACCTACACGAAAATTAAATTAAATAAAAACCAAAATTATTAAAAATTTTCCAGGAGTTAGTAATTTGTGAAATATCAGTTATGTTTGAGAACCTCTGCTAGACGATTTGTCATAGATATAACTAAGTTAGATCTATCTTCCTTAGTTATTGGACACCACTTTTCCCTGATGATTATACATATGTACATATTTGCAATTTTTTTTTACTTTATATCGTGTTTTAGAACTTTATATACCAGTAAGTCCCAGATATGCTTAATAATTAGAACCAGTTCTTAAGGTGGTGATTATAGTTGGTTTTTCGTGTTATAAAGCAACCAAAGCTTTACATTACGGACCGTATGCTTAGGATCGTTGTCGCGTTGGAATCAAACGACGTCTCGTAGATCTAGTTGCTCCCCAATTTAAAATCAATTTGAGCATTTTAAACACAATAAAGACAAGATTTGTAGCTACACTAAAGGAACCTCCTTAATGTTTAACTGTTGGAATACAATTTTCTTAATTCAACGCAGTACCATTTTTCGGCCGCACTAATTTTTTACCTTTCATACCAAAAATGCTGTACGGTGGAATCTCTCTTGAGCGGACACCGAAGGGACCATTGAAATGTGTTCGTACAAGGGGGCTGTCCGGTCAAGTCAAAACTACAAATTTAAATGAGTAAAATTTTCCTAAGATGGTTAGTTTCTTTTAAGTACTTTTATTAAAAAAATAAACAATTCAATTGATTTAAAATAGGGTTTCTAATTTCCCGGACTTTTCCAGTTCCCGGGAATCGAGAAAAAATATGTTCTATTCCCGGGAATTCCCGGGAATTTCAAATACATATGAATTTAATTAAATGGGTTCAATAAAAAATATAATTTTATAAAAAATACAAAAGTTTAAATTAAAAACAAAACAACTTCATTTGTTTGAACGAAGAACAATAATATTTCAAAAACAAAACAAAAACAAATAAATTCATACCGCCGTATTCATAAAAATTATTTTAGGTTTATGAAAGTCTTATTTGACATATTTCTATGGGAAATTTGTCAAATAAACATACACATATCTGCCAATAAGCATACACAAACTTTTGGAGAGTTATATTATTGGTAGGAAGTTCACTGTTCTAGAAGGAGACTTCATGAGTGTGCCCGAATCTATATCTTCCGGTGTACCACAGGGTAGTATTCTGGGGCCAGTCTTGTATTTAATATATACTTGTGATATGCCTGTGAGCAATAATATGCACACCTCTACATTTGCCGATGATACAGCCTGCATGAGTATGAATGAAACCCCTTATGAGGCATCCCGCAATCTCCAGGATCATATTACTCAGCTGGAAACATGGTTGAACTTATGGAGAATTAGAGTAAATGAACAAAAGTGTGTTCATATAACGTTTACCCTAAGAAAAGATACTTGTTCCCCCATTCGAATCAACAATCAAAATATTCCTCAACATTCTCAAGTGAAATACCTTGGCATACACCTTGATCGACGGCTTACATGGAAACCCCATATTGACTCAAAGCTAACACAAATGAAGCTTAAGTTAACTCAAATACATTGCTTGATTGGCAGAAATTCAACACTCAGCCTAGACTGCAAACTTTTACTATACAAGTCGCTTTTGAAGCCAATATGGTGGTACGGAATTCAGTTACGGGGCACTGCTTCAGCTTCAAATATAGAGAGAATCCAACGAAGGCAAAATAAAATTTTACGGTTAATAACATCGGCTCCATGGTACATCAAAAATTCAAATGAACATCGTGATTTAAATATACCACTAGTGACTGAAGAAATTGCAAAATACGCAGGCAAATATTTAACTAAACTCGAGTCACATCCTAATCCGCTTGCTCGTAATATTTTGAACTTTACTGGACATATCTGCTTAAAAAAGAAGGACACTAAGGCTCTAATTAATTATATACATATATACCTAAGATTTGATTACTTATTGTTAGTTCATTTATTTTTGAAGATACAATAAATAAATATTTTGTAGTATAAAAAAATCGCATATGTAGACGTAAGGTTAGTTTGAAAGCATTATTTAAGTGAGGAAATGTTTGCCATACACACATTTAAATATGTTATCTGATGTAGTAAATATGACAAACCGGGACCTGTCCAAAGTGTCCGTCTAAAGGGGCTGTCCTCCTATAGGAAGCGTCCGTTAAGGGAGATTCCACTGTATTTGCTTTCGTCTGAAAACAAAACTTGTTCCTGGAACTCTGGAACCTTTTTCATGTACTCAATTGCAAGCTTCAATGCTTTTTTCTCTTGCTTTTCTTAAGCTGCATTTCTCGAACTGTAACTGTATCTTCTTCATAGATGTAGTTCCCGAAAAATTATATGATATTATTGCAGATTTGGGAGGTGGTAATTCTAGGATTTCGTTTTACAGAACCGAAAATAAGCTGGTTTTCACGAGAACTGTGTTTAGAGGGGCGTCTAGAACGATGGTTTGGTGAACTAGAACTTTTATGTTTGAGCTGTATTTTAACATAGCTATTTCACGGTATCAGTTTCTTCTTCTTTCGAAATTTTTTTCACACATACATATGTATGTATGTCATTTAGCTAATTGCTACTTAAATGTAGCTTAATTTTTTCAGTGGTTAATTAAAGTTCTTATTAAGTTACGTTGAAAGTATGGCAGCACTACGAAATTTCCCAGTATTTTGGAAGGCTTTTTAAACAACAGCTGTTCATTATAAATAAAAAAGTTAGGTTATCAAAATGTAGAAAACTAAAATTGCATAAAAACACATTTTATTAAACAAAAAGAGCATCAGAATGCATTTTGCTATTTACATATTTCATGATATGAAAGTATATATTTATGAAAATTAAACGAAATTCTTTTTAATACGACCACATGATGTTCATGTACATGTTTTCAATAAACACACACAAGCGTAAAACTTAAGTGTGACTTAAGTACACAAGGTTGGGCATTTAAATGTCTCTCAACTTTGTACTGAAAAAATTAATTCGGTATTTAAATGGATTTTAAAGATAAATGACATATAATTGAGAGGTCAATTATTGGGCCTAAGGATTCAGAATTTATATATTTTATGTGTCGCATATTAATATTATGGAAATTACACACGGAATGGAATAAATGGTAAAGCGTAAAGGGATTAAAAAAAATATTCAAGTCAATCTAACCCGCTTTCATTCATTTCTACTCTCAAAATAAATTAATGTTTAATTATAGTTTTTAAAGTTTAAATAATAACTGAAAGCGTCAAACTTGGTTAAATTTACTGATAACTTAACAGCGAAAATTGTACATCGCTTGGATTAAAAAAATTTTCCTGATTAGTTTAAGTTTGATCGTTATAATTAGTTGCCTTTAGCAACAACAGATCTGAAGATAACTAAGTCCTCGTCCAGACTTGGAATTTTTGTTGCAGCAATTCTTGAGCTTATTGGTGATTGGGGTGAGATGATTGGGGAGGGGTACACAATTTCATTTGCTCGGCAATTCTCTTTTGTTTTGAAATTCGCAGTTCTTAATTTAAAGTTTGTAGGTGTATTTGACGTTTTATTTTGTTTTATTTGTTCAGTTGTATGAAAAATACAAAATGTAACAAAAAGTAAAAATAATTGTTAATTTTTCAAGCAAATTTGTCGTGAAATAGAAGTTTTAAATACTTAATTACAAAACTAGAATTTCCTAATGTGGACACTTATGCAATTTCAAAGCAGAATTTTAAAAAATTGAAGCAACAAAAATTGTAAGTCTGGACGAGGACTAACACGAGCCGCGGTTTTCAGCTACAGGCGAAAACATTGTTTTGGAGTAATGAAATACAAAGTTTCAAGGTAAACGAATAAATATGTTTTTGAATAAGAATAATAGAACAAAGAAAACTTAAATTAAAGTAGTTGAAGTAAACTAAATTATTTGCACTAAATTGCGTCTCTCCTAAGATATAGTATTATTCTTTTTCTTATTAAGATAATATAATATTCGTTTAGTTCAAGTAAGAAAGAATTCGTTAGACTTCTATATTTCGTTAAAAAAGAATTTTAAAATTTTTAACAAGTAAGAGTGCTATATTCGGCCGAATCTTATTCACCCTTTACCAACGTACATATGTATATGTAGTATACAGATGCATACATATGTACATGAGTACATACATACATACATACATATTTCTTTTGTGATAAAATTTATAATTTTTTGTTATAGTGCAATTTTTAGTAAGTGACCTCTTGGTTTTTTTCGACTAAAGAATTTGCTTGAGTAAAAAAGATCTTCCTAAAATATGAAATATGTTTAACTGAAAAAACTAATATTTTTGGTTATTTTTTTACCCAATTATTTTTTTTAATTTCCGACCCTGGAACCATAATTTAAATTTTTTTGGTTTTAATACGAGTACAAATTTATGTATTTCTAAAATATAGAATATATTTAATTATCAAAGAAATAACTAGCTTTATTTAGTTTGTTTCATATATATATGTATAAAAAAGTGTACTTTTCCCAGCCCTGGAATCATCATTTTAAATTTTTTTGGTTCCTTATATCAATCTTGTTCCTTAAAATATATATAAAATATGTTAAATGAACAAAGAAAAAAAAAGAAATATTGAAAATACTAGTTTTATTTAGTTACTTTAATATAAAAATTAATTCAGCAAAGAGCGACTTGGACTCGCGCACGAATTTTTGAAATGAATTGAAGTTTTTTTCAGTTTAAACGATTTTTTAGTTTTGTCGTTTTTTTCTCTTTTGGGCGATTTTTTTCTCGTTTTGGTAATTTTTTTCTGATTTTAGGGATTTATTTTTCAGTTTGGCTATTTTTTTAATTTTGACGATTTTTTTCTGTTGGTGTTTTTTTTTATTTTGGCGATTTTTTTATTTTGGCGATTTTTTCCGTTTTTGGGATTTTTTTCGGCAATTTTTTCTTTTAGCGTTTTTTTCATTTGGCCAATTTTTTCTGTTTTCTGGGTTTTTTTTCATTTCGGCGATTTTTCTATTTTAGCGATTTCGCGGGCTTTTCGCGATTTATTTTAGTCTTAGTAATTTTTTTAATTTGGTGTTTTTTTTTGGCGATTTTTTTTTGTTTTTGGTGATTGTTTTTCGGTTTCGCGATTTTATAATTTTTTGATTTTTAAGTTTTACCGTTTTTGAAAATTTCAAGAGTTTGGCTCTTACGGTTTCCAAGATACAGCAACTTGTTAAAATTACATAGTCAAAATTCCATTAACTTATAGAGCACCCTTTAATATAAATTTTTTAAATTTTAGTGTTAATTGTTGTAGTCTGTATAAAAATACAATAATCTTAAAAATTTCAAGTGTATATACATACAATTGTATATAAATTACATGGGATTTTAAAATTTTTCGTTGCTCGTTTTGGAACACCCTTTAATTTTTAACTCTCATGTACTTGTTGTTGCAGCGGCCAAAGGTGTACACACTGTCCAAATTTCAGGTCCGTAGCTCTTACGGTTCCCGAGAAAATACCCTATGATAGAGAGATGGACAGACGGACAGAGTAGCGTAGAAGATAATAGGGTCTCTTTTACCTTTGGTGTACGGAACCCTAAAAAGGTTAAATTTTCCAGCTGTGGAACTTATCTATGCATCTGTATTCTACATATACATACGTTGGTAAAAGGTATATAAAATTCGGCACAGCCGAATATAGCAAGCACTCTTACTTGTTTTTTATTAACAAAGCTTTGACGCAGGTACATGTAGGCTAAAATTTTGTTTCCAGTAGTTTTTGAAGAAAAATTGTTATTTGATCAATTGTTTTTCAACAAAGTAAATATGTATGTATGTATGTATGTATGTGTTCACTATTTCACAATTTCTGAGATGTTGTGCTAGTTGCCATGCCATGGATGCTGAATAATTTTTCTTGTACTCATATTTTGACATGCATACATACATACATACATACATACATACTAGAGTTTTTCTTTTCCCAGCAGGAATGATTTTTCAATTTACCGGGATTTCCCGGAATTTATAAAATTCGCGTAAGTGTCGTAGATTCTTTACAATAAAAGCTGACTAAAAATGCCAAAGATCAAATTGCGGCGTTGACTTGATGTCCTAAATTTGTAAAACTTAATAGGTAATTTGAGTTTAACATTTATCAACGCACTAATAATCCCATATTATTATTCTACTTATTCAGTGAAATAATTTTTATAAAAAAACATACATTGAAATTAATTATTGAGGGGCTTAGCTGGATCTTATGCGCATTTCACTGTTGCTAATGTAGATCATCAGGGAACCTCTACCCAAAAATTTCTTAATACATAATAATTTGATATTTTCATATCCCTGGAAGAATATATTTTTTTGAAAAGGCACTTTTTTATACATGAGAATGGGAAGAAATATTTGCATAAACTTTTGCAAGGCAATTTAATTTCCTCAAAGAACGTCATAACTCAAAAAAACCAGTTTGCCAGAAATTTAATTTGAAGTTTTTAATTTACACACAACTTAATGGAAAAAGAAATTTTCATGTTTTTCTCAAGAGTTGAGTAAACAAGATATTTGTGTGAAAGATATGAAGACTAATTCTGCATCATTAACTCCATTTTTTGAGTTATGACGTTCATGGAGTAAATGAGCGATGTGTGCTTAGTACCTTTATTGGTAATAAATGTTGTAGTTCGATATATAATAAGCCTGTAAACAGTTTGACTACAATTTGTCTCTACATTGTTTGATATAAAGTGACTTTTCTGCAAAATAAAAATGAATTAAAAAATTATTGTAGAAATTTGTGTTTTGTATCATTTTCAAATGTTATTCAATGGCGGCAATTAAGAATGGCGAGATTTATTTTTTTCGCCCCTTTAAAAAACTGCCAGAACCTGGAAATGCTATATTCCCGGGAAATTTTTGAGATTTTCCCGGGAAAACGGGAAATTTAAAGTGCATGTTATTTTGTAAATATATAGAATTTATAATCCAATTTTACTTTAATATAAATACTTATTATTTTTTTATATATTACAAAAGTTCGTTTGAATGATTGTATGACTAAATTTACACGAACGTTGACACGTTTTTCATCGTCTGTTTAAACACTTACATATACCTTGTTCGAAGGAAATTTCTTAATCTTAAAATTTAAATTGAGTTTTTGTTTTAAATGTAACTGTAAGAAAGAAAGAATTCTTTCGACGCCGATAAACAAGCAGTAAAATGTCCATATATTTTTAATATAAAATAAAAATGTGAGCTATTCAAATCTAGTCTGAAATTTCATAAAATTTACATTAAATTGAGGTCATACCATATCTCCTATAAAAAGTGGAATAAATTGTATAGGTATCAATGATTGCAATGATATAATCATTTCCTAAAGTAAATATTTCGATGCTAAGCGAACTTGAAGTGATTTTTCGCCGAATTAGTGAACAAATTTTGAAAAGTAAAGTGAAAATTTTAAGCTGTAAGAACTCTGAGTTGACAAAACTTAAATTTATTACAAGTAGACGCTATTATGGAAACCCTGAAGAAAATATTTTAGGAGAAATAAAATGAAAAATTAAAGACACTTAGACATACTGTGGCTCAGGGTATGCAAAATTCGGCGCAGTGCAGTATGGTACTGTAAGAAACCGCTTGGAACTTTTTCAAAAAGAATGAGAAACAAGCAAGGCAAATTCTTATTAAAATGAAGGTAGAAAATTTTCTACTAATTGTGGTAACAGTCGTTAATTGGTTTTTATATGATCTTTTGCTGTGTTTATTACATTTGCTTAAATTCAATTAAAAATTCTTAAAAATTTGTCTTAGAACTGCTTTTTTTATTAACTTTTATTTCAAAAGAATGCTTACATTAATAAAACAATCGAAATTTCACCAACTTTCATTTAATAAATGTATTTAATTTAGAAAATTAGCTTTTCCCGGGAATCCCGGGAATTCCCGGGAACTTGATTTTTTAATTCCCGTTTCCCGGGAAGTGCAAAAGTCCGGGAAATCCCAAACCCTAGTCATAAGTCACCCTATTAAATGTTAAGGATGTTTGATATAATTCAATTTTTATTTCGGAAAAATCACCTTTTGCACAAAAGAAAGCAAAAAGGCACCTTTTGTTAAGGAAAAAAGTAAAAAAGCCCCTTCTGTTAAAGAAAAACGTAAAAAAAGCACGTTTTGTTAATAGAAGGAAAAAGTACATTGTGTAATGCGAATACACATATATGACGATAAAATTTTGACTGAATGTGGTTCAACCTGATCTAATATATTAAAAAAGCACCTTTTGTTAAGCATCAATTTTTTAGAACCCACTTACTTTGTAAAAAAAAACTAATAATAATAATGCTAACTTGATTGTTTCTACAAGATTTAAACCTAAATATTATAAAAATACCAAAAAACCAATTTTTCGAGAAATTCGAAAAAGCACCTTTTGTTCTGCGGCTTCTCACATAGTTTTTTTTTTAATCAACTTTAATATTGTTGGCTTTTAGGTTCGTCTTGTTCTTGCTTGTTAGTTGATGAGGAATAAATATTGTAAACTTTTATTAAGTTTATTAGGAGTTTTTTTCTTTTATGTTTTGATTTACAAGCATCCATTAGGATTTTTTTAATAACATTTAATAATTTTTTTCGTGTGATTCGAAAATATCAGACACACAGAAATGTAAAAAATTTTGATTAGGAAAAATCACAGTCGTTAGTAGGCTGGACTCCTTCTTAGCTCATCACAGTCGTTAGTAGACTGGACTCCTTCTTAGCTCAGAACCTACATAGTCAAACGACCTTTGAGAAAATGCAGTCCTGATCTACTGGAGTTTATGAAAATTTCCAAAATTCAATAAAAACTCATTACATTAGTAGTGCGATTCAACTACTTTTTTTTAACGACAATCGCATCGTTAAAATAATTATAATGAAAATTTATCGCATTTGCTAATCAGTAACATTTTGAACGATTTTCGCTTTAGGTTACAGTCAGCTGTGTCGTTATTTAAGTGACAATAATTTATGTGCTGTTAATTTTATGGATAAAGTAAGTGTGTTTTGTGTTATAAATGGCTTTTGATTATTTGGGATATGAGAACTTGGAGCTCCTAAAAATAAACGTAATTATTTTTAGAAATTTGTTATAAACTTCATTCACTGGCACATTCCCAGCAACATACATATGCGTGTCCCTCAATGTACTGGTTCCCAATAAGTGATTTTACCTTTCCTTCAAGCTCTGTGTTTATAGTAGGGAAGTATTAAAAATCGACTATTCAAATATTTTTCTTTAAAAAAAAATACCTTTTGATTTGTATGATTTTTCTGGTGATTTTTAGAGTATGAAATGATGATTAATACGTATTTTATCGGAATTTCGACGGCTTTTCTATAATTTTATCTGGCAGCCCTAATTCTGAGTTTCACGACTCTCTCATCAATCGTTTTAGCTCTTAATGAATTCAAATTTTTGTGCATGTATGTGTAGGGCCTTGAACTTTAGTGTTTTTTCATTGACGCAGCAGCTTTTATGGTATATAACAAGTACATACATACATATATGTATGTATATAACTTTTAAACAGGCACATGTAGGCTAATATTTGGTTTTCCGTTGGTTTTGAAGAAAAATTTATATATGTACCTACACTTGCTAGAAAAAATATCCGTACATTTAACTTAAAAAAATTTTGGACTGACAAAATTATAGCAATAACTCTAAAATATTTACTAATCTAATTTCAAACAGTGTTACCGTTGAAAATTTTCAAAAAGGGGATTTTCAAAATAAAAGTGGCACAAAAAGGGGATTTCAAAGAAAAAAAGAGGCAACTTCAAAATCAAGAAAAATTAAAGAAACAAGCATATTTATTAAGTTATTTTTATTTAAAACAAGCAACAAACAACAACAATTTCTCATGTATAAGAAGTACAAAAACATTAATTTTATGAGAACTCATATACCTACTACGTTTATACGCACGTGTTATTTGCAAGTAACAATTGTAACTTACTAATTCACGAGAACAATTACTTATTGCTGGGGATGAGATGTATGTACTTATGTATGTATACAGAAAAAGAAATTTTTAGTTTTATAATTTGACTCACAGTTTTCATATACATATACTTCTATTTGAAAATAAGACCATTATAAACGTAGTACAGATACATAGCTATTATATAAAAAAAATCATAAAATCTTTGTCAATAATAAAACCGTAGTCAAATTGCTGCATTTGATATCAATCGAAATTCCAACAGAAAATAAATGGAAATTTCGTTCGATATTGAATGCAGTAAGTAATTGGCCCCAGTTCTTAACATATCGTCGGCTTAGAGTGCAAACCTGCTAAATCCACTTTTTATTAAATATGACATTTTAGTGTCGTATGAAAGAGAAAGAGACGCTGCATCGACTGGCCAAAATATTTCTTTTAATTTTAACCTCTACATGTATAAAAAAACTTAAGGTATTAGGCTAATTTCTTAAGCTATGTATAGAAAATTTTTACAGTATTTTGTCTCTCCTGTAAAATTTGGTTGAAGTGAGTTAGCAGGTTTGCACTCTAAACCAACGATATACAAAAATTTTAAGAATACATAAATACATTTTTTTTTATAATTTTTGGGACATATGTATGTATATCAAATATCACGTATTTACTTAAAAACCAGCATAATTCAAAAAATTTATTTAACCACATAAAGTTTTGATAAAAATTTTAAAATTCGATTCTGCAGAGGATAATATTATTCTTTTTAGGCATTATGCATAGTTATTAAATACCTTAAATACCCTTTCCCTTTGTATTTATTAATAAGTTTTTTACTTGGAATCCATTCTTCCAAATCGTTTTGAAATAAATTTTAAACAGACAGCATGGACTGACAAGTGTCTATTTTTAGTCTATATGATAATTTTTTCGTAGTACTAGTACTAATTTATTTTTATGCTTTATGTGTTTTTTGTTTTAATTTTACTTTTATATCTTCATTTCAGCAATATCAAGTTTCCTCCGAAAATCGGTATTTTTGTGTGGTAAGAGATCGGATATTTTTACATCATTTGTTTTTTGGAATTGGTCACGTGTGTGGCTGTTTTAACATGACATTCAATGATTCATTCGGCAGATGAGCAACTGTTACAGAAAACACAAATGGTTTTTTTGGTATCTGCATCCATCTGAACCCACTTATGCCGTCTCTCCTAATCATTGAAATACTTTCGTGTTGCCTTTTTCTTTTTTACTGGTTTTTCCAAGATAATACGCTCACATGATGAACTAATTTGATGGGAACTTAAATCAAAAGCATTACTTGATGATAGCAATTCAGTGTGGTATTTTCATACAATATTATTTCCCTTAGCATAAAGCTTTTCATCTTTTAAAATTATGTACTTTTATCAAATTTGGCTTTCAAATCAAATTTGGCTGCGGAAGATACAGTTAGAATTATCTATGAATGACTGTATGTAATTTCATATTTAAAAATCTTAAACAAATTAATACCAAGGCTTTTTAGCACCATATACTTCCACAGAAAATAATATTGCGCCATACTGTTAATTTCCCAAAAAAAAAATGTATTTTTTCATATATACACATAGGAAATAAAATCTTGTTGTCGAATGTGGTAGAATCTGTACAAATTTGCGTACATTTATTGTAAAAATAAAAATTAGAGTTGACTTTGAACAAAAAGGGGCACAAAATAATGCAAATGATACTAAAAGGGGATTTAAAACTAAGGGGTATAAAAAGTGGCAAGGCATTCGAAAAAGGGCCAAAATGCGACTTTAGTCGCACAGCGGTAACGCTGATTTCAAATTATTAGAGCATTCTCTGTTATTTATCATGCATTGCATTTGAAAGTTTATTTAATCTCTATAAATTTTTACAATAAAAAAAGCTTAAAATAATAGCAAAATACACAAGAAAATGTATTCGTACCTACACGAAAATTAAATTAAATAAAAACCAAAATTATTAAAAATTTTCCAGGAGTTAGTAATTTGTGAAATATCAGTTATGTTTGAGAACCTCTGCTAGACGATTTGTCATAGATATAACTAAGTTAGATCTATCTTCCTTAGTTATTGGACACCACTTTTCCCTGATGATTATACATATGTACATATTTGCAATTTTTTTTTACTTTATATCGTGTTTTAGAACTTTATATACCAGTAAGTCCCAGATATGCTTAATAATTAGAACCAGTTCTTAAGGTGGTGATTATAGTTGGTTTTTCGTGTTACAAAGCAACCAAAGCTTTACATTACGGACCGTATGCTTAGGATCGTTGTCGCGTTGGAATCAAACGACGTCTCGTAGATCTAGTTGCTCCCCAATTTAAAATCAATTTGAGCATTTTAAACACAATAAAGACAAGATTTGTAGCTACACTAAAGCAACCTCCTTAATGTTTAACTGTTGGAATACAATTTTCTTAATTCAACGCAGTACCATTTTTCGGCCGCACTAATTTTTTACCTTTCATACCAAAAATGCTGTACGGTGGAATCTCTCTTGAGCGGACACCGAAGGGACCATTGAAATGTGTTCGTACAAGGGGGCTGTCCGGTCAAGTCAAAACTACAAATTTAAATGAGTAAAATTTTCCTAAGATGGTTAGTTTCTTTTAAGTACTTTTATTAAAAAAATAAACAATTCAATTGATTTAAAATAGGGTTTCTAATTTCCCGGACTTTTCCAGTTCCCGGGAATCGAGAAAAAATATGTTCTATTCCCGGGAATTCCCGGGAATTTCAAATACATATGAATTTAATTAAATGGGTTCAATAAAAAATATAATTTTATAAAAAATACAAAAGTTTAAATTAAAAACAAAACAACTTCATTTGTTTGAACGAAGAACAATAATATTTCAAAAACAAAACAAAAACAAATAAATTCATACCGCCGTATTCATAAAAATTATTTTAGGTTTATGAAAGTCTTATTTGACATATTTCTATGGGAAATTTGTCAAATAAACATACACATATCTGCCAATAAGCATACACAAACTTTTGGAGAGTTATATTATTGGTAGGAAGTTCACTGTTCTAGAAGGAGACTTCATGAGTGTGCCCGAATCTATATCTTCCGGTGTACCACAGGGTAGTATTCTGGGGCCAGTCTTGTATTTAATATATACTTGTGATATGCCTGTGAGCAATAATATGCACACCTCTACATTTGCCGATGATACAGCCTGCATGAGTATGAATGAAACCCCTTATGAGGCATCCCGCAATCTCCAGGATCATATTACTCAGCTGGAAACATGGTTGAACTTATGGAGAATTAGAGTAAATGAACAAAAGTGTGTTCATATAACGTTTACCCTAAGAAAAGATACTTGTTCCCCCATTCGAATCAACAATCAAAATATTCCTCAACATTCTCAAGTGAAATACCTTGGCATACACCTTGATCGACGGCTTACATGGAAACCCCATATTGACTCAAAGCTAACACAAATGAAGCTTAAGTTAACTCAAATACATTGCTTGATTGGCAGAAATTCAACACTCAGCCTAGACTGCAAACTTTTACTATACAAGTCGCTTTTGAAGCCAATATGGTGGTACGGAATTCAGTTACGGGGCACTGCTTCAGCTTCAAATATAGAGAGAATCCAACGAAGGCAAAATAAAATTTTACGGTTAATAACATCGGCTCCATGGTACATCAAAAATTCAAATGAACATCGTGATTTAAATATACCACTAGTGACTGAAGAAATTGCAAAATACGCAGGCAAATATTTAACTAAACTCGAGTCACATCCTAATCCGCTTGCTCGTAATATTTTGAACTTTACTGGACATATCTGCTTAAAAAAGAAGGACACTAAGGCTCTAATTAATTATATACATATATACCTAAGATTTGATTACTTATTGTTAGTTCATTTATTTTTGAAGATACAATAAATAAATATTTTGTAGTATAAAAAAATCGCATATGTAGACGTAAGGTTAGTTTGAAAGCATTATTTAAGTGAGGAAATGTTTGCCATACACACATTTAAATATGTTATCTGATGTAGTAAATATGACAAACCGGGACCTGTCCAAAGTGTCCGTCTAAAGGGGCTGTCCTCCTATAGGAAGCGTCCGTTAAGGGAGATTCCACTGTATTTGCTTTCGTCTGAAAACAAAACTTGTTCCTGGAACTCTGGAACCTTTTTCATGTACTCAATTGCAAGCTTCAATGCTTTTTTCTCTTGCTTTTCTTAAGCTGCATTTCTCGAACTGTAACTGTATCTTCTTCATAGATGTAGTTCCCGAAAAATTATATGATATTATTGCAGATTTGGGAGGTGGTAATTCTAGGATTTCGTTTTACAGAACCGAAAATAAGCTGGTTTTCACGAGAACTGTGTTTAGAGGGGCGTCTAGAACGATGGTT
The DNA here is from genome assembly GCA_944452675.1 of Tachina lurida. NCBI lineage: Eukaryota > Metazoa > Arthropoda > Insecta > Diptera > Tachinidae > Tachina > Tachina lurida. The sequence continues at coordinate 143,222,963 of OX101754.1, forward strand.
TAGTGAACTAGAACTTTTATGTTTGAGCTGTATTTTAACATAGCTATTTCACGGTATCAGTTTCTTCTTCTTTCGAAATTTTTTTCACACATACATATGTATGTATGTCATTTAGCTAATTGCTACTTAAATGTAGCTTAATTTTTTCAGTGGTTAATTAAAGTTCTTATTAAGTTACGTTGAAAGTATGGCAGCACTACGAAATTTCCCAGTATTTTGGAAGGCTTTTTAAACAACAGCTGTTCATTATAAATAAAAAAGTTAGGTTATCAAAATGTAGAAAACTAAAATTGCATAAAAACACATTTTATTAAACAAAAAGAGCATCAGAATGCATTTTGCTATTTACATATTTCATGATATGAAAGTATATATTTATGAAAATTAAACGAAATTCTTTTTAATACGACCACATGATGTTCATGTACATGTTTTCAATAAACACACACAAGCGTAAAACTTAAGTGTGACTTAAGTACACAAGGTTGGGCATTTAAATGTCTCTCAACTTTGTACTGAAAAAATTAATTCGGTATTTAAATGGATTTTAAAGATAAATGACATATAATTGAGAGGTCAATTATTGGGCCTAAGGATTCAGAATTTATATATTTTATGTGTCGCATATTAATATTATGGAAATTACACACGGAATGGAATAAATGGTAAAGCGTAAAGGGATTAAAAAAAATATTCAAGTCAATCTAACCCGCTTTCATTCATTTCTACTCTCAAAATAAATTAATGTTTAATTATAGTTTTTAAAGTTTAAATAATAACTGAAAGCGTCAAACTTGGTTAAATTTACTGATAACTTAACAGCGAAAATTGTACATCGCTTGGATTAAAAAAATTTTCCTGATTAGTTTAAGTTTGATCGTTATAATTAGTTGCCTTTAGCAACAACAGATCTGAAGATAACTAAGTCCTCGTCCAGACTTGGAATTTTTGTTGCAGCAATTCTTGAGCTTATTGGTGATTGGGGTGAGATGATTGGGGAGGGGTACACAATTTCATTTGCTCGGCAATTCTCTTTTGTTTTGAAATTCGCAGTTCTTAATTTAAAGTTTGTAGGTGTATTTGACGTTTTATTTTGTTTTATTTGTTCAGTTGTATGAAAAATACAAAATGTAACAAAAAGTAAAAATAATTGTTAATTTTTCAAGCAAATTTGTCGTGAAATAGAAGTTTTAAATACTTAATTACAAAACTAGAATTTCCTAATGTGGACACTTATGCAATTTCAAAGCAGAATTTTAAAAAATTGAAGCAACAAAAATTGTAAGTCTGGACGAGGACTAACACGAGCCGCGGTTTTCAGCTACAGGCGAAAACATTGTTTTGGAGTAATGAAATACAAAGTTTCAAGGTAAACGAATAAATATGTTTTTGAATAAGAATAATAGAACAAAGAAAACTTAAATTAAAGTAGTTGAAGTAAACTAAATTATTTCCACTAAATTGCGTCTCTCCTAAGATATAGTATTATTCTTTTTCTTATTAAGATAATATAATATTCGTTTAGTTCAAGTAAGAAAGAATTCGTTAGACTTCTATATTTCGTTAAAAAAGAATTTTAAAATTTTTAACAAGTAAGAGTGCTATATTCGGCCGAATCTTATTCACCCTTTACCAACGTACATATGTATATGTAGTATACAGATGCATACATATGTACATGAGTACATACATACATACATACATATTTCTTTTGTGATAAAATTTATAATTTTTTGTTATAGTGCAATTTTTAGTAAGTGACCTCTTGGTTTTTTTCGACTAAAGAATTTGCTTGAGTAAAAAAGATCTTCCTAAAATATGAAATATGTTTAACTGAAAAAACTAATATTTTTGGTTATTTTTTTACCCAATTATTTTTTTTAATTTCCGACCCTGGAACCATAATTTAAATTTTTTTGGTTTTAATACGAGTACAAATTTATGTATTTCTAAAATATAGAATATATTTAATTATCAAAGAAATAACTAGCTTTATTTAGTTTGTTTCATATATATATGTATAAAAAAGTGTACTTTTCCCAGCCCTGGAATCATCATTTTAAATTTTTTTGGTTCCTTATATCAATCTTGTTCCTTAAAATATATATAAAATATGTTAAATGAACAAAGAAAAAAAAAGAAATATTGAAAATACTAGTTTTATTTAGTTACTTTAATATAAAAATTAATTCAGCAAAGAGCGACTTGGACTCGCGCACGAATTTTTGAAATGAATTGAAGTTTTTTTCAGTTTAAACGATTTTTTAGTTTTGTCGTTTTTTTCTCTTTTGGGCGATTTTTTTCTCGTTTTGGTAATTTTTTTCTGATTTTAGGGATTTATTTTTCAGTTTGGCTATTTTTTTAATTTTGACGATTTTTTTCTGTTGGTGTTTTTTTTTATTTTGGCGATTTTTTTATTTTGGCGATTTTTTCCGTTTTTGGGATTTTTTTCGGCAATTTTTTCTTTTAGCGTTTTTTTCATTTGGCCAATTTTTTCTGTTTTCTGGGTTTTTTTTTTTCATTTCGGCGATTTTTCTATTTTAGCGATTTCGCGGGCTTTTCGCGATTTATTTTAGTCTTAGTAATTTTTTTAATTTGGTGTTTTTTTTTGGCGATTTTTTTTTGTTTTTAGTGATTGTTTTTCGGTTTCGCGATTTTATAATTTTTTGATTTTTAAGTTTTACCGTTTTTGAAAATTTCAAGAGTTTGGCTCTTACGGTTTCCAAGATACAGCAACTTGTTAAAATTACATAGTCAAAATTCCATTAACTTATAGAGCACCCTTTAATATAAATTTTTTAAATTTTAGTGTTAATTGTTGTAGTCTGTATAAAAATACAATAATCTTAAAAATTTCAAGTGTATATACATACAATTGTATATAAATTACATGGGATTTTAAAATTTTTCGTTGCTCGTTTTGGAACACCCTTTAATTTTTAACTCTCATGTACTTGTTGTTGCAGCGGCCAAAGGTGTACACACTGTCCAAATTTCAGGTCCGTAGCTCTTACGGTTCCCGAGAAAATACCCTATGATAGAGAGATGGACAGACGGACAGAGTAGCGTAGAAGATAATAGGGTCTCTTTTACCTTTGGTGTACGGAACCCTAAAAAGGTTAAATTTTCCAGCTGTGGAACTTATCTATGCATCTGTATTCTACATATACATACGTTGGTAAAAGGTATATAAAATTCGGCACAGCCGAATATAGCAAGCACTCTTACTTGTTTTTTATTAACAAAGCTTTGACGCAGGTACATGTAGGCTAAAATTTTGTTTCCAGTAGTTTTTGAAGAAAAATTGTTATTTGATCAATTGTTTTTCAACAAAGTAAATATGTATGTATGTATGTATGTATGTGTTCACTATTTCACAATTTCTGAGATGTTGTGCTAGTTGCCATGCCATGGATGCTGAATAATTTTTCTTGTACTCATATTTTGACATGCATACATACATACATACATACATACATACTAGAGTTTTTCTTTTCCCAGCAGGAATGATTTTTCAATTTACCGGGATTTCCCGGAATTTATAAAATTCGCGTAAGTGTCGTAGATTCTTTACAATAAAAGCTGACTAAAAATGCCAAAGATCAAATTGCGGCGTTGACTTGATGTCCTAAATTTGTAAAACTTAATAGGTAATTTGAGTTTAACATTTATCAACGCACTAATAATCCCATATTATTATTCTACTTATTCAGTGAAATAATTTTTATAAAAAAAAATACATTGAAATTAATTATTGAGGGGCTTAGCTGGATCTTATGCGCATTTCACTGTTGCTAATGTAGATCATCAGGGAACCTCTACCCAAAAATTTCTTAATACATAATAATTTGATATTTTCATATCCCTGGAAGAATATATTTTTTTGAAAAGGCACTTTTTTATACATGAGAATGGGAAGAAATATTTGCATAAACTTTTGCAAGGCAATTTAATTTCCTCAAAGAACGTCATAACTCAAAAAAACCAGTTTGCCAGAAATTTAATTTGAAGTTTTTAATTTACACACAACTTAATGGAAAAAGAAATTTTCATGTTTTTCTCAAGAGTTGAGTAAACAAGATATTTGTGTGAAAGATATGAAGACTAATTCTGCATCATTAACTCCATTTTTTGAGTTATGACGTTCATGGAGTAAATGAGCGATGTGTGCTTAGTACCTTTATTGGTAATAAATGTTGTAGTTCGATATATAATAAGCCTGTAAACAGTTTGACTACAATTTGTCTCTACATTGTTTGATATAAAGTGACTTTTCTGCAAAATAAAAATGAATTAAAAAATTATTGTAGAAATTTGTGTTTTGTATCATTTTCAAATGTTATTCAATGGCGGCAATTAAGAATGGCGAGATTTATTTTTTTCGCCCCTTTAAAAAACTGCCAGAACCTGGAAATGCTAACAAGTTTTTTATTTAGATGCATCTGTAGCATCTAACTGTCATAAGTAGGGTTTGGGAAACGGGAATTCCCGGGCGGGAAATCCCGGGAAATGTTTGTCTAATATTCCCGGGAAATTTTTGAGATTTTCCCGGGAAAACGGGAAATTTAAAGTGCATGTTATTTTGTAAATATATAGAATTTATAATCCAATTTTACTTTAATATAAATACTTATTATTTTTTTATATATTACAAAAGTTCGTTTGAATGATTGTATGACTAAATTTACACGAACGTTGACACGTTTTTCATCGTCTGTTTAAACACTTACATATACCTTGTTCGAAGGAAATTTCTTAATCTTAAAATTTAAATTGAGTTTTTGTTTTAAATGTAACTGTAAGAAAGAAAGAATTCTTTCGACGCCGATAAACAAGCAGTAAAATGTCCATATATTTTTAATATAAAATAAAAATGTGAGCTATTCAAATCTAGTCTGAAATTTCATAAAATTTACATTAAATTGAGGTCATACCATATCTCCTATAAAAAGTGGAATAAATTGTATAGGTATCAATGATTGCAATGATATAATCATTTCCTAAAGTAAATATTTCGATGCTAAGCGAACTTGAAGTGATTTTTCGCCGAATTAGTGAACAAATTTTTAAAAGTAAAGTGAAAATTTTAAGCTGTAAGAACTCTGAGTTGACAAAACTTAAATTTATTACAAGTAGACGCTATTATGGAAACCCTGAAGAAAATATTTTAGGAGAAATAAAATGAAAAATTAAAGACACTTAGACATACTGTGGCTCAGGGTATGCAAAATTCGGCGCAGTGCAGTATGGTACTGTAAGAAACCGCTTGGAACTTTTTCAAAAAGAATGAGAAACAAGCAAGGCAAATTCTTATTAAAATGAAGGTAGAAAATTTTCTACTAATTGTGGTAACAGTCGTTAATTGGTTTTTATATGATCTTTTGCTGTGTTTATTACATTTGCTTAAATTCAATTAAAAATTCTTAAAAATTTGTCTTAGAACTGCTTTTTTTATTAACTTTTATTTCAAAAGAATGCTTACATTAATAAAACAATCGAAATTTCACCAACTTTCATTTAATAAATGTATTTAATTTAGAAAATTAGCTTTTCCCGGGAATCCCGGGAATTCCCGGGAACTTGATTTTTTAATTCCCGTTTCCCGGGAAGTGCAAAAGTCCGGGAAATCCCAAACCCTAGTCATAAGTCACCCTATTAAATGTTAAGGATGTTTGATATAATTCAATTTTTATTTCGGAAAAATCACCTTTTGCACAAAAGAAAGCAAAAAGGCACCTTTTGTTAAGGAAAAAAGTAAAAAAGCCCCTTCTGTTAAAGAAAAACGTAAAAAAAGCACGTTTTGTTAATAGAAGGAAAAAGTACATTGTGTAATGCGAATACACATATATGACGATAAAATTTTGACTGAATGTGGTTCAACCTGATCTAATATATTAAAAAAGCACCTTTTGTTAAGCATCAATTTTTTAGAACCCACTTACTTTGTAAAAAAAAACTAATAATAATAATGCTAACTTGATTGTTTCTACAAGATTTAAACCTAAATATTATAAAAATACCAAAAAACCAATTTTTCGAGAAATTCGAAAAAGCACCTTTTGTTCTGCGGCTTCTCACATAGTTTTTTTTTTAATCAACTTTAATATTGTTGGCTTTTAGGTTCGTCTTGTTCTTGCTTGTTAGTTGATGAGGAATAAATATTGTAAACTTTTATTAAGTTTATTAGGAGTTTTTTTCTTTTATGTTTTGATTTACAAGCATCCATTAGGATTTTTTTAATAACATTTAATAATTTTTTTCGTGTGATTCGAAAATATCAGACACACAGAAATGTAAAAAATTTTGATTAGGAAAAATCACAGTCGTTAGTAGGCTGGACTCCTTCTTAGCTCATCACAGTCGTTAGTAGACTGGACTCCTTCTTAGCTCAGAACCTACATAGTCAAACGACCTTTGAGAAAATGCAGTCCTGATCTACTGGAGTTTATGAAAATTTCCAAAATTCAATAAAAACTCATTACATTAGTAGTGCGATTCAACTACTTTTTTTTAACGACAATCGCATCGTTAAAATAATTATAATGAAAATTTATCGCATTTGCTAATCAGTAACATTTTGAACGATTTTCGCTTTAGGTTACAGTCAGCTGTGTCGTTATTTAAGTGACAATAATTTATGTGCTGTTAATTTTATGGATAAAGTAAGTGTGTTTTGTGTTATAAATGGCTTTTGATTATTTGGGATATGAGAACTTGGAGCTCCTAAAAATAAACGTAACTATTTTTAGAAATTTGTTATAAACTTCATTCACTGGCACATTCCCAGCAACATACATATGCGTGTCCCTCAATGTACTGGTTCCCAATAAGTGATTTTACCTTTCCTTCAAGCTCTGTGTTTATAGTAGGGAAGTATTAAAAATCGACTATTCAAATATTTTTCTTTAAAAAAAAATACCTTTTGATTTGTATGATTTTTCTGGTGATTTTTAGAGTATGAAATGATGATTAATACGTATTTTATCGGAATTTCGACGGCTTTTCTATAATTTTATCTGGCAGCCCTAATTCTGAGTTTCACGACTCTCTCATCAATCGTTTTAGCTCTTAATGAATTCAAATTTTTGTGCATGTATGTGTAGGGCCTTGAACTTTAGTGTTTTTTCATTGACGCAGCAGCTTTTATGGTATATAACAAGTACATACATACATATATGTATGTATATAACTTTTAAACAGGCACATGTAGGCTAATATTTGGTTTTCCGTTGGTTTTGAAGAAAAATTTATATATGTACCTACACTTGCTAGAAAAAATATCCGTACATTTAACTTAAAAAAATTTTGGACTGACAAAATTATAGCAATAACTCTAAAATATTTACTAATCTAATTTCAAACAGTGTTACCGTTGAAAATTTTCAAAAAGGGGATTTTCAAAATAAAAGTGGCACAAAAAGGGGATTTCAAAGAAAAAAAGAGGCAACTTCAAAATCAAGAAAAATTAAAGAAACAAGCATATTTATTAAGTTATTTTTATTTAAAACAAGCAACAAACAACAACAATTTCTCATGTATAAGAAGTACAAAAACATTAATTTTATGAGAACTCATATACCTACTACGTTTATACGCACGTGTTATTTGCAAGTAACAATTGTAACTTACTAATTCACGAGAACAATTACTTATTGCTGGGGATGAGATGTATGTACTTATGTATGTATACAGAAAAAGAAATTTTTAGTTTTATAATTTGACTCACAGTTTTCATATACATATACTTCTATTTGAAAATAAGACCATTATAAACGTAGTACAGATACATAGCTATTATATAAAAAAAATCATAAAATCTTTGTCAATAATAAAACCGTAGTCAAATTGCTGCATTTGATATCAATCGAAATTCCAACAGAAAATAAATGGAAATTTCGTTCGATATTGAATGCAGTAAGTAATTGGCCCCAGTTCTTAACATATCGTCGGCTTAGAGTGCAAACCTGCTAAATCCACTTTTTATTAAATATGACATTTTAGTGTCGTATGAAAGAGAAAGAGACGCTGCATCGACTGGCCAAAATATTTCTTTTAATTTTAACCTCTACATGTATAAAAAAACTTAAGGTATTAGGCTAATTTCTTAAGCTATGTATAGAAAATTTTTACAGTATTTTGTCTCTCCTGTAAAATTTGGTTGAAGTGAGTTAGCAGGTTTGCACTCTAAACCAACGATATACAAAAATTTTAAGAATACATAAATACATTTTTTTTTATAATTTTTGGGACATATGTATGTATATCAAATATCACGTATTTACTTAAAAACCAGCATAATTCAAAAAATTTATTTAACCACATAAAGTTTTGATAAAAATTTTAAAATTCGATTCTGCAGAGGATAATATTATTCTTTTTAGGCATTATGCATAGTTATTAAATACCTTAAATACCCTTTCCCTTTGTATTTATTAATAAGTTTTTTACTTGGAATCCATTCTTCCAAATCGTTTTGAAATAAATTTTAAACAGACAGCATGGACTGACAAGTGTCTATTTTTAGTCTATATGATAATTTTTTCGTAGTACTAGTACTAATTTATTTTTATGCTTTATGTGTTTTTTGTTTTAATTTTACTTTTATATCTTCATTTCAGCAATATCAAGTTTCCTCCGAAAATCGGTATTTTTGTGTGGTAAGAGATCGGATATTTTTACATCATTTGTTTTTTGGAATTGGTCACGTGTGTGGCTGTTTTAACATGACATTCAATGATTCATTCGGCAGATGAGCAACTGTTACAGAAAACACAAATGGTTTTTTTGGTATCTGCATCCATCTGAACCCACTTATGCCGTCTCTCCTAATCATTGAAATACTTTCGTGTTGCCTTTTTCTTTTTTACTGGTTTTTCCAAGATAATACGCTCACATGATGAACTAATTTGATGGGAACTTAAATCAAAAGCATTACTTGATGATAGCAATTCAGTGTGGTATTTTCATACAATATTATTTCCCTTAGCATAAAGCTTTTCATCTTTTAAAATTATGTACTTTTATCAAATTTGGCTTTCAAATCAAATTTGGCTGCGGAAGATACAGTTAGAATTATCTATGAATGACTGTATGTAATTTCATATTTAAAAATCTTAAACAAATTAATACCAAGGCTTTTTAGCACCATATACTTCCACAGAAAATAATATTGCGCCATACTGTTAATTTCCCAAAAAAAAAATGTATTTTTTCATATATACACATAGGAAATAAAATCTTGTTGTCGAATGTGGTAGAATCTGTACAAATTTGCGTACATTTATTGTAAAAATAAAAATTAGAGTTGACTTTGAACAAAAAGGGGCACAAAATAATGCAAATGATACTAAAAGGGGATTTAAAACTAAGGGGTATAAAAAGTGGCAAGGCATTCGAAAAAGGGCCAAAATGCGACTTTAGTCGCACAGCGGTAACGCTGATTTCAAATTATTAGAGCATTCTCTGTTATTTATCATGCATTGCATTTGAAAGTTTATTTAATCTCTATAAATTTTTACAATAAAAAAAGCTTAAAATAATAGCAAAATACACAAGAAAATGTATTCGTACCTACACGAAAATTAAATTAAATAAAAACCAAAATTATTAAAAATTTTCCAGGAGTTAGTAATTTGTGAAATATCAGTTATGTTTGAGAACCTCTGCTAGACGATTTGTCATAGATATAACTAAGTTAGATCTATCTTCCTTAGTTATTGGACACCACTTTTCCCTGATGATTATACATATGTACATATTTGCAATTTTTTTTTACTTTATATCGTGTTTTAGAACTTTATATACCAGTAAGTCCCAGATATGCTTAATAATTAGAACCAGTTCTTAAGGTGGTGATTATAGTTGGTTTTTCGTGTTACAAAGCAACCAAAGCTTTACATTACGGACCGTATGCTTAGGATCGTTGTCGCGTTGGAATCAAACGACGTCTCGTAGATCTAGTTGCTCCCCAATTTAAAATCAATTTGAGCATTTTAAACACAATAAAGACAAGATTTGTAGCTACACTAAAGCAACCTCCTTAATGTTTAACTGTTGGAATACAATTTTCTTAATTCAACGCAGTACCATTTTTCGGCCGCACTAATTTTTTACCTTTCATACCAAAAATGCTGTACGGTGGAATCTCTCTTGAGCGGACACCGAAGGGACCATTGAAATGTGTTCGTACAAGGGGGCTGTCCGGTCAAGTCAAAACTACAAATTTAAATGAGTAAAATTTTCCTAAGATGGTTAGTTTCTTTTAAGTACTTTTATTAAAAAAATAAACAATTCAATTGATTTAAAATAGGGTTTCTAATTTCCCGGACTTTTCCAGTTCCCGGGAATCGAGAAAAAATATGTTCTATTCCCGGGAATTCCCGGGAATTTCAAATACATATGAATTTAATTAAATGGGTTCAATAAAAAATATAATTTTATAAAAAATACAAAAGTTTAAATTAAAAACAAAACAACTTCATTTGTTTGAACGAAGAACAATAATATTTCAAAAACAAAACAAAAACAAATAAATTCATACCGCCGTATTCATAAAAATTATTTTAGGTTTATGAAAGTCTTATTTGACATATTTCTATGGGAAATTTGTCAAATAAACATACACATATCTGCCAATAAGCATACACAAACTTTTGGAGAGTTATATTATTGGTAGGAAGTTCACTGTTCTAGAAGGAGACTTCATGAGTGTGCCCGAATCTATATCTTCCGGTGTACCACAGGGTAGTATTCTGGGGCCAGTCTTGTATTTAATATATACTTGTGATATGCCTGTGAGCAATAATATGCACACCTCTACATTTGCCGATGATACAGCCTGCATGAGTATGAATGAAACCCCTTATGAGGCATCCCGCAATCTCCAGGATCATATTACTCAGCTGGAAACATGGTTGAACTTATGGAGAATTAGAGTAAATGAACAAAAGTGTGTTCATATAACGTTTACCCTAAGAAAAGATACTTGTTCCCCCATTCGAATCAACAATCAAAATATTCCTCAACATTCTCAAGTGAAATACCTTGGCATACACCTTGATCGACGGCTTACATGGAAACCCCATATTGACTCAAAGCTAACACAAATGAAGCTTAAGTTAACTCAAATACATTGCTTGATTGGCAGAAATTCAACACTCAGCCTAGACTGCAAACTTTTACTATACAAGTCGCTTTTGAAGCCAATATGGTGGTACGGAATTCAGTTACGGGGCACTGCTTCAGCTTCAAATATAGAGAGAATCCAACGAAGGCAAAATAAAATTTTACGGTTAATAACATCGGCTCCATGGTACATCAAAAATTCAAATGAACATCGTGATTTAAATATACCACTAGTGACTGAAGAAATTGCAAAATACGCAGGCAAATATTTAACTAAACTCGAGTCACATCCTAATCCGCTTGCTCGTAATATTTTGAACTTTACTGGACATATCTGCTTAAAAAAGAAGGACACTAAGGCTCTAATTAATTATATACATATATACCTAAGATTTGATTACTTATTGTTAGTTCATTTATTTTTGAAGATACAATAAATAAATATTTTGTAGTATAAAAAAATCGCATATGTAGACGTAAGGTTAGTTTGAAAGCATTATTTAAGTGAGGAAATGTTTGCCATACACACATTTAAATATGTTATCTGATGTAGTAAATATGACAAACCGGGACCTGTCCAAAGTGTCCGTCTAAAGGGGCTGTCCTCCTATAGGAAGCGTCCGTTAAGGGAGATTCCACTGTATTTGCTTTCGTCTGAAAACAAAACTTGTTCCTGGAACTCTGGAACCTTTTTCATGTACTCAATTGCAAGCTTCAATGCTTTTTTCTCTTGCTTTTCTTAAGCTGCATTTCTCGAACTGTAACTGTATCTTCTTCATAGATGTAGTTCCCGAAAAATTATATGATATTATTGCAGATTTGGGAGGTGGTAATTCTAGGATTTCGTTTTACAGAACCGAAAATAAGCTGGTTTTCACGAGAACTGTGTTTAGAGGGGCGTCTAGAACGATGGTTTGGTGAACTAGAACTTTTATGTTTGAGCTGTATTTTAACATAGCTATTTCACGGTATCAGTTTCTTCTTCTTTCGAAATTTTTTTCACACATACATATGTATGTATGTCATTTAGCTAATTGCTACTTAAATGTAGCTTAATTTTTTCAGTGGTTAATTAAAGTTCTTATTAAGTTACGTTGAAAGTATGGCAGCACTACGAAATTTCCCAGTATTTTGGAAGGCTTTTTAAACAACAGCTGTTCATTATAAATAAAAAAGTTAGGTTATCAAAATGTAGAAAACTAAAATTGCATAAAAACACATTTTATTAAACAAAAAGAGCATCAGAATGCATTTTGCTATTTACATATTTCATGATATGAAAGTATATATTTATGAAAATTAAACGAAATTCTTTTTAATACGACCACATGATGTTCATGTACATGTTTTCAATAAACACACACAAGCGTAAAACTTAAGTGTGACTTAAGTACACAAGGTTGGGCATTTAAATGTCTCTCAACTTTGTACTGAAAAAATTAATTCGGTATTTAAATGGATTTTAAAGATAAATGACATATAATTGAGAGGTCAATTATTGGGCCTAAGGATTCAGAATTTATATATTTTATGTGTCGCATATTAATATTATGGAAATTACACACGGAATGGAATAAATGGTAAAGCGTAAAGGGATTAAAAAAAATATTCAAGTCAATCTAACCCGCTTTCATTCATTTCTACTCTCAAAATAAATTAATGTTTAATTATAGTTTTTAAAGTTTAAATAATAACTGAAAGCGTCAAACTTGGTTAAATTTACTGATAACTTAACAGCGAAAATTGTACATCGCTTGGATTAAAAAAATTTTCCTGATTAGTTTAAGTTTGATCGTTATAATTAGTTGCCTTTAGCAACAACAGATCTGAAGATAACTAAGTCCTCGTCCAGACTTGGAATTTTTGTTGCAGCAATTCTTGAGCTTATTGGTGATTGGGGTGAGATGATTGGGGAGGGGTACACAATTTCATTTGCTCGGCGATTCTCTTTTGTTTTGAAATTCGCAGTTCTTAATTTAAAGTTTGTAGGTGTATTTGACGTTTTATTTTGTTTTATTTGTTCAGTTGTATGAAAAATACAAAATGTAACAAAAAGTAAAAATAATTGTTAATTTTTCAAGCAAATTTGTCGTGAAATAGAAGTTTTAAATACTTAATTACAAAACTAGAATTTCCTAATGTGGACACTTATGCAATTTCAAAGCAGAATTTTAAAAAATTGAAGCAACAAAAATTGTAAGTCTGGACGAGGACTAACACGAGCCGCGGTTTTCAGCTACAGGCGAAAACATTGTTTTGGAGTAATGAAATACAAAGTTTCAAGGTAAACGAATAAATATGTTTTTGAATAAGAATAATAGAACAAAGAAAACTTAAATTAAAGTAGTTGAAGTAAACTAAATTATTTCCACTAAATTGCGTCTCTCCTAAGATATAGTATTATTCTTTTTCTTATTAAGATAATATAATATTCGTTTAGTTCAAGTAAGAAAGAATTCGTTAGACTTCTATATTTCGTTAAAAAAGAATTTTAAAATTTTTAACAAGTAAGAGTGCTATATTCGGCCGAATCTTATTCACCCTTTACCAACGTACATATGTATATGTAGTATACAGATGCATACATATGTACATGAGTACATACATACATACATACATATTTCTTTTGTGATAAAATTTATAATTTTTTGTTATAGTGCAATTTTTAGTAAGTGACCTCTTGGTTTTTTTCGACTAAAGAATTTGCTTGAGTAAAAAAGATCTTCCTAAAATATGAAATATGTTTAACTGAAAAAACTAATATTTTTGGTTATTTTTTTACCCAATTATTTTTTTTAATTTCCGACCCTGGAACCATAATTTAAATTTTTTTGGTTTTAATACGAGTACAAATTTATGTATTTCTAAAATATAGAATATATTTAATTATCAAAGAAATAACTAGCTTTATTTAGTTTGTTTCATATATATATGTATAAAAAAGTGTACTTTTCCCAGCCCTGGAATCATCATTTTAAATTTTTTTGGTTCCTTATATCAATCTTGTTCCTTAAAATATATATAAAATATGTTAAATGAACAAAGAAAAAAAAAGAAATATTGAAAATACTAGTTTTATTTAGTTACTTTAATATAAAAATTAATTCAGCAAAGAGCGACTTGGACTCGCGCACGAATTTTTGAAATGAATTGAAGTTTTTTTCAGTTTAAACGATTTTTTAGTTTTGTCGTTTTTTCTCTTTTGGGCGATTTTTTTCTCGTTTTGGTAATTTTTTTCTGATTTTAGGGATTTATTTTTCAGTTTGGCTATTTTTTTAATTTTGACGATTTTTTTCTGTTTTTGGTGTTTTTTTTATTTTGGCGATTTTTTTATTTTGGCGATTTTTTCCGTTTTTGGGATTTTTTTCGGCAATTTTTTCTTTTAGCGTTTTTTTCATTTGGCCAATTTTTTCTGTTTTCTGGGTTTTTTTTTCATTTCGGCGATTTTTCTATTTTAGCGATTTCGCGGGCTTTTCGCGATTTATTTTAGTCTTAGTAATTTTTTTAATTTGGTGTTTTTTTTTGGCGATTTTTTTTTGTTTTTAGTGATTGTTTTTCGGTTTCGCGATTTTATAATTTTTTGATTTTTAAGTTTTACCGTTTTTGAAAATTTCAAGAGTTTGGCTCTTACGGTTTCCAAGATACAGCAACTTGTTAAAATTACATAGTCAAAATTCCATTAACTTATAGAGCACCCTTTAATATAAATTTTTTAAATTTTAGTGTTAATTGTTGTAGTCTGTATAAAAATACAATAATCTTAAAAATTTCAAGTGGATATACATACAATTGTATATAAATTACATGGGATTTTAAAATTTTTCGTTGCTCGTTTTGGAACACCCTTTAATTTTTAACTCTCATGTACTTGTTGTTGCAGCGGCCAAAGGTGTACACACTGTCCAAATTTCAGGTCCGTAGCTCTTACGGTTCCCGAGAAAATACCCTATGATAGAGAGATGGACAGACGGACAGAGTAGCGTAGAAGATAATAGGGTCTCTTTTACCTTTGGTGTACGGAACCCTAAAAAGGTTAAATTTTCCAGCTGTGGAACTTATCTATGCATCTGTATTCTACATATACATACGTTGGTAAAAGGTATATAAAATTCGGCACAGCCGAATATAGCAAGCACTCTTACTTGTTTTTTATTAACAAAGCTTTGACGCAGGTACATGTAGGCTAAAATTTTGTTTCCAGTAGTTTTTGAAGAAAAATTGTTATTTGATCAATTGTTTTTCAACAAAGTAAATATGTATGTATGTATGTATGTATGTGTTCACTATTTCACAATTTCTGAGATGTTGTGCTAGTTGCCATGCCATGGATGCTGAATAATTTTTCTTGTACTCATATTTTGACATGCATACATACATACATACATACATACATACTAGAGTTTTTCTTTTCCCAGCAGGAATGATTTTTCAATTTACCGGGATTTCCCGGAATTTATAAAATTCGCGTAAGTGTCGTAGATTCTTTACAATAAAAGCTGACTAAAAATGCCAAAGATCAAATTGCGGCGTTGACTTGATGTCCTAAATTTGTAAAACTTAATAGGTAATTTGAGTTTAACATTTATCAACGCACTAATAATCCCATATTATTATTCTACTTATTCAGTGAAATAATTTTTATAAAAAAAAATACATTGAAATTAATTATTGAGGGGCTTAGCTGGATCTTATGCGCATTTCACTGTTGCTAATGTAGATCATCAGGGAACCTCTACCCAAAAATTTCTTAATACATAATAATTTGATATTTTCATATCCCTGGAAGAATATATTTTTTTGAAAAGGCACTTTTTTATACATGAGAATGGGAAGAAATATTTGCATAAACTTTTGCAAGGCAATTTAATTTCCTCAAAGAACGTCATAACTCAAAAAAACCAGTTTGCCAGAAATTTAATTTGAAGTTTTTAATTTACACACAACTTAATGGAAAAAGAAATTTTCATGTTTTTCTCAAGAGTTGAGTAAACAAGATATTTGTGTGAAAGATATGAAGACTAATTCTGCATCATTAACTCCATTTTTTGAGTTATGACGTTCATGGAGTAAATGAGCGATGTGTGCTTAGTACCTTTATTGGTAATAAATGTTGTAGTTCGATATATAATAAGCCTGTAAACAGTTTGACTACAATTTGTCTCTACATTGTTTGATATAAAGTGACTTTTCTGCAAAATAAAATTGAATTAAAAAATTATTGTAGAAATTTGTGTTTTGTATCATTTTCAAATGTTATTCAATGGCGGCAATTAAGAATGGCGAGATTTATTTTTTTCGCCCCTTTAAAAAACTGCCAGAACCTGGAAATGCTAACAAGTTTTTTATTTAGATGCATCTGTAGCATCTAACTGTCATAAGTAGGGTTTGGGAAACGGGAATTCCCGGGCGGGAAATCCCGGGAAATGTTTGTCTAATATTCCCGGGAAATTTTTGAGATTTTCCCGGGAAAACGGGAAATTTAAAGTGCATGTTATTTTGTAAATATATAGAATTTATAATCCAATTTTACTTTAATATAAATACTTATTATTTTTTTATATATTACAAAAGTTCGTTTGAATGATTGTATGACTAAATTTACACGAACGTTGACACGTTTTTCATCGTCTGTTTAAACACTTACATATACCTTGTTCGAAGGAAATTTCTTAATCTTAAAATTTAAATTGAGTTTTTGTTTTAAATGTAACTGTAAGAAAGAAAGAATTCTTTCGACGCCGATAAACAAGCAGTAAAATGTCCATATATTTTTAATATAAAATAAAAATGTGAGCTATTCAAATCTAGTCTGAAATTTCATAAAATTTACATTAAATTGAGGTCATACCATATCTCCTATAAAAAGTGGAATAAATTGTATAGGTATCAATGATTGCAATGATATAATCATTTCCTAAAGTAAATAATTCGATGCTAAGCGAACTTGAAGTGATTTTTCGCCGAATTAGTGAACAAATTTTGAAAAGTAAAGTGAAAATTTTAAGCTGTAAGAACTCTGAGTTGACAAAACTTAAATTTATTACAAGTAGACGCTATTATGGAAACCCTGAAGAAAATATTTTAGGAGAAATAAAATGAAAAATTAAAGACACTTAGACATACTGTGGCTCAGGGTATGCAAAATTCGGCGCAGTGCAGTATGGTACTGTAAGAAACCGCTTGGAACTTTTTCAAAAAGAATGAGAAACAAGCAAGGCAAATTCTTATTAAAATGAAGGTAGAAAATTGTCTACTAATTGTGGTAACAGTCGTTAATTGGTTTTTATATGATCTTTTGCTGTGTTTATTACATTTGCTTAAATTCAATTAAAAATTCTTAAAAATTTGTCTTAGAACTGCTTTTTTTATTAACTTTTATTTCAAAAGAATGCTTACATTAATAAAACAATCGAAATTTCACCAACTTTCATTTAATAAATGTATTTAATTTAGAAAATTAGCTTTTCCCGGGAATCCCGGGAATTCCCGGGAACTTGATTTTTTAATTCCCGTTTCCCGGGAAGTGCAAAAGTCCGGGAAATCCCAAACCCTAGTCATAAGTCACCCTATTAAATGTTAAGGATGTTTGATATAATTCAATTTTTATTTCGGAAAAATCACCTTTTGCACAAAAGAAAGCAAAAAGGCACCTTTTGTTAAGGAAAAAAAGTAAAAAAGCCCCTTCTGTTAAAGAAAAACGTAAAAAAAGCACGTTTTGTTAATAGAAGGAAAAAGTACATTGTGTAATGCGAATACACATATATGACGATAAAATTTTGACTGAATGTGGTTCAACCTGATCTAATATATTAAAAAAGCACCTTTTGTTAAGCATCAATTTTTTAGAACCCACTTACTTTGTAAAAAAAACTAATAATAATAATGCTAACTTGATTGTTTCTACAAGATTTAAACCTAAATATTATAAAAATACCAAAAAACCAATTTTTCGAGAAATTCGAAAAAGCACCTTTTGTTCTGCGGCTTCTCACATAGTTTTTTTTTTAATCAACTTTAATATTGTTGGCTTTTAGGTTCGTCTTGTTCTTGCTTGTTAGTTGATGAGGAATAAATATTGTAAACTTTTATTAAGTTTATTAGGAGTTTTTTTCTTTTATGTTTTGATTTACAAGCATCCATTAGGATTTTTTTAATAACATTTAATAATTTTTTTCGTGTGATTCGAAAATATCAGACACACAGAAATGTAAAAAATTTTGATTAGGAAAAATCACAGTCGTTAGTAGGCTGGACTCCTTCTTAGCTCATCACAGTCGTTAGTAGACTGGACTCCTTCTTAGCTCAGAACCTACATAGTCAAACGACCTTTGAGAAAATGCAGTCCTGATCTACTGGAGTTTATGAAAATTTCCAAAATTCAATAAAAACTCATTACATTAGTAGTGCGATTCAACTACTTTTTTTTAACGACAATCGCATCGTTAAAATAATTATAATGAAAATTTATCGCATTTGCTAATCAGTAACATTTTGAACGATTTTCGCTTTAGGTTACAGTCAGCTGTGTCGTTATTTAAGTGACAATAATTTATGTGCTGTTAATTTTATGGATAAAGTAAGTGTGTTTTGTGTTATAAATGGCTTTTGATTATTTGGGATATGAGAACTTGGAGCTCCTAAAAATAAACGTAACTATTTTTAGAAATTTGTTATAAACTTCATTCACTGGCACATTCCCAGCAACATACATATGCGTGTCCCTCAATGTACTGGTTCCCAATAAGTGATTTTACCTTTCCTTCAAGCTCTGTGTTTATAGTAGGGAAGTATTAAAAATCGACTATTCAAATATTTTTCTTTAAAAAAAAATACCTTTTGATTTGTATGATTTTTCTGGTGATTTTTAGAGTATGAAATGATGATTAATACGTATTTTATCGGAATTTCGACGGCTTTTCTATAATTTTATCTGGCAGCCCTAATTCTGAGTTTCACGACTCTCTCATCAATCGTTTTAGCTCTTAATGAATTCAAATTTTTGTGCATGTATGTGTAGGGCCTTGAACTTTAGTGTTTTTTCATTGACGCAGCAGCTTTTATGGTATATAACAAGTACATACATACATATATGTATGTATATAACTTTTAAACAGGCACATGTAGGCTAATATTTGGTTTTCCGTTGGTTTTGAAGAAAAATTTATATATGTACCTACACTTGCTAGAAAAAATATCCGTACATTTAACTTAAAAAAATTTTGGACTGACAAAATTATAGCAATAACTCTAAAATATTTACTAATCTAATTTCAAACAGTGTTACCGTTGAAAATTTTCAAAAAGGGGATTTTCAAAATAAAAGTGGCACAAAAAGGGGATTTCAAAGAAAAAAAGAGGCAACTTCAAAATCAAGAAAAATTAAAGAAACAAGCATATTTATTAAGTTATTTTTATTTAAAACAAGCAACAAACAACAACAATTTCTCATGTATAAGAAGTACAAAAACATTAATTTTATGAGAACTCATATACCTACTACGTTTATACGCACGTGTTATTTGCAAGTAACAATTGTAACTTACTAATTCACGAGAACAATTACTTATTGCTGGGGATGAGATGTATGTACTTATGTATGTATACAGAAAAAGAAATTTTTAGTTTTATAATTTGACTCACAGTTTTCATATACATATACTTCTATTTGAAAATAAGACCATTATAAACGTAGTACAGATACATAGCTATTATATAAAAAAAATCATAAAATCTTTGTCAATAATAAAACCGTAGTCAAATTCCTGCATTTGATATCAATCGAAATTCCAACAGAAAATAAATGGAAATTTCGTTCGATATTGAATGCAGTAAGTAATTGGCCCCAGTTCTTAACATATCGTCGGCTTAGAGTGCAAACCTGCTAAATCCACTTTTTATTAAATATGACATTTTAGTGTCGTATGAAAGAGAAAGAGACGCTGCATCGACTGGCCAAAATATTTCTTTTAATTTTAACCTCTACATGTATAAAAAAACTTAAGGTATTAGGCTAATTTCTTAAGCTATGTATAGAAAATTTTTACAGTATTTTGTCTCTCCTGTAAAATTTGGTTGAAGTGAGTTAGCAGGTTTGCACTCTAAACCAACGATATACAAAAATTTTAAGAATACATAAATACATTTTTTTTTATAATTTTTGGGACATATGTATGTATATCAAATATCACGTATTTACTTAAAAACCAGCATAATTCAAAAAATTTATTTAACCACATAAAGTTTTGATAAAAATTTTAAAATTCGATTCTGCAGAGGATAATATTATTCTTTTTAGGCATTATGCATAGTTATTAAATACCTTAAATACCCTTTCCCTTTGTATTTATTAATAAGTTTTTTACTTGGAATCCATTCTTCCAAATCGTTTTGAAATAAATTTTAAACAGACAGCATGGACTGACAAGTGTCTATTTTTAGTCTATATGATAATTTTTTCGTAGTACTAGTACTAATTTATTTTTATGCTTTATGTGTTTTTTGTTTTAATTTTACTTTTATATCTTCATTTCAGCAATATCAAGTTTCCTCCGAAAATCGGTATTTTTGTGTGGTAAGAGATCGGATATTTTTACATCATTTGTTTTTTGGAATTGGTCACGTGTGTGGCTGTTTTAACATGACATTCAATGATTCATTCGGCAGATGAGCAACTGTTACAGAAAACACAAATGGTTTTTTTGGTATCTGCATCCATCTGAACCCACTTATGCCGTCTCTCCTAATCATTGAAATACTTTCGTGTTGCCTTTTTCTTTTTTACTGGTTTTTCCAAGATAATACGCTCACATGATGAACTAATTTGATGGGAACTTAAATCAAAAGCATTACTTGATGATAGCAATTCAGTGTGGTATTTTCATACAATATTATTTCCCTTAGCATAAAGCTTTTCATCTTTTAAAATTATGTACTTTTATCAAATTTGGCTTTCAAATCAAATTTGGCTGCGGAAGATACAGTTAGAATTATCTATGAATGACTGTATGTAATTTCATATTTAAAAATCTTAAACAAATTAATACCAAGGCTTTTTAGCACCATATACTTCCACAGAAAATAATATTGCGCCATACTGTTAATTTCCCAAAAAAAAAAATGTATTTTTTCATATATACACATAGGAAATAAAATCTTGTTGTCGAATGTGGTAGAATCTGTACAAATTTGCGTACATTTATTGTAAAAATAAAAATTAGAGTTGACTTTGAACAAAAAGGGGCACAAAATAATGCAAATGATACTAAAAGGGGATTTAAAACTAAGGGGTATAAAAAGTGGCAAGGCATTCGAAAAAGGGCCAAAATGCGACTTTAGTCGCACAGCGGTAACGCTGATTTCAAATTATTAGAGCATTCTCTGTTATTTATCATGCATTGCATTTGAAAGTTTATTTAATCTCTATAAATTTTTACAATAAAAAAAGCTTAAAATAATAGCAAAATACACAAGAAAATGTATTCGTACCTACACGAAAATTAAATTAAATAAAAACCAAAATTATTAAAAATTTTCCAGGAGTTAGTAATTTGTGAAATATCAGTTATGTTTGAGAACCTCTGCTAGACGATTTGTCATAGATATAACTAAGTTAGATCTATCTTCCTTAGTTATTGGACACCACTTTTCCCTGATGATTATACATATGTACATATTTGCAATTTTTTTTTACTTTATATCGTGTTTTAGAACTTTATATACCAGTAAGTCCCAGATATGCTTAATAATTAGAACCAGTTCTTAAGGTGGTGATTATAGTTGGTTTTTCGTGTTATAAAGCAACCAAAGCTTTACATTACGGACCGTATGCTTAGGATCGTTGTCGCGTTGGAATCAAACGACGTCTCGTAGATCTAGTTGCTCCCCAATTTAAAATCAATTTGAGCATTTTAAACACAATAAAGACAAGATTTGTAGCTACACTAAAGCAACCTCCTTAATGTTTAACTGTTGGAATACAATTTTCTTAATTCAACGCAGTACCATTTTTCGGCCGCACTAATTTTTTACCTTTCATACCAAAAATGCTGTACGGTGGAATCTCTCTTGAGCGGACACCGAAGGGACCATTGAAATGTGTTCGTACAAGGGGGCTGTCCGGTCAAGTCAAAACTACAAATTTAAATGAGTAAAATTTTCCTAAGATGGTTAGTTTCTTTTAAGTACTTTTATTAAAAAAATAAACAATTCAATTGATTTAAAATAGGGTTTCTAATTTCCCGGACTTTTCCAGTTCCCGGGAATCGAGAAAAAATATGTTCTATTCCCGGGAATTCCCGGGAATTTCAAATACATATGAATTTAATTAAATGGGTTCAATAAAAAATATAATTTTATAAAAAATACAAAAGTTTAAATTAAAAACAAAACAACTTCATTTGTTTGAACGAAGAACAATAATATTTCAAAAACAAAACAAAAACAAATAAATTCATACCGCCGTATTCATAAAAATTATTTTAGGTTTATGAAAGTCTTATTTGACATATTTCTATGGGAAATTTGTCAAATAAACATACACATATCTGCCAATAAGCATACACAAACTTTTGGAGAGTTATATTATTGGTAGGAAGTTCACTGTTCTAGAAGGAGACTTCATGAGTGTGCCCGAATCTATATCTTCCGGTGTACCACAGGGTAGTATTCTGGGGCCAGTCTTGTATTTAATATATACTTGTGATATGCCTGTGAGCAATAATATGCACACCTCTACATTTGCCGATGATACAGCCTGCATGAGTATGAATGAAACCCCTTATGAGGCATCCCGCAATCTCCAGGATCATATTACTCAGCTGGAAACATGGTTGAACTTATGGAGAATTAGAGTAAATGAACAAAAGTGTGTTCATATAACGTTTACCCTAAGAAAAGATACTTGTTCCCCCATTCGAATCAACAATCAAAATATTCCTCAACATTCTCAAGTGAAATACCTTGGCATACACCTTGATCGACGGCTTACATGGAAACCCCATATTGACTCAAAGCTAACACAAATGAAGCTTAAGTTAACTCAAATACATTGCTTGATTGGCAGAAATTCAACACTCAGCCTAGACTGCAAACTTTTACTATACAAGTCGCTTTTGAAGCCAATATGGTGGTACGGAATTCAGTTACGGGGCACTGCTTCAGCTTCAAATATAGAGAGAATCCAACGAAGGCAAAATAAAATTTTACGGTTAATAACATCGGCTCCATGGTACATCAAAAATTCAAATGAACATCGTGATTTAAATATACCACTAGTGACTGAAGAAATTGCAAAATACGCAGGCAAATATTTAACTAAACTCGAGTCACATCCTAATCCGCTTGCTCGTAATATTTTGAACTTTACTGGACATATCTGCTTAAAAAAGAAGGACACTAAGGCTCTAATTAATTATATACATATATACCTAAGATTTGATTACTTATTGTTAGTTCATTTATTTTTGAAGATACAATAAATAAATATTTTGTAGTATAAAAAAATCGCATATGTAGACGTAAGGTTAGTTTGAAAGCATTATTTAAGTGAGGAAATGTTTGCCATACACACATTTAAATATGTTATCTGATGTAGTAAATATGACAAACCGGGACCTGTCCAAAGTGTCCGTCTAAAGGGGCTGTCCTCCTATAGGAAGCGTCCGTTAAGGGAGATTCCACTGTATTTGCTTTCGTCTGAAAACAAAACTTGTTCCTGGAACTCTGGAACCTTTTTCATGTACTCAATTGCAAGCTTCAATGCTTTTTTCTCTTGCTTTTCTTAAGCTGCATTTCTCGAACTGTAACTGTATCTTCTTCATAGATGTAGTTCCCGAAAAATTATATGATATTATTGCAGATTTGGGAGGTGGTAATTCTAGGATTTCGTTTTACAGAACCGAAAATAAGCTGGTTTTCACGAGAACTGTGTTTAGAGGGGCGTTTAGAACGATGGTTTGGTGAACTAGAACTTTTATGTTTGAGCTGTATTTTAACATAGCTATTTCACGGTATCAGTTTCTTCTTCTTTCGAAATTTTTTTCACACATACATATGTATGTATGTCATTTAGCTAATTGCTACTTAAATTTAAGTGGCACTTAAATGTAGCTTAATTTTTTCAGTGGTTAATTAAAGTTCTTATTAAATTACGTTGAAAGTATGGCAGCGCTAGGAAATTTATTATTATGGAAGTATTATGGAAGGCTTTTTAAACAACAGCTGTTCATTATAAATAAAAAAGTTAGGTTATCAAAATGTAGAAAACTAAAATTGCATAAAAACACATTTTATTAAACAAAAAGAGCATCAGAATGCATTTTGCTATTTACATATTTCATGATATTAAATATCATATGTTATATGCTATATATTTCTGAAAATTAAACGAAATTCTTTTTAATACGAGCACATGATGTTCATGTACATGTTTTCAATAAACACACACAAGCACAAGCGTAAAACTTAAGTGTGACTTAAGTACACAAGGTTGGGCATTTAAATGTCTCTCAACTTTGAACTGAAAAAATTAATTCGGTATTTAAATGGATTTTAAAGATAAATGACATATAATTGAGAGGTCAATTATTGGGCCTAAGGATTCAGAATTTATATATTTTATGTGTCGCATATTAATATTATGGAAATTACACACGGAATGGAATAAATGGTAAAGCGTAAAGGGATTTAAAAAAATATTCAAGTCAATCAACCCGCTTTCATTCATTTCTACTCTCAAAATAAATTAATGTTTAATTATAGTTTTTAAAGTTTAAATAATAACTGAAAGCGTCAAACTTGGTTAAATTTACTGATAACTTAACAGCGAAAATTGTACATCGCTTGGATTAAAAAAATTTTCCTGATTAGTTTAAGTTTGATCGTTATAATTAGTTGCCTTTAGCAACAACAGATCTGAAGATAACTAAGTCCTCGTCCAGACTTGGAATTTTTGTTGCAGCAATTCTTGAGCTTATTGGTGATTGGGGTGAGATGATTGGGGAGGGGTACACAATTTCATTTGCTCGGCGATTCTCTTTTGTTTTGAAATTCGCAGTTCTTAATTTAAAGTTTGTAGGTGTATTTGACGTTTTATTTTGTTTTATTTGTTCAGTTGTATGAAAAATACAAAATGTAACAAAAAGTAAAAATAATTGTTAATTTTTCAAGCAAATTTGTCGTGAAATAGAAGTTTTAAATACTTAATTACAAAACTAGAATTTCCTAATGTGGACACTTATGCAATTTCAAAGCAGAATTTTAAAAAATTGAAGCAACAAAAATTGTAAGTCTGGACGAGGACTAACACGAGCCGCGGTTTTCAGCTACAGGCGAAAACATTGTTTTGGAGTAATGAAATACAAAGTTTCAAGGTAAACGAATAAATATGTTTTTGAATAAGAATAATAGAACAAAGAAAACTTAAATTAAAGTAGTTGAAGTAAACTAAATTATTTCCACTAAATTGCGTCTCTCCTAAGATATAGTATTATTCTTTTTCTTATTAAGATAATATAATATTCGTTTAGTTCAAGTAAGAAAGAATTCGTTAGACTTCTATATTTCGTTAAAAAAGAATTTTAAAATTTTTAACAAGTAAGAGTGCTATATTCGGCCGAATCTTATTCACCCTTTACCAACGTACATATGTATATGTAGTATACAGATGCATACATATGTACATGAGTACATACATACATACATACATATTTCTTTTGTGATAAAATTTATAATTTTTTGTTATAGTGCAATTTTTAGTAAGTGACCTCTTGGTTTTTTTCGACTAAAGAATTTGCTTGAGTAAAAAAGATCTTCCTAAAATATGAAATATGTTTAACTGAAAAAACTAATATTTTTGGTTATTTTTTTACCCAATTATTTTTTTTAATTTCCGACCCTGGAACCATAATTTAAATTTTTTTGGTTTTAATACGAGTACAAATTTATGTATTTCTAAAATATAGAATATATTTAATTATCAAAGAAATAACTAGCTTTATTTAGTTTGTTTCATATATATATGTATAAAAAAGTGTACTTTTCCCAGCCCTGGAATCATCATTTTAAATTTTTTTGGTTCCTTATATCAATCTTGTTCCTTAAAATATATATAAAATATGTTAAATGAACAAAGAAAAAAAAAGAAATATTGAAAATACTAGTTTTATTTAGTTACTTTAATATAAAAATTAATTCAGCAAAGAGCTGAATGAAGTTTTTTTCAGTTTAAACGATTTTTTAGTTTTGTCGTTTTTTTCTCTTTTGGGCGATTTTTTTCTCGTTTTGGTAATTTTTTTCTGATTTTAGGGATTTATTTTTCAGTTTGGCTATTTTTTTAATTTTGACGATTTTTTATCTGTTTTTGGTGTTTTTTTTTATTTTGGCGATTTTTTTATTTTGGCGATTTTTTCCGTTTTTGGGATTTTTTTCGGCAATTTTTTCTTTTAGCGTTTTTTTCATTTGGCCAATTTTTTCTGTTTTCTGGGTTTTTTTTCATTTCGGCGATTTTTCTATTTTAGCGATTTCGCGGGCTTTTCGCGATTTATTTTAGTCTTAGTAATTTTTTTAATTTGGTGTTTTTTTTTGGCGATTTTTTTTTGTTTTTGGTGATTTTTTTTCGGTTTCGCGATTTTATAATTTTTTGATTTTTAAGTTTTACCGTTTTTGAAAATTTCAAGAGTTTGGCTCTTACGGTTTCCAAGATACAGCAACTTGTTAAAATTACATAGTCAAAATTCCATTAACTTATAGAGCACCCTTTAATATAAATTTTTTAAATTTTAGTATTAATTGTTGTAGTCTGTATAAAAATACAATAATCTTAAAAATTTCAAGTGTATATACATACAATTGTATATAAATTACATGGGATTTTAAAACTTTTCGTTGCTCGTTTTGGAACACCCTTTAATTTTTAACTCTCATGTACTTGTTGTTGCAGCGGCCAAAGGTGTACACACTGTCCAAATTTCAGGTCCGTAGCTCTTACGGTTCCCGAGAAAATACCCTATGATAGAGAGATGGACAGACGGACAGCGTAGCGTAGAAGATAATAGGGTCTCTTTTACCTTTGGTGTACGGAACCCTAAAAAGGTTAAATTTTCCAGCTGTGGAGCTTATCTATGCATCTGTATTCTACATATATGTACATACGTTGGTAAAAGGTATATAAAATTCGGCACAGCCGAATATAGCAAGCACTCTTACTTGTTTTTATTAATGTTTATACACGGTCACCCTTTTTTCGTTTTTTCTTCTCTTGTTTTGCATTCCTTTTTCAAGATGTAAATATACATACATGCATATCGTTCATTGAGTTCAATACATTATTACACTTTGCTAAACGCAAGAAGTCAGTAGTCAGTGAGTATTCGAACGGTTTTCAAGCAAACAGAAAAATATAAAATACATACATATGTATGTATAAATATAAAAAAGTATTGTGCTGTTGACAAAAATAATTTAAGAAAGAGATGTGAAATATTTCACAATTCCAACAATTGTATTATACATATAAATTCTATTTTGACCAAATAAAGAAAAACTTACTTGTTTAGTTGAAACGAAGTCGAATTTAAAAACAAAAGGCATAATAAAATAGCCGTACTTAAGTGGCAACCAATTTTATCTCCGGTATAAATCTGTATTTTAACCTTTTACGCAGTCCGCAAAAATTTGTTAATACTTATTGTAAAAATTATTATAATTCATAAGGTTTTCTAAAGAAAATAAAATTTCTGCATTAAAACAATTGTGGTATGTCTTATGATTGATAGCGAAAACAAGAAATAAAGTTATTAGTACTTTTTCGTGTTAAAGTGTGATTATATAAAAACCCAGAGAAAGGAAACACAACCGAGGAATTACAACGGTTGAAGCCAACAACTATAAGCTCCGCTTACGACACCCGTAATTATCACTACTCTTGTTCCAGAAACAACCACCTCCCGGTAAGTCACCCCCTTTTCCTTTCCATATTTACATATATTTTAACCAACCCCCGTGTGCCCTGCACATTTTGGTCCTTCGAACCGGATCCGGGTCATCCAAAACCCGGCACCCCCCCTTTGCTATCTGAAAAACCCCCATTTGTGTTATTAAAATCCCATGTTTCATACAAAACTGGTATAACCTCCATTTGTGAGATATGCCATTTTTGCAATAAATGGTACATAGACCCCCGTGTATGATCTGATATACAGTGAACAAAGAAAAAACTTGTACAGCAAACGCTCCGCTCTTCTAATCAAAATATCTCTGTTGCTTTGTAAGATTTTAAGATAAAACCAAAAGCAGTTTCAAGACAAATTAATAAGCTTTCTATAGAAATCTTTAATTTTATTAAGAAATTTATTTTAATACTAAAAAAATAACTTAGCATAAAATAACACTATTTTCAAGAGCCAAAAAAAAACTTGTACACTAACTCTTCTTTCAGGAAGGAGCTATGAAATAAGGAATACACTAAAAATTAGTACTAAATGTGGCCACGTCTAGCATCTAATAGATTATTTTCATAGAATGAACTGGGTTTTTGGCAATTTTGGGAGCTATATGGTCCAATATGCCCTGGAGAGCACTTTTGAGTTAATTTTTACACATAATCTACAGCTCGCGTAATTTTTTGTTCACATACGCCCACAGAATTTCATTTGTACTAAGGCCAAGGATCTAGGGAGGATGTGCCTGCAATTTTTTTCCATTGAATGGAAGCCATTCTCTTATTATTGAAGACGAAAGTTTCGGGTATTTAACTCTAACTAATCAATAGTCTCCACTTACATTTAATTTGGCAGCTAACTGTGCTAAATTATCTCTTATTATTTTTAAATAATTCATTTTATTTATTGTACGTTCCATAAAAAGCGGATTTCATACACCACTCGATCCCATTGGGCCCCATACCATCATATTACACCCCCCATGCTTCACCGTGTTATTCAGGTTATTATCGTTAAAGCTGGAACTTTTCTTTGCCACGCAAAGAAAGATTATATTAATCACTATGATGACTTTTGGGACACTGCTGAATCCAAATTTAATATATTTGGATGTTATCGTTGTAGATTTTTGTGGCGAAGAGGAATTCCAGCATTAGTGATAAAAACCTGAATAACACGGTGAAGCATGGGGGGTGTAATATGATGGTATGGGGCCCAATGGGATCGAGTGGTGTATGAAATCCGCTTTTTATGGAACGTACAATAAATAAAATGAATTATTTAAAAATAATAAGAGATAATTTAGCACAGTTAGCTGCCAAATTAAATGTAAGTGGAGACTATTGATTAGTTAGAGTTAAATACCCGAAACTTTCGTCTTCAATAATAAGAGAATGGCTTCCATTCAATGGAAAAAAATTGCAGGCACATCCTCCCTAGATCCTTGGCCTTAGTACAAATGAAATTCTGTGGGCGTATGTGAACAAAAAATTACGCGAGCTGTAGATTATGTGTAAAAATTAACTCAAAAGTGCTCTCCAGGGCATATTGGACCATATAGCTCCCAAAATTGCCAAAAACCCAGTTCATTCTATGAAAATAATCTATTAGATGCTAGACGTGGCCACATTTAGTACTAATTTTTAGTGTATTCCTTATTTCATAGCTCCTTCCTGAAAGAAGAGTTAGTGTACAAGTTTTTTTTTGGCTCTTGAAAATAGTGTTATTTTATGTTAAGTTATTTTTTTAGTATTAAAATAAATTTCTTAATAAAATTAAAGATTTCTATAGAAAGCTTATTAATTTGTCTTGAAACTGCTTTTGGTTTTATCTTAAAATCTTACAAAGCAACAGAGATATTTTGATTAGAAGAGCGGAGCGTTTGCTGTACAAGTTTTTTCTTTGTTCACTGTATGTACAGCCTCGTTAGAAAACGTTAGTTTTTACAAAACTTTCCATTTCGTCAAAAATTGGTGTTCTTTTTATATTTTTATAAAAAACTCTAACGGTCCACAAAATAAATATACATACGTGCATTTATACTTAACAGGTAACAAATACAATTTTTTCTTTATTGCTTAAATCAAGAGAAAAAAGCAAAAGGAAAAAGTGTCGTTAAAAATTTACCTGTTAATCGCATACGTATGTATGTATGGTTGGAATTTTGCCCTTGAAAAAACACATCATGTTTTCTATTCTTCTGTTTCTTCTGCAATAAATACATACATACATACATACATTGATACTCTTTATGTATTAAAGAAGTTGTGTTTTTTTCACTCTTGCTGCGAGTCAACGATCAACGAAGAAATAAAAGCAGCAAAATCATTTACATGTACATACGTATGTATTTACTTCTGACAAAATATATAGGTCAGTAAACCAAACGTAGCAGCTGATACATAAGAACATTAGTAACTGATGGTTACGAGGGTAGCGAGAAAAGTAACAAGACAAAAATAAATTGTTATGTTTTTTTATTTTTAATAAATCGATGCAAACTTAAGATATTTGTATTAATGAATATAAAATTTTGGCGTAATTAACCCCCGGTGTACCCATATGTCAGATCATCATACACATACTTTCGAAATGAAATATTGAAACAAATAATTTGAAAATTTATTTACTAATTTCAAATTTTTATTAACCCCCATATATTGGTCGCTTATACGAAGCACCATTGAAAATCCTTTGAAATTTTCTCCATCAACAAATAATTTGAAAATTTATTTAATAATTTCAAATTTTATTAACCCCCATATAATGGTCGCTTATAC
Organism: Tachina lurida; assembly: GCA_944452675.1. Taxonomy (NCBI): domain Eukaryota; kingdom Metazoa; phylum Arthropoda; class Insecta; order Diptera; family Tachinidae; genus Tachina; species Tachina lurida. Next base: position 143,253,804 of record OX101754.1, read on the forward strand.
GAAGCACCATTGAAAATTTTCTCCCTCAAGAAATAATTTGAAAATTTATTTACTAATTTCAAATTTTATTAACCCCCATATATTGGTCGCTTATACGAAGCACCACTGAAAATTTTCTGCCACTCGTGAAACAAATAATTTAAAAATTTGTTTAATTATTTAAAATTTTACCCCCCACATATTGGTCGCTTATCCGAAGCACCACTGAAATATTTTATTAAATTTTCTACAATACATCCTAGCCGCTTATACGAAGCATCTGTAGAAATTTACAATTTTTACAGCAATAACACTGGTCACTTATACTAAGTACCGGTGAACATCTGCTTGCGGATTTTTTAACCCCGATACATTGATCGTTATACCGATACCGGTGACGATTTCTCAAACCCCCATAAAAACTTTTTATCAGTAACTCCTACCGTTTTCTCATTGGAATGGCAACGTTAAAAAATTTAATACGCGCTTCTGATCGTGTAATAGATTTTCAAACCTATTTTAAGGGCTTGAAAGAAGAGGGCCACACTCTTCATACCTTGGTGGCTCAAGAACGACAGCTTGAAAAGCTATGGACTAGTTTCGAGACTCTCTTTTGCGAGCTCGAATGGTTCAAGACCCGCACAGCCGGCTAAGCTGAATAAATCTAATTCGTCTTCAAAGCCAAAGCTTCAAAGTTACCAGACTAACATTTCCAAGGAAAAGAAAGGAAAATGTACCCTTTGTCCACAGTTTCATCCCCTTCGATTTTGTTCCGTTTTCCTAGCAATGCCAATCGAAGAACGCTATGCTACGGTTAAACACCAAAATCGATGTACCAATTGTCTGGGAACATCTCATGGCTCTCAAACATGCAAAAGCAAATATGCCTGTCACACGTGCAAAGGAAAACATCATACGTTGCTTCATCGCACATCTACTGCACAACGATCTTCAAATACCACCCAAGCCATTTCCCCCCCTTCTCAGACCAAATTAAACAATAATCTTCCTCCTTTAGATATGAGCCCCTCAACGTCAGCACAAGCCGCTGACAGAATGCTACAATCGTTCTCAACACAACTCCCCTCAACGACACAATTTGTCATCCTAGGCACAGCTCTTGTTGACGTATATCAGGGCGAATGCAAATATACAGTTCGCGCGTTAATTGATTCTGCATCTGAGGCAACTTTAATTTCACGAAAACTACAAAACTGTCTGGGCCTTAGCACGCGATCTTCCCAAGCTCAAATACACGGCTTAGGTGACTCATTAACAGCTACCTCAGCGCAGATATGCCACATAAAAATAGGCTCTCCTATCGGCCCATCGTTTGAATTGTTTGCGGAGGCATTAGTCATAAACAAGCTGACCGGTCAACTTGCATATCACCCCCCATCATCGCCAGCATATCGCAATTTTTCACATTTACAGTTAGCCGATACTCACCGCAGCGGTGGGTCCGAAATTGACCTACTTCTCGGTGGAGATGTTTACCCAAAAATAATTCAAGATGGGCTGCACTGGGACAGACAACAGTCTTTGGTTGCGCAGAAAACTGCTTTCGGATGGATAATTACCGGCAAGGTAACCGCCAATCCGTGTAAAAGGGCAATTTTATCATTTTATAACACCGTCGCGTTGGATAATCAACTTCGACGTTTCTGGGAGCTTGAAGATCTCCCGAAAAAGGCCAAATCATCACCAGAGGACATATACTGCGAGAATCTGTACACCTCGACTACCTTCCGCAATCAAGATGGCCGATACGTTGTATCACTCCCTTTTAAACAAGAACACCCCGAGAAATTAAATATTGGTCAATCCCGAAAAATCGTGTTATCACAATTTCTACGAAATGAAGCGCGCTTAATAAAAAACCCCCAACTCAAAGCTGAATATGATCGAGTTATTACCGAATATTCTGCTCTTGGCCAAATGGCCAAGGTAACCCCCATAAGTGGTGACAGCGGCACCTATTATTTACCCCACCACGCTGTTATAAAACCCGATAGCACCACAACAAAATTACGTGTGGTGTTTAATGCATCAAATCCCTCAGCAAATGGCGTCAGCCTCAACGATTTGCTTCATACTGGCCCAATTCTACAGGCAGACTTAATGATCTTAATATTAAGATGGAGATTTTTCCGCTACGTTTTTAACGCAGACATCGAAAAGATGTACCGCCAAATTTTAGTCCACCCCTCTCAAACCCCCTTTCAGTGAATTTTACATCGAAATTCGCCAACTGAATTCATTCAAGACCACGAATTAAAAACCGTCACCTTTGGCGTGAACTGTGCCCCCTACCTAGCAATCAGAACGTTGCTAGAACTCGCCAAAGAAAGCGAAACCGATCACCCTAAAGTGGCCGAAATATTACGGAACTATATGTACGTCGACGACGTCCTTTCTGGAGTACATACCATATCATCGGCGTTAAAATCACGCGATGAACTCATAAAAGTTCTTGCTACCGCAGGCTTTTCGCTTCGAAAATGGACGGCAAACAATGAAATGTTACTACAAGGACTACCGTCGACACACTTGCTGGATGAAGAGTTTCTAAAATTGTCAGACTCCAGTATAACCAAAACCTTAGGCCTCAGATGGAACGCTGGAGGCGATTATTTTTATTTCAAACTTAAAACTACCCCCAATTGTGATTTCACTACAAAGAGTTGTGTGCTATCTGAAATAGCCAGATTATTCGACCCAGCAGGTTGGCTGTCACCCAAAATCATCGTAGCAAGAATCATTATGCAGCAAATCTGGAAAGACGGTACCGACTGGGACGAAGATTTAAATCCCCCAACGATGCAAAAGTGGCATGAATTCCTTGACGACTACATGAACATTGGACGGATTAAAATTCCCCGTTTCATTGATTTTGATCCCGCCTATAAAGTCGAAATACACGGCTTTTGTGACGCATCGGAAAAAGCATATGCAGCAGCCATTTACCTTCGCGCTGAGTTCCAAGGATTTGTCGCCAGTCATCTGCTAGCAGCTAAAACGAAAGTTGCGCCAGTGAAATTCGTTTCCTTACCTAGGAAAGAATTATGCGGAGCTGAACACTAGCAAACATGATAGAGTCTACTCAATCGCAGCTCAACCTCAAGAATTACGAAATCTTCTTGTGGACAGATTCCACCATTGTGTTGGCGTGGCTGAACAAACCGGCTCACAAGTGGAAAACTTTCGTTGAAAATCGAATTTCCTCCATCATTGAAAAGGTAGGCAAAGATTGTTGGTCTCACGTGGACTCCAAAAACAATCCAGCTGATCTGGCATCTCGAGGTACGACGTTTACTGAGCTGTCATCAAACGATTTGTGGTGGCATGGACCTTTATGGCTCAAACTTCCTCATAATGAATGGCCATCAAGAAAGGTTGATTTTGACACTGAAGAAGAAAAACGGCCAGTACGCGTTCTTACCACTACAGTACATCCCGAAGATATTCTTACCCATTTTTCTGACCTTCCACGTGCATTACGTGTCATATGTTACATTTTTCGCTTTTACTACCGCCTGCGCGCTAAACAAAGGTCTGATAATATCAACAACGAGCTGTCAGCTAAAGAAATAGTTTTTGTCAAAAATCGTTTGATAATCGCCTGTCAAAAATCACATTTCAACGACGAATATTCAGAATTATTGGAACAAAAACCTCTGTCCCGCAAAAGTTCGCTTCTAACGTTCAACCCATTTTTGGACTCTCACGGGGCTATGCGAATTAATGGCCGTTTGCCAAATTCTCCTACCTTAACTTACGATGAACGTTACCCCATTCTATTACCATATCATGCAAGTTTTACACGATTACTACTAAAATACTTGCATCAATACTCTCTTCATGGCCAAAATGCGCTGTTATATCGCCTAATGAGACTACGTTATTACGTCCCGAGACTCAAAACTTTGATAAAAACGATATTATCACAATGTATAATTTGTGTGAGACATAAAGGACAAATTAGCCAACAAATCATGGCAGCATTACCCCCCGAACGTACAAGTTTATCTCGCCCTTTCTACAACACCGGAATCGATTTTGCCGGGCCCTTTGACATAAAATCGTATTTGGGTCGGGGCTGCAAAATTACTAAGGGTTACGTGCTGGTTTTCGTTTGTTTTTCCACCAAGGCGATACATTTGGAAGCCACCGGAGATATATCAACGCAAACCTTTTTAGCCGCATATGCGCGTTTTTTCTCAAGAAGAGGAACCCCCAAGGCAATTTACTCCGATAATGGCACTGCCTTTGTCGGCGCCTCTAATATTTTACGTCAGGACAAGCAACAATTCTTGTCTTTAATGCACAAGGGTCTCTTATCTCAGGACAGTTTTAGCCCCATCGAGTGGCATTTTATCCCTCCTGGAGCTCCTCATATGGGTGGCCTCTGGGAAGCAGGGGTAAAAAGCTTTAAATCACACTTCAGAAAGATTTGTCTCACTCAAAGTTTTACCTACGAAGAATTCACCACCATGCTTGCGCGCATCGAAGCATGTCTCAATTCAAGACCGTTAAGCCCAATGACTGAAGATCCAACCAATTTATGCGCTCTCACCCCAGGTCATTTCCTCGTCGGAACTCCACTCTTATCTCCACCAGAGCCTGACTTATCCAACCACTCCCTTAGCTACGTAAATCGTTGGCAAAAGTTGAAAATATTTCATCAGCACTTAGCTCAAAGGTGGAAAGAGGAGTATTTAGGCGAACTTCACAAACGAAATAAATGGAAATTCCCCCAAAGAGATTTTGCAATTGGTGATCTTGTCGTTGTCAAGCAAGAAAATTTACCTCCTAATCAATGGCGTCTCGGTCGCATCGAAAAGATTTTTCACGGCTCCGATAGCAAGGTACGGGTTGCCGAGGTATGCACTACCAATGGCACCATTACTCAACCGATTGTAAAATTAGTTTTACTCACAATTCCCCCGTCATCATGACAAATAATTTTTCCCCCTTATTTTTTCCCCATTATAGCAAATATGCCTAATCGTCGCCGCAGTCACGACTCCCCCATTTAACAGCACAAGTTCAACGGCCACCTAAAGGCTAAAAATCCCGACTGTCGTCTATGTCGGAAAGATCATCCGTTGCGTAAGTGCGCAAAATTCAACAAAATGCCCGTGTCAGCCAGGTTGGACGTCGTCAAACGCCATCGCTACTGCAGGAATTGTCTGGCCCATTCACATCGCCTCCAAAATTGCCGTAGTCGTGATCGCTGCAACCACTGCAACATCAACCATCACACCCTTCTTCATCCTCCCGAAATCACGAGAGTTATTGAGCCGTTTAGCCGCGCCGATCCCACCACTGTTGTGCCTACCGTGATTATTAAGATGTACTTGGACAAAGAATGGAGCCTAGTTCGCGGACTTTTGAACCCGTGCGCTGCCACGAGTTCTATCGCTTCCTTCCTAGTCGAACGGTATCATCTACCATTTGAAAGGTTCGACGAGGACAAGTGGTGTCAGTTCCAATTTCGCACTCGGTTTGATGGAGAAGGAGGGACCTTCACTGTGAAGGCCCGTGTTGCAGACGATCTACCAGAGAGGCCGCCAGCAAAACGCCTGGATCGTAGCGTCACTGACGCTTATATCGACTTACGCTTGGCTGATCCTGATTTTTTCGAAAGCCACACCATCAATTTTGTTTTGGGAGCGGACGTGTATCCCAGGTTAATCCGAAGTGGTATTCAAACAGCTTCTATTGGGTCCCCATTGGCGCAAGACACCGTGCTGGGATGGGTTATCATAGGCAAATTTGCCGTTTGAACATCAGTTATATTACAACATTTATACAATACTTATATACATTTACCTTCTACATATAATTATACAAAATCATATTTGAATCATATAATTTTTATTTGCATTTTTGGATTAGTACCACATTTGTACAATATATATTTACCTTCTACGTATATTTTTTCCACATCATATTTGAATTATGATTTTATTTGCATTTGAATTATTGTAACATTATAACACTATATTATAATCTCTTTTTTATCATTTTAGACCGTCCCTCGTTGCTATATTATAATATAGCAAGGGGGGCAGAATGTTTATACACGGTCACCCTTTTTTCGTTTTTTCTTCTCTTGTTTTGCATTCCTTTTTCAAGATGTAAATATACATACATGCATATCGTTCATTGAGTTCAATACATTATTACACTTTGCTAAACACAAGAAGTCAGTAGTCAGTGAGTATTCGAACGGTTTTCAAGCAAACAGAAAAATATAAAATACATATAAATATCAAAAAGTATTGTGCTGTTGACAAAAATAATTTAAGAAAAAGAGATGTGAAATATTTCACAATTCCAACAATTGTATTATACATATAAATTCTATTTTGACCAAATAAAGAAAAACTAACTTGTTTAGTTGAAACGAAGTCGAATTTAAAAACAAAAGGCATAATAAAATAGCCGTACTTAAGTGGCAACCAATTTTATCTCCGGTATAAATCTGTATTTTAACCTTTTACGCAGTCCGCAAAAATTTGTTAATACTTATTGTAAAAATTATTATAATTCATAAGGTTTTCTAAAGAAAATAAAATTTCTGCATTAAAACAATTGTGGTATGTCTTATGATTGATAGCGAAAACAAGAAATAAAGTTATTAGTACTTTTTCGTGTTAAAGTGTGATTATATAAAAACCCAGAGAAAGGAAACACAACCGAGGAATTACAACGGTTGAAGCCAACAACTATAAGCTCCGCTTACGACACCCGTAATTATCACTACTCTTGTTCCAGAAACAACCACCTCCCGGTAAGTCACCCCCTTTTCCTTTCCATACTTACATATATTTTAACCAACCCCCGTGCGCCCTGCACAATTAACAAAGCTTTGACGCAGGTACATGTAGGCTAAAATTTTGTTTCCAGTAGTTTTTGAAGAAAAATTGTTATTTGATCAATTGTTTTTCAACAAAGTAAATATGTATGTATGTATGTATGTATGTGTTCACTATTTCACAATTTCTGAGATGTTGTGCTAGTTGCCATGCCATGGATGCTGAATAATTTTTCTTGTACTCATATTTTGACATGCATACATACATACATACATACATACATACTAGAGTTTTTCTTTTCCCAGCAGGAATGATTTTTCAATTTACCGGGATTTCCCGGAATTTATAAAATTCGCGTAAGTGTCGTAGATTCTTTACAATAAAAGCTGACTAAAAATGCCAAAGATCAAATTGCGGCGTTGACTTGATGTCCTAAATTTGTAAAACTTAATAGGTAATTTGAGTTTAACATTTATCAACGCACTAATAATCCCATATTATTATTCTACTTATTCAGTGAAATAATTTTTATAAAAAAAAATACATTGAAATTAATTATTGAGGGGCTTAGCTGGATCTTATGCGCATTTCACTGTTGCTAATGTAGATCATCAGGGAACCTCTACCCAAAAATTTCTTAATACATAATAATTTGATATTTTCATATCCCTGGAAGAATATATTTTTTTGAAAAGGCACTTTTTTATACATGAGAATGGGAAGAAATATTTGCATAAACTTTTGCAAGGCAATTTAATTTCCTCAAAGAACGTCATAACTCAAAAAAACCAGTTTGCCAGAAATTTAATTTGAAGTTTTTAATTTACACACAACTTAATGGAAAAAGAAATTTTCATGTTTTTCTCAAGAGTTGAGTAAACAAGATATTTGTGTGAAAGATATGAAGACTAATTCTGCATCATTAACTCCATTTTTTGAGTTATGACGTTCATGGAGTAAATGAGCGATGTGTGCTTAGTACCTTTATTGGTAATAAATGTTGTAGTTCGATATATAATAAGCCTGTAAACAGTTTGACTACAATTTGTCTCTACATTGTTTGATATAAAGTGACTTTTCTGCAAAATAAAAATGAATTAAAAAATTATTGTAGAAATTTGTGTTTTGTATCATTTTCAAATGTTATTCAATGGCGGCAATTAAGAATGGCGAGATTTATTTTTTTCGCCCCTTTAAAAAACTGCCAGAACCTGGAAATGCTAACAAGTCTTTTATTTAGATGCATCTGTAGCATCTAACTGTCATAAGTAGGGTTTGGGAAACGGGAATTCCCGGGCGGGAAATCCCGGGAAATGTTTGTCTAATATTCCCGGGAAATTTTTGAGATTTTCCCGGGAAAACGGGAAATTTAAAGTGCATGTTATTTTGTAAATATATAGAATCTATAATCCAATTTTACTTTAATATAAATACTTATTATTTTTTTATATATTACAAAAGTTCGTTTGAATGATTGTATGACTAAATTTACACGAACGTTGACACGTTTTTCATCGTCTGTTTAAACACTTACATATACCTTGTTCGAAGGAAATTTCTTAATCTTAAAATTTAAATTGAGTTTTTGTTTTAAATGTAACTGTAAGAAAGAAAGAATTCTTTCGACGCCGATAAACAAGCAGTAAAATGTCCATATATTTTTAATATAAAATAAAAATGTGAGCTATTCAAATCTAGTCTGAAATTTCATAAAATTTACATTAAATTGAGGTCATACCATATCTCCTATAAAAAGTGGAATAAATTGTATAGGTATCAATGATTGCAATGATATAATCATTTCCTAAAGTAAATATTTCGATGCTAAGCGAACTTGAAGTGATTTTTCGCCGAATTAGTGAACAAATTTTGAAAAGTAAAGTGAAAATTTTAAGCTGTAAGAACTCTGAGTTGACAAAACTTAAATTTATTACAAGTAGACGCTATTATGGAAACCCTGAAGAAAATATTTTAGGAGAAATAAAATGAAAAATTAAAGACACTTAGACATACTGTGGCTCAGGGTATGCAAAATTCGGCGCAGTGCAGTATGGTACTGTAAGAAACCGCTTGGAACTTTTTCAAAAAGAATGAGAAACAAGCAAGGCAAATTCTTATTAAAATGAAGGTAGAAAATTGTCTACTAATTGTGGTAACAGTCGTTAATTGGTTTTTATATGATCTTTTGCTGTGTTTATTACATTTGCTTAAATTCAATTAAAAATTCTTAAAAATTTGTCTTAAGGTACGGTCACACTTGACAAACATTTGCCCAAAAAAGCGTAACCAGCAAATATTAATGAGAAATCTTTTGCTGCAAACACGTGTTTATTAAGTTAATTAGTTTCGTATTTAACAAATACGCAAAGGTAAAGAATACAATATTATTGGAAACTATTGAACTTAATAAACACGCGTCTAAATCAAAATATTTCTCATTAGTATTTGCTGGTTACGCTTTTTTGGGCAAATGTTTGTCAAGTGTGACCATACTTTTAGAACTGCTTTTTTTATTAACTTTTATTTCAAAAGAATGCTTACATTAATAAAACAATCGAAATTTCACCAACTTTCATTTAATAAATGTATTTAATTTAGAAAATTAGCTTTTCCCGGGAATCCCGGGAATTCCCGGGAACTTGATTTTTTAATTCCCGTTTCCCGGGAAGTGCAAAAGTCCGGGAAATCCCAAACCCTAGTCATAAGTCACCCTATTAAATGTTAAGGATGTTTGATATAATTCAATTTTTATTTCGGAAAAATCACCTTTTGCACAAAAGAAAGCAAAAAGGCACCTTTTGTTAAGGAAAAAAGTAAAAAAAGCCCCTTCTGTTAAAGAAAAACGTAAAAAAAGCACTTTTTGTTAATAGAAGGAAAAAGTACATTGTGTAATGCGAATACACATATATGACGATAAAATTTTGACTGAATGTGGTTCAACCTGATCTAATATATTAAAAAAGCACCTTTTGTTAAGCATAAATTTTTTAGAACCCACTTACTTTGTAAAAAAAAACTAATAATAATAATGCTAACTTGATTGTTTCTACAAGATTTAAACCTAAATATTATAAAAATACCAAAAAACCAATTTTTCGAGAAATTCGAAAAAGCACCTTTTGTTCTGCGGCTCCTCACATAGTTTTTTTTTAATCAACTTTAATATTGTTGGCTTTTAGGTTCGTCTTGTTCTTGCTTGTTAGTTGATGAGGAATAAATATTGTAAACTTTTATTAAGTTTATTAGGAGTTTTTTTCTTTTATGTTTTGATTTACAAGCATCCATTAGGATTTTTTTAATAACATTTAATAATTTTTTTCGTGTGATTCGAAAATATCAGACACACAGAAATGTAAAAAATTTTGATTAGGAAAAATCACAGTCGTTAGTAGGCTGGACTCCTTCTTAGCTCATCACAGTCGTTAGTAGACTGGACTCCTTCTTAGCTCAGAACCTACATAGTCAAACGACCTTTGAGAAAATGCAGTCCTGATCTACTGGAGTTTATGAAAATTTCCAAAATTCAATAAAAACTCATTACATTAGTAGTGCGATTCAACTACTTTTTTTTAACGACAATCGCATCGTTAAAATAATTATAATGAAAATTTATCGCATTTGCTAATCAGTAACATTTTGAAAGATTTTCGCTTTAGGTTACAGTCAGCTGTGTCGTTATTTAAGTGACAATAATTTATGTGCTGTTAATTTTATGGATAAAGTAAGTGTGTTTTGTGTTATAAATGGCTTTTGATTGTTTGGGATATGAGAACTTGGAACTCCTAAAAATAAACGTAACTATGTTTAGAAATTTGTTATAAACTTCATTCACTGGCACATTCCCAGCAACATACATATGCGTGTCCCTCAATGTACTGGTTCCCAATAAGTGATTTTACCTTTCCTTCAAGCTCTGTGTTTATAGTCGGGAAGTATTAAAAATCGACTATTCAAATATTTTTCTTAAAAAAAAAATACCTTTTGATTTGTATGATTTTTCTGGTGATTTTTAGAGTATGAAATGATGATTAATACGTATTTTATCGGAATTTCGACGGGTTTTCTATAATTTTATCTGGCAGCCCTTTCACGACTCTCTCGTCAATCGTTTTAGCTCTTAATGAATTCAATATTTTATGCATGTATGTATGTGTAGGGCCTTGAACTTTAGTGTTTTTTCATTGACGCGGCAGCTTTTATACAGGTACATACATATCGTCACCTTAAATGCAAACGGACGTAACTATCCTTTTATATTTTTTACAGGAGAAACAAAAAACGTTTCAAAATCAATAATAATAAAGTGTTCTTGAAAATTTTCTTCGAAATTTACTTATAGTAGGTTTGATCCCGTACTCCACATTGGGCGCCCGCGGGATCCCAATTTTACCGAAAATTGTTCCCGTACTCAAAGTTTGGGCAAGTAAGGGAGCTTTTGAGAGAGTAATGTTCTTCTTCTTCTTGACCGAAACAGTCCGTAATTTTTCTTTGGGCTAGTTTGGGCAAGCCGATAAACGATCAGCTGTTTGAAAACTAACCAATTACAAAGTAAAATTAAATTGTCCTAAACACTAAAAACATTGAAAATTTTTATCAAAAAGGTTTATAAACAAGTGGTGAACTAAGTTTTATAGCTTGTTCTCATTTTACCGAATTTTGCCCAAAAAGGACGGGATCAAACCTAGTATAGGTAGATACTTTTGTAAAGGGCTAATTTTTCTGGCTTTTTGCCAGAAAAAGCATATTTTTGCATATTTTATTTTTTTTGTAGAAAAATGCTTATTTTGGATTACCTTGCATAAAAAAGCTTATTTTTCACTTTGGCAACGCGATTAATATATAACGAACTGAAACTATAACCGCCGGAGGCTTATGATTGTTCGCTTGCAGATATTCGATTCAAAAATACCTTTCGTTACCCTACGTCTCCACGAGCTATCAACTTGGACATGACATGAACATGACGCCAGCAGAGCAACTGTGAAAAATTCATCAACTTCTTTGTTGTGGTGAACACGGGCTATGTCCATGTTCAGGCATATCAAAATATTTTGCGGTAGCGCAACAGAGATAGAATATTTACCAATTTTGTTCTGTTTTTTTTTTTTATTTCTATTGTAAATGGTTGCGGACGGCGAATCTCATGGCGAACATCGTTGGTCAGTCATATGTTGGGGCATCCATGTCAGAGCATGGGCGAAACATGGACATGAGCGGTCTCCATTCGCATTTAAATACGCAATTGTTACATCTACTGATGTTGAACGCATATTTTCCATGTCATTTGTTTTATGTGACAATAGAAGATCATTTCTTTTTGAAAATTAAAAAAACATTATTTTTCATTGTCATAAATATCTCTTTGAATAAAAATACTTTGAAGTAACAAAATTGTTGATTTTATTCTTGCATATAACAGTGCATATTTTGAACTTTTTTCGTGCTATTCCTGGCGCATATTTTTAATTTTTATTTGCATATTTTAATTAGCCCTACTTATGTATATGTTTTTAACCATTTATTTCTTTTTATGTATATTTAAGCTTTTATACTAGTTACATACGTTCTTTGCAATAAAAAATTAATGAATGATGAATTCGTAATTACGTCCGTTTGAATTTCTTTAATAAAGTCGTAATTTTTGATCGCAGAGTTCTAAATACTTGTGTGAACATGTAGTTTGATAAAATGAACCATAATCAATAAAAAACTCGATTTCGAATTTTTGTGTAGTTACGATACCGATTCAAATACCGCTAAAATTAGATACCGGTATCGTTACAGATACCGAAATCCATTTCGGTTAGAAAATACCGGTATCCAGACTACCGTTTACGTCTATACCGGTACGTACCGGCCGAAAAATAAATGATAGTTAAGTTGTAGTTGCCAAATTTTTATTATGTATTACAACTGTTTTCACCATGAGACAACTACTTTTTATCAGTTGTATTTTGGTTTTTATTTCGACCATTGTGTTCGTCTATTCCAGACGCCAACCAATCCCATTTGTCAACCAATATTATTGCCATGTTCATAAAACATAAAATCTCAAGAAAATATAGCAAGGCCGAAACTAAAAATATTTAAAATGTTTTGTAATGGATACTATGGTTTCAAAACATATAGCATAGATAAGAATCCTTGTTTTTCGTGCATTGTTTCCAAGTCAACTGAAATTAGTCGTTATTCAGAATATACCAAAAAAAAAATAGTTGTTTAAAAGTTAAGTTGTTTCAGTTTCAATCCAACTTAGTTGAGCTATAAACCGTAATATGTGCAAAAATTGCAAAAATATATTTCAATTAACTTTCTTTTTTGGTGTTGGTCTTGTTTACACACTTCACCGTAATATATAAGGTCGGTAGAGAAAAAACTTCTAAACTTTTATATTTATAAGTTACAGATTCCTCTCTTGAGGTGAAGAAAAGTACTTTTAAAATGAAGGAAAAAATTTTGGCGACCACTGTTGTACCAATTTTGTACTCTGTGTTTATATACATCTATTAAATTGTACTTTCATCATCCTGGAAGCTTAAATACACCGAAAGCGTATAAATAGAACGCGAAATACATCATGCAGGTAGTTTATTTTAACAAAAAGTCTTCTAACAAAATATTTAAAACAGTCCTGTGAATTACTCTTATTCAATTATGTTTTATAAACAAAGTTATAAACAGGGAAACTAGCAATATGCTCTAAAAAAAGTGCTTTATGCGTATTCAATATGCATTAAAAACTTGAAAATATGCACTAAAAACGCAAAAAATATGCTCTTAAAAATAAAATAAATTTGTTTATTTGTAAATGCAAATATATTTTTAATTAAAAAATACAGCAGCATTTGCATTTAAGATAAGACAAAAATAATATAAACAAAAAATAAAAAAGAAACAATAAAAAATTAATAACAAAGAATATCTGCCGTATTAAAAACAATAATTTTGGCTTGAAGTGCACATTAAAACAAAATTGCCATACAAATTTTGACTAACGCTAAGAATACAAATTAATTTTTTTTTGATACTCTCGTAAAAATGTAACTTCAATTTAAAATAGATCTCGATATCAGAATTAAAACTTTGAAACTGTATTTTGAATAAGTACGACTAGAATTTTGTTTATAATTTTTATTGCAAATAAAAACAAAATATTGGCCCAGACTTTCAATTAAAATTCGTTACCTGTCACATCTAAATAAACTTTCATACATTGGCAATGCTCCTTCAATTGTACTCGGGACAAGGTTCATCAGAAATAGCAAAACCGAATTTTTATTGAAACTAACGTTCTTAATAATTGGGTAATAGAAATATAAGAAAAATTTATATACTACATCGAACATTGGAAATGAGATTTTTTAGATGGCGAAAAATAAAAATAAAAATTTTGACCCACCCATAAACTTGTAAGCATATTAAAATAAAAAATTCTACAAAGTATCAAAATATGCCCTAAAAGCGTAAATTATGCTCTAAAAATTAGAAAATATGTTAAAAAAAATATGCGTGTATGACTGATAAATGCAAAAACATGCTTCAAAGGGCAAAATATGCAAAAATATGCACTAACAAATCGATGCCAAAATGCATAATAAGTTCTGAAACTGATAAATATCATGTCCACCCATTAATACGACATACAAGAAAAAAACATGCAATTGCTTATTTGCGGTTTCCCTGGTTATAAACAATATAGGTCCAGTACAAAAATATTGCCAAAGAACTTGTCCAAAGTAGGAAAGTGTCGAAAAAAACCGAAAAAATCATATTTGGTGAAAAAATAAAGACATATGTATATGAAATTTAATGAAATAAGATATATCTATGTATATGGTTCAAAAGGTCTTGGTCTCTTCTTTCTGTATCAGTTTATAAATTTAAAATCGGTTGATATATAACTTAGTTGGAGGTTGATAAGTGTCTACGGGTACGAAAAACCGGCTTTTACCCGTAACTCAAGATTTTGGAGGTGTCTGGAAAATTTCAAATACAATTTGTGTTGTTATACTCGACAATACCTAGCAGAAAAATAGTAACACGTCCCTGGTATTTCGATTTCATCAAAATTTGTCACACAATGTAATATATCAGTATAGACAAAACTTTTATTTTTACTATTTTGTTTAATTAACCAAAATGTATACTTTATATGTATATGTGACGCGCAAAATAGAAAGGGACCTATGGGTAAAAACCGGTTTTGTTCAGGAGAGCCATTTTAAAGATTTAAATACGTGTATCTTTGGTATACCATCACTGAGCGTGTTGGTATTGGTCTCATTTGAAAGCGACACATCTCATGACGTCAGGTACGTATTGGTCAACCTTGCAAACGCGCGTAGGTCGTCCCTTCCTCTTGTTTAGTGGTTTTTACTGTTTTCTACCTAGCGCGCTGTTTCCATGAGTTTGATATCTATCAATTTTGCTCGCGTTTTTTCTAATCCAGGTTTATTTTCAGAAATTATTAATTGTGAATTATAATAAATACCCATTTATAATTCTTTTAAATCGTGAATATCACTCTGTTAGTACGAAAATTTGTTCACATAACCTTAGAATCGTCGAATCCAATTGCATAAAACGCGCATATCTCTGGGAGGGAAGACTTTTGGGGCATGGGATCGGTCTCATTCGATGCTCAGATGTTGTCCACATCAAAAAAAAAAGTGAAAATAGATTTTTTACCCTTAGGTCCCTTTCTCTATGCGCTGTCACATATGGACATTTCCAGAGTGACGAACGCTACTGTCGTGCGTCCTAAATGGGGAAGTAAACCGAAGACAAAAATGTTATTCTGTCCATTTTGTAATTTTTGAACAGCATTGAACTGGATCTATGTATATTTAGTGGTAAATCTGTATTTTTACATAAATAGGGTTCTAAGATATTAGTGTAGCAACAAGAAGTAAAACAACTTGACGAGTTAACGTTCACAAACAGACTGTCTCTTTATTTCAAAAATATCTTAGTGCTAGCTTAAAGTAAATATGTACAACGATCGAATAAAAAGAAATATGGAATTGAGAACATATATGTGTATGTATAATTATCAAACAGAAAGAAATATAGAAAAGAGAGCACAAATACATATTTATGTATAATTATCAAATAGAAAGGAATATAGAAAAGAGAGCATAAATACATATTTATATATAATTATCAAACAGAAAGAAATATAGAAAAGGGAATACAAATACATATTTATGTATAATTATTTAACAGAAAGAAATATAGAAAAGGGAACACAAATACATATTTATGTATAATTATTTAACAGAAAGAAATATGGATTACAGAATATATACACGTATGTATAACTATTAAACAGAAAGAAATATGGACGTATATATATACAATAATTGATGCATGTTCGACACAGGGAGGTATGCCAGCGAGGAAGTACACCACACACAGACTACAATTCGGCCATCCTGACCAACGAGATCACCTGATCTCGTGTCGAGCTAGCGTCGACCCTCCCCTTAAACCATGGACGAATATTCCCCACCGCCCACACACCCCTATACGGATTCCTAGATTGCTGGAAGCCCTCAACGTCCTCCAACAAGTACCTGTCATTCCCTAAGACCCTGGCAACCCTATATGGTCCCTTAAACCTAGGAATCAACTTCTTCGACACGCCTACGTGTGAACCAAAGTTTTTCACCACCACATAGTCCCCTTCCGAATACCCTGTTCCCGACCTTCTGCGTTTGTCAAAATTACGTTCGTTATACCTCTGCAAACTCCTCTGTCTTTCGGAAGCCTTCTTTCTCACCTCATCATGTTCCACCTGTGCCGCACGCTGGAACCCATTGAGTAAACACTCCCTCAGCGGATCCACAATAGTCCCCCTTTGCCCCAAACCGAACAGTAATACGCTCGGATGGCGACCAACTGCCCTATGAAAAGTGTTGTTCAAAACATACTCAACCTTGTCTAAAACCGAGTCCCAGTAAACACCATCCCCTGGTCGAACCAATTTTGCCAACATTGAACCAATACTCCTATTGACCCTCTCAACCTGGCCGTTGGCTTGCGGTGAACCAGTCGCGATCTTTACATGTTCAATACCATTCTCGTCCATAAAATCCCTAAATTCCCCAGAGGTAAATGCCGTTCCCCTGTCGCTTACGATACACCTTGGGCGGCTATAAGCCCTGAAATAATCCCTTAAATGCTTTACGACCTCCCCAGTGGATGTCGTTTTCGTCGGGTAAAGTCTTACGAACTTCTTACTCGCGTCCACAACAACCAATATGTGCTTTAAAGCCCTTCCATTATCGACAGGACCATAATGGTCGATGTGCACAACATCAAAAGGATCAGTGGACTTCGGAATGCTGTGCAACAAACCCTCCGGTTTCCCGTAGTTGCCCGAATATGCGATACATTTCAGACAATTCCGGACATGATCAGCAACCTTTTCCTTTACCCGTGGGAACCAATAACTGCTCGATATAAGGTCTGTCACCTTGTCAATACCAACATGTCCCATCTCGTCGTGATATTTGTACAAAATATGGCCCTCCATTGCCTCCGGTACACAGAATAAAACATTGTCGTTTTTGTTCGTCTTTCTATACAAAATGCCATTCCTCATCTCAAATACCTTGCTCTGTCCGTTTTGAAGCTCATTCTTCAGTCCGAGTAACTTTGCATCCCTATTCTGGCATATCACGAGATCATCCTCAAAACTATTGCCCTCTATCGTCATGACATGCAAACTCCGGCTTAGCGCATCAACGTGTTGCATGCGCGATCCCGCCCTATGTTCCAATACATAGTCGTAGTCTTGAAACTCCAACCCCCACCTTGCTATTCGCGGGTTCATTTCCCGTCGGTTTAAAGTCATCGTCAGGGAGTGACAGTCCGTTACAATCTTAAATTTCCTCCCATGAAGGTAGACCCTGAAACGTCGCAAAGCATAAAGTATAGCCAGAGTCTCAAGCTCAAAGCTATGGTACTTAGACTCTGCCTCGCTCGTCCGTTTTGAGTAATAGAACACCGGATGCATCTTACCATCGTCCTTTCTCTGTAACAAAATTGCCCCAAATCCCATACTACTGGCATCACAATGCAGTTCAGTTTCGTCCTTTGGGTCGAAGAGAGCCAAAATCGGAGACTGTATCAGCGCCCCCTTCAACGTCTCGAAAGCCTCCAATTCCCGGGGCCCAAATTCGAAAACCCTATCCCTTCTCGTTAAATCTGTCAACGGTTTTGCAATAATAGAAAAATTCTTCACGAATCTCCTGAAATACGAAGTCAAGCCAAGAAAGCTCCTCACGGAGTGTAAGTTCGTTGGAACAGGAAAATTTCTCACAGCCTTAACCCAAGGTCGTTTGCCCTGATACCACTTCCGTCAATCTCGTACCCCAGGTATCCAACACTTGTCTTTAAAAATTCACATTTATCAAGGCGAAGTTCCAACTTATTTTCCACCAAGCGTCTGAATACTTCGCCCAGAATACAAAAATGTTCGTCAATGTCCTTAGTACCAATCATAATGTCATCCAGGTATATTATAAGTCTCCCGTCCCTAACCATATCAGAAAAAACCCTATTCACGAAACGTTGAAAAACGGACGGGGCGTTCTTCAAACCAAAAGGCATCCTCAGAAACTCGTATTGCCCCAGTGGAGTCACAAAAGACGTGTACTTGACCGACTCCTTTTCTACGAAAACATGATAAAACCCATTCTTCAAGTCAAGTTTCGTAAAATACCGTTTTCCCGCCAAGCGATCCAATAGGTCATCGATAAGTGGTATAGGGTAATTATCCCGCAATGTCATCTTGTTCAAGGTCCTAAAATCAACACACATTCGAAGGTCGCCCGTTTTCTTCTTTACCAACACGATCGGTGATGCAAACTCTGATTCGCTTGGTCTTATGAACCCCTTTTCTAAAAATTCGTCGAGAATCAACTGCAGTTTTCCCTTTTCCTCATAAGACAATCTCCGTGGCGCGCAATTAAACGGTTTTGGATTTTCCAAGTTAACTCTAATCTCGCACTTCGTTTTGGGTTCCAGCGGCGGTTTTTGTTGTACATAAGTATCCATAAACAGTCCCTCCAGCCTTTTTCTATTACCCCTGTCAACCTGGTCACCTATGTCCAATTCCACAGTCCCAGACACATCCCCACACTCAATCGACATGATAGCCCTCTCAAAAAAATCACACCCTGTAGAATCGTCCACCAACCCGCCATCAATACGGCCCTTAATCCTTGCCAAACCCAATCCTGCCTTTTCAAGAAAATCCCTCCCCAAAATACAACCAAACACCATTGTGTCATTATCCACAATGAAAATATTAATACCAATCCATTTATTACCAAAAAACACATAAAATAAAATTCTTCCAAAAACCTGAAACTTATTGTTATTTAAACAAAAAAACGAAAAGTTAACTCTCTCCATACGAGCCAAATCAATCCTCTGTGAGATTAACGACCTTCTAATAAAACAGGCGGGACTCCCTGTATCAATCAGGCATTCTATACAAAAAATATTTTTTATATTATCATCTAAGCTACAGTTAAAATATTTTAGATATTTATTTTCTACCTTATCGCCACACGGTTTTCTCTCTGGGCAGGCGGCCACCAAGTGATGTAGACTGCCGCATCCATAGCATGCTCCAGGCTCCCTCTTCGGTTTTTGGCACTCACCGGCATAATGCCCAATGCAATTACAGTTGTAGCAGCGAACACCCGATTCTCCTTTTCCCTGGCTGTATTTTGATTGTTTTTTTTTCAACGATATATTGGAAAACGCCTTCAAAAAGTGCGATTTACTTTTAAAACACTGAAGGTTAGCGTGCACTCTTAAATTTTCGTCGGGGATTCCCTCAATGAGGTAATCTATTAGCTCATCTTCAGGTATTTCTAAGCACTCAGCAAGAGTAACTTTGTCACCAAAATATTTCAGGAATTCTTCGTCATATTGCCACTTTCTCTGCTCAAACTTTCTTCTTATCGACAGCTTATTTTCCTTAGTGCCAAACAGTTCGACGATCTCATTGAGTAACACGTCCAAATCTTCATACAAAAAATTCGATTTAGAGTGCAACCAGGACTGTGCTTTTCCTCGAACTTTCGCCATAAGTAGGGCTTTTATTGTGCTTGTAGATATAGGATATAACTTGAAGATATTTCTAACTTGTGTTACAAACGTAGTCGGTGATGTTGAACCGTCATATTCTGGCAACAAATCTTTTATCAATGAAAAAGGAACACCACTTACATCGACATTAACACCACTCTTCATATTCCTAAACTCGTTTGTGTTGTTACTCGCGTCAGCTCCGCTGTCATTTGCACCTTTTCTTTCATTTGCGTCACCACTGTCATTTGAATCACTGCTTTTCACCCCACTGTTGCAACTATCCTCGTTACACTCATTTGTATTATTGTTGTTGTTGCTCCTATCGTTTGTGTTGTTGATTCTGTTGTCATTTGTACTATCGTTTTTGTTGTGACTATCATTATTATCATTAACTTCGTCACTATTGACTTTACCACACACAAGAGAGTTTTTCTTTGAGTCTTCAAGTTCTTTAATTTTTTTAAACAGTTCGTTTTCACGTTTTAAAATTTCCCTCTCACGATTTACGACTTCAAGTTCTCTTTTAAGTAACTCATACTCTTTCAACGAAATACTTTGTTCATATTTATTTACTTCCTTCTTGCATGTATTAACGTCTGCTTCACATTCCACTAAATTTATTTGTTTTTCTATGTTTGTTACCAACTGTTCTTCACCACAGTCATTTGTTTCTCCTGTACTTGCAGTTGCGCCACTGTTATCAACAGGCCACTCCCCTCTTCTGTCTAGCGGCACTTCGCTCAGTCTTAATATTAAATTGCTTTTGGTACCAGCCGTTGGCATATTTAAATCTTGTAACCAACTGCGTAATTGTGTAGCCGTATAATCGCTTAAATTTCTTTCCGCCATTCTATCTAATTTTTCTTGTGACCCTCTTTTTTTTTTTAGTTTAGTTTTCTGTCTTTTCTTTTGCACAAGCAAAAAAAATTTTTTTTTAATTTTTTTATATAAAAAAAAACTACACGAACTGTAGAAGTTTTCCAAAGTATTTAAACTTATACTATTTGCAATAATTAACAAAAGGGATCACAATACGAACACCTTGATAGCTTTTACTACAGTTAATCTTTTCACTACTAAACTATTACGCATGTACATAAACCGACAAAATATCCTCTTGAACCGGCTGCGCAAAAAAAAATTCAATATAAAATTCACTGTTTTTGTAATTGTGTGCGTGTGTGTTTATAATCCCACTTCTGAATTGTAGCAACAAGAAGTAAAACAACTTGACGAGTTAACGTTCACAAACAGACTGTCTCTTTATTTCAAAAATATCTTAGTGCTAGCTTAAAGTAAATATGTACAACGATCGAATAAAAAGAAATATGGAATTGAGAACATATATGTGTATGTATAATTATCAAACAGAAAGAAATATAGAAAAGAGAGCACAAATACATATTTATGTATAATTATCAAATAGAAAGGAATATAGAAAAGAGAGCATAAATACATATTTATATATAATTATCAAACAGAAAGAAATATAGAAAAGGGAATACAAATACATATTTATGTATAATTATTTAACAGAAAGAAATATAGAAAAGGGAACACAAATACATATTTATGTATAATTATTTAACAGAAAGAAATATGGATTACAGAATATATACACGTATGTATAACTATTAAACAGAAAGAAATATGGACGTATATATATACAATAATTGATGCATGTTCGACACAGGGAGGTATGCCAGCGAGGAAGTACACCACACACAGACTACAATTCGGCCATCCTGACCAACGAGATCACCTGATCTCGTGTCGAGCTAGCGTCGACCCTCCCCTTAAACCATGGACGAATATTCCCCACCGCCCACACACCCCTATACGGATTCCTAGATTGCTGGAAGCCCTCAACGTCCTCCAACAAGTACCTGTCATTCCCTAAGA
Source organism: Tachina lurida (assembly GCA_944452675.1). NCBI lineage: Eukaryota > Metazoa > Arthropoda > Insecta > Diptera > Tachinidae > Tachina > Tachina lurida. The sequence goes on from OX101754.1 coordinate 143,275,619, forward strand.
CCCTGGCAACCCTATATGGTCCCTTAAACCTAGGAATCAACTTCTTCGACACGCCTACGTGTGAACCAAAGTTTTTCACCACCACATAGTCCCCTTCCGAATACCCTGTTCCCGACCTTCTGCGTTTGTCAAAATTACGTTCGTTATACCTCTGCAAACTCCTCTGTCTTTCGGAAGCCTTCTTTCTCACCTCATCATGTTCCACCTGTGCCGCACGCTGGAACCCATCGAGTAAACACTCCCTCAGCGGATCCACAATAGTCCCCCTTTGCCCCAAACCGAACAGTAATACGCTCGGATGGCGACCAACTGCCCTATGAAAAGTGTTGTTCAAAACATACTCAACCTTGTCTAAAACCGAGTCCCAGTAAACACCATCCCCTGGTCGAACCAATTTTGCCAACATTGAACCAATACTCCTATTGACCCTCTCAACCTGGCCGTTGGCTTGCGGTGAACCAGTCGCGATCTTTACATGTTCAATACCATTCTCGTCCATAAAATCCCTAAATTCCCCAGAGGTAAATGCCGTTCCCCTGTCGCTTACGATACACCTTGGGCGGCTATAAGCCCTGAAATAATCCCTTAAATGCTTTACGACCTCCCCAGTGGATGTCGTTTTCGTCGGGTAAAGTCTTACGAACTTCTTACTCGCGTCCACAACAACCAATATGTGCTTTAAAGCCATTCCATTATCGACAGGACCATAATGGTCGATGTGCACAACATCAAAAGGATCAGTGGACTTCGGAATGCTGTGCAACAAACCCTCCGGTTTCCCGTAGTTGCCCGAATATGCGATACATTTCAGACAATTCCGGACATGATCAGCAACCTTTTCCTTTACCCGTGGGAACCAATAACTGCTCGATATAAGGTCTGTCACCTTGTCAATACCAACATGTCCCATCTCGTCGTGATATTTGTACAAAATATGGCCCTCCATTGCCTCCGGTACACAGAATAAAACATTGTCGTTTTTGTTCGTCTTTCTATACAAAATGCCATTCCTCATCTCAAATACCTTGCTCTGTCCGTTTTGAAGCTCATTCTTCAGTCCGAGTAACTTTGCATCCCTATTCTGGCATATCACGAGATCATCCTCAAAACTATTGCCCTCTATCGTCATGACATGCAAACTCCGGCTTAGCGCATCAACGTGTTGCATGCGCGATCCCGCCCTATGTTCCAATACATAGTCGTAGTCTTGAAACTCCAACCCCCACCTTGCTATTCGCGGGTTCATTTCCCGTCGGTTTAAAGTCATCGTCAGGGAGTGACAGTCCGTTACAATCTTAAATTTCCTCCCATGAAGGTAGACCCTGAAACGTCGCAAAGCATAAAGTATAGCCAGAGTCTCAAGCTCAAAGCTATGGTACTTAGACTCTGCCTCGCTCGTCCGTTTTGAGTAATAGAACACCGGATGCATCTTACCATCGTCCTTTCTCTGTAACAAAATTGCCCCAAATCCCATACTACTGGCATCACAATGCAGTTCAGTTTCGTCCTTTGGGTCGAAGAGAGCCAAAATCGGAGACTGTATCAGCGCCCCCTTCAACGTCTCGAAAGCCTCCAATTCCCGGGGCCCAAATTCGAAAACCCTATCCCTTCTCGTTAAATCTGTCAACGGTTTTGCAATAATAGAAAAATTCTTCACGAATCTCCTGAAATACGAAGTCAAGCCAAGAAAGCTCCTCACGGAGTGTAAGTTCGTTGGAACAGGAAAATTTCTCACAGCCTTAACCCAAGGTCGTTTGCCCTGATACCACTTCCGTCAATCTCGTACCCCAGGTATCCAACACTTGTCTTTAAAAATTCACATTTATCAAGGCGAAGTTCCAACTTATTTTCCACCAAGCGTCTGAATACTTCGCCCAGAATACAAAAATGTTCGTCAATGTCCTTAGTACCAATCATAATGTCATCCAGGTATATTATAAGTCTCCCGTCCCTAACCATATCAGAAAAAACCCTATTCACGAAACGTTGAAAAACGGACGGGGCGTTCTTCAAACCAAAAGGCATCCTCAGAAACTCGTATTGCCCCAGTGGAGTCACAAAAGACGTGTACTTGACCGACTCCTTTTCTACGAAAACATGATAAAACCCATTCTTCAAGTCAAGTTTCGTAAAATACCGTTTTCCCGCCAAGCGATCCAATAGGTCATCGATAAGTGGTATAGGGTAATTATCCCGCAATGTCATCTTGTTCAAGGTCCTAAAATCAACACACATTCGAAGGTCGCCCGTTTTCTTCTTTACCAACACGATCGGTGATGCAAACTCTGATTCGCTTGGTCTTATGAACCCCTTTTCTAAAAATTCGTCGAGAATCAACTGCAGTTTTCCCTTTTCCTCATAAGACAATCTCCGTGGCGCGCAATTAAACGGTTTTGGATTTTCCAAGTTAACTCTAATCTCGCACTTCGTTTTGGGTTCCAGCGGCGGTTTTTGTTGTACATAAGTATCCATAAACAGTCCCTCCAGCCTTTTTCTATTACCCCTGTCAACCTGGTCACCTATGTCCAATTCCACAGTCCCAGACACATCCCCACACTCAATCGACATGATAGCCCTCTCAAAAAAATCACACCCTGTAGAATCGTCCACCAACCCGCCATCAATACGGCCCTTAATCCTTGCCAAACCCAATCCTGCCTTTTCAAGAAAATCCCTCCCCAAAATACAACCAAACACCATTGTGTCATTATCCACAATGAAAATATTAATACCAATCCATTTATTACCAAAAAACACATAAAATAAAATTCTTCCAAAAACCTGAAACTTATTGTTATTTAAACAAAAAAACGAAAAGTTAACTCTCTCCATACGAGCCAAATCAATCCTCTGTGAGATTAACGACCTTCTAATAAAACAGGCGGGACTCCCTGTATCAATCAGGCATTCTATACAAAAAATATTTTTTATATTATCATCTAAGCTACAGTTAAAATATTTTAGATATTTATTTTCTACCTTATCGCCACACGGTTTTCTCTCTGGGCAGGCGGCCACCAAGTGATGTAGACTGCCGCATCCATAGCATGCTCCAGGCTCCCTCTTCGGTTTTTGGCACTCACCGGCATAATGCCCAATGCAATTACAGTTGTAGCAGCGAACACCCGATTCTCCTTTTCCCTGGCTGTATTTTGATTGTTTTTTTTTCAACGATATATTGGAAAACGCCTTCAAAAAGTGCGATTTACTTTTAAAACACTGAAGGTTAGCGTGCACTCTTAAATTTTCGTCGGGGATTCCCTCAATGAGGTAATCGATTAGCTCATCTTCAGGTATTTCTAAGCACTCAGCAAGAGTAACTTTGTCACCAAAATATTTCAGGAATTCTTCGTCATATTGCCACTTTCTCTGCTCAAACTTTCTTCTTATCGACAGCTTATTTTCCTTAGTGCCAAACAGTTCGACGATCTCATTGAGTAACACGTCCAAATCTTCATACAAAAAATTCGATTTAGAGTGCAACCAGGACTGTGCTTTTCCTCGAACTTTCGCCATAAGTAGGGCTTTTATTGTGCTTGTAGATATAGGATATAACTTGAAGATATTTCTAACTTGTGTTACAAACGTAGTCGGTGATGTTGAACCGTCATATTCTGGCAACAAATCTTTTATCAATGAAAAAGGAACACCACTTACATCGACATTAACACCACTCTTCATATTCCTAAACTCGTTTGTGTTGTTACTCGCGTCAGCTCCGCTGTCATTTGCACCTTTTCTTTCATTTGCGTCACCACTGTCATTTGAATCACTGCTTTTCACCCCACTGTTGCAACTATCCTCGTTACACTCATTTGTATTATTGTTGTTGTTGCTCCTATCGTTTGTGTTGTTGATTCTGTTGTCATTTGTACTATCGTTTTTGTTGTGACTATCATTATTATCATTAACTTCGTCACTATTGACTTTACCACACACAAGAGAGTTTTTCTTTGAGTCTTCAAGTTCTTTAATTTTTTTAAACAGTTCGTTTTCACGTTTTAAAATTTCCCTCTCACGATTTACGACTTCAAGTTCTCTTTTAAGTAACTCATACTCTTTCAACGAAATACTTTGTTCATATTTATTTACTTCCTTCTTGCATGTATTAACGTCTGCTTCACATTCCACTAAATTTATTTGTTTTTCTATGTTTGTTACCAACTGATCTTCACCACAGTCATTTGTTTCTCCTGTACTTGCAGTTGCGCCACTGTTATCAACAGGCCACTCCCCTCTTCTGTCTAGCGGCACTTCGCTCAGTCTTAATATTAAATTGCTTTTGGTACCAGCCGTTGGCATATTTAAATCTTGTAACCAACTGCGTAATTGTGTAGCCGTATAATCGCTTAAATTTCTTTCCGCCATTCTATCTAATTTTTCTTGTGACCCTCTTTTTTTTTTTAGTTTAGTTTTCTGTCTTTTCTTTTGCACAAGCAAAAAAAATTTTTTTTTAATTTTTTTATATAAAAAAAAACTACACGAACTGTAGAAGTTTTCCAAAGTATTTAAACTTATACTATTTGCAATAATTAACAAAAGGGATCACAATACGAACACCTTGATAGCTTTTACTACAGTTAATCTTTTCACTACTAAACTATTACGCATGTACATAAACCGACAAAATATCCTCTTGAACCGGCTGCGCAAAAAAAAATTCAATATAAAATTCACTGTTTTTGTAATTGTGTGCGTGTGTGTTTATAATCCCACTTCTGAATTGTAGCAACAAGAAGTAAAACAACTTGACGAGTTAACGTTCACAAACAGACTGTCTCTTTATTTCAAAAATATCTTAGTGCTAGCTTAAAGTAAATATGTACAACGATCGAATAAAAAGAAATATGGAATTGAGAACATATATGTGTATGTATAATTATCAAACAGAAAGAAATATAGAAAAGAGAGCACAAATACATATTTATGTATAATTATCAAATAGAAAGGAATATAGAAAAGAGAGCATAAATACATATTTATATATAATTATCAAACAGAAAGAAATATAGAAAAGGGAATACAAATACATATTTATGTATAATTATTTAACAGAAAGAAATATAGAAAAGGGAACACAAATACATATTTATGTATAATTATTTAACAGAAAGAAATATGGATTACAGAATATATACACGTATGTATAACTATTAAACAGAAAGAAATATGGACGTATATATATACAATAATTGATGCATGTTCGACACAGGGAGGTATGCCAGCGAGGAAGTACACCACACACAGACTACATTAGCAAACTAAAAGTGATACGAACGTTACGAAAAATGGAATTGGTGTTGATTCGCATCTATGAAAATGCAAAAGTCTGCAAAATGAATCACGTGTTTTTCTAAATTACAAATCTTAAATTTATCTGCACAAATGCTGCTTTGCGTAAGTGTTTGTTGCGTTGAAATTATTTTATTAGTGTCTTGTATACAAACAATAGTTGATACGTAACGTTACATTCGTTACATGACATATTTTTCCATAGTAATGTATTTGAGTAAAACCTAAAAAATTTTATGTAATTATTTATTTAATATAAGTAAATAATAATGCAGTTCAAGATATTATTTATCTATCTATCTTCTTATAAAATCCTCAAGAGTCTATTATAATTATTAAAAAAATTTCAGCAGATAAAAAAATTAATAGGAACCAAAATATTTTCATTAATTCAGGCTTTATTTTTATATCACGATGTGCCAAAAGTTTTCATTTTATTCTCCCCCCGGCAGTTTCTGGAAGACTGGTTATAAAAAATTACATGTGCGTAAAAATTGCACTGATAGCATGCAAACCGGCTATGCGCATTGCACTTTTCATTAAAAAAAAAGCTATAAACACTTTTTTTCCGAAAGTTATGGGCCCAACTTTCGGAAAATTTTTTAGAACCATTTTTGTACAGAATAAATAGCACAGTCATTTGTCCACACATAATTTTGGCCTAACTATGGCCAATCATGGTCCTTTATGTGATGAAACTAAGTTTTTTGGTAAAACTTTTCTTCAACGGCTTTCAATTCATTTTGCTTTTTCTATTCCGCCACCGTTTTATTGATCTGCATAAAAAGATATGTTAACCCAAAAAATAACCCATTATTCCATTTGTCGACATCGACGTCACTTTAACACAATGCCAACAAATAAGGGCCTGTTTACGCAATCTCGAGAGCAATTTTGTGCTACTGACAATCTACTTCGGTTCCCTAAGGTCTAGAGAATAGCATAAACCTGCCAACAGGAGTCAGTTGTTTTCGACAACGGGTACACAAGCTGCAATTTTTGGTATTTTGTTAAAGTGAGGTCGATGTCGACAACTGGAATAAGGGTGAATATTTCTTTGAAAATAAAGCATTACTTACGATTATAACCTCGGCAAACTTTGAATACTAAATAAAAAAATATATATATATAAATTTTGTATTTTTTGTATAAAATTTTGCTTACAATGACGAACGCTACAAGCTTTGGCTACCTCGGAAGGTATTTGTTTTGAAAATTTTTACAAAATGCAAAATATTTTTTAATTCTGTTCCTAAAATTTGTTTAAAATCGAACTTTTAAGACACCTGGTCATGACGAGTCAAATGTAACTATAATATACATATCATCCTTTTTGGAAACGAACGTTAGTTACATTAAAACATAACGGAAAACAAGTGGAAAAGATTAATGTTAAAGGGAATTTATTTACTCTCTCTTCATTTGTTCCTATTAGTTGTTATTTTAAGAACATATTTATGGAAAAAGCACAACAACTACACATATTTATTAATGTTTTGAACATTAAAGAGGATATATTATTAAATATTACTAACGTCCCTTTTCACAATGTATGGTTAAGAGTTAACGTGAACTTTAACTGACAGTTCTTCATACAAAACTTCCAGTTAAAGTCTCTGTTATCTTTTAACCATACATTGTGAAAAGGTACGTAAGTAAGAGTTAGAAAAATAGAAATTAATATTTGGCAGCATAGTTTTTCTTCACTACAACTGAGATGGCGTATAAATACATTACAATCAAATTATTATCGGCCAAGCAAAGCCTTGTAATAACATTTAAATTTTTAGTCACGGTTTACCTTTTGCTGGAAATGCCCATCTGTAAAGTTTGAACTGCAGTCTCTTTTTATCACTTTTTTAATAAATTATTTTTTAATAATAGTATAAAAACATAAATAGAAACAAATAAGTTTATATGCTTTTATACGAGTACATAATATGTATGTATGTTAATTTAAAAATACTCCCTTTTTGAAGTAATTTAATAAAAAAAATTTTTTGTTATGCCCACTGTCTGAAATAATAAATTTATCAGTAATATCGGTATACCGGTATTATAAACTCGATAACGTTATGTACCGGTAATACCGATACCGAAATAAAAAAATACCGGTACCGGTACCGCTACCGATACCGAAATTAAAAAAATAATTGTACCGGTATCAATACCGATACCGTTATTTTTTTCGGTTTCCAACCTTGGTTGTTTTTGAAGCAAAATTTATATACACTTGAAGAATAGAAAATACCGTTATGCTTGTTTTTATGTCACATACTTGTGTCATTTGTACAGTATCAACAGTTCTTTGCAACTACTCAGCATCTGAAATTTTTTGATTTGTGACTCTTTATGATTTAGTGTGCGATATGTTTATAATAAATAAAGACATACTACGTGTCAGGTGGTCTAATTTAGACCACTGGGCGATCCTAGTACATATAAATAATTTTGTTTCGTAACTTTGTTTTTCTATGAATAATGAATGTGTTTGTTGTATTCAAAATATATAAAATAATTATGTATAACTATGTAATAGGAAATAATTATAAAACTTTTGTTTGTGAAACTCTTTCAAAGACGATTTTTAATAAATACCGACATATAAACAGCTATTCGTGTCTGTCATGACTTTCACATCCATGTGAAAGTGAATCCTTTCCGCATTCACTTCCGAATAATTTTTTCGTTTTACTTTCGACTGCTCCAAACAACGTTTGGAGCATTTTTTCCACAATAAAATTAATTTATTTTAAACAAAATCTTGTTTAAAACTAGCCTTGATATCTCATCTACCTAATCCGGAAATTTAAACCAATACATATTTGGTTTTAATACATAGACAAAATATTCGGAAGTATGCAGACACCAAATCTTTTTTTTTTTGAGATTCGGAAATTTTCATGCTAATTGAAAACGTTCGAAAGTCATGACAGACACGATTGTCTTTTAATGTTGAAAAAACCCAGATTCCCGAAAAATCTCTGAATCTCAAAAAATTTCGGGATCCCGAAAAGTACCGAAATCCCGAATCCCGGGATTGTAAAAATCAGTCCCGATTGGAGACCCTAGTACGTATACACACATACTTATGTATATATGTAAGTCTTCAAATTATTGTCGTTTAAAATACTTTTGTTTTAGCTTAACGGTTAAAATTTAAATTCTTGAAAGATATTTGTTATTCACTCAATTATGTTTTTTACTGTTTCTCCGCTCACGGAAATTTTATATAAAAAGGCCTCTTTTTTGCTAAATAATTCAGTCGTGAAATCGAAGTCTAACTAAACGTGCATACAGCAAATACGCTGCGAAAACAAAAATAAAAAAAATATTCATACATATATGTATACATATATTGTAAAAAGCTATAAATTTTTTTTGTTAAAAAAAAAAATATGGCCAACAAAGAAGTTTGTAGAACATTTAGCAAGCTGTCGCTATTGAAATACTGCCTGCTCATAGTAAGTTTGAACTATTGTTATTTAAATTAATTAAAAAATAAATATTTTTATGTACTGGGCCGTGTGAATAAAAAGGTAGCTAAAGATAATACTATCAAATTTAAAGTTTAGTCTTTGCTTTGAGGAGAGTAAAAATTTCAGTTAAAGCTAATACTTTATACTGATAAAAAGAAACAAGTATGTACATATGTACATATGTACTTTTTTCAGTTTTGACTTAGAGAAGATGTGAATAAAAACAAGCGAATCCTTAAAATGACTACGAGTAGTTTATGCTTACACACAACATCTCTACTTCTGAATTTATTTAAAAGCAGCAGTTAGTCAAACCAAAAACTGTTTGAACATGTCGACTAATGAAGTGCTTTGTTGTGTATAACTTTTCGCTTATTGCTTGTGCTTTGACTGCGACTGGTTGCATTTTAAGAAGAAAAAGCGTAAGTGAAAGCAAAAGTAACCTGCAGAAAATTTGGTGACAATTGATCCAAACGTACTCGTCCTATAACTGGAGAAAATGTGGGTGTTATCAAAAGTACGTAGTAGTGTATGGTGAAAAACTCCTATCGTTTAAATGGTGACATATTGACCATTTTCGTGGTGTATCGTCTTGATCTTGAGCCAATTTAATTCGGACTCGGTCTAGTATTGTAGTAAACTGCACTGAACATGTTCGATGTGGTCGAACACAGGACCTATCAAATAGTGTAAATATAATGTTAATTGCTCCCTTCAATGTGACTCTGGGATCAGTCCCGAAACTATACTTAGATATTGACCTAAGCTTAAATGGTATTTATACTTTTGAAATATGAGTGGCCCTGTGTTCGAGTGGGTAGTGTGCCAGCCTGTCATGCACGAGGTTGTCGGTTCGAATCTCAAAAAATTTTCAGATTAAAAATAAAATTAAAAAAAAAATGTCATTGCATTTGTAACAATAAAAAATATATAAGCGTTAATTGTTACAGTTAAATGTCGAAATTTTATTTATAAATAATTTATATTATTATACATCGAATAGGTCCCTATGGGATAGTCCAGTGACAAGTCACAAGGTGCATACAAAGTATCAATTAACCCCATCCTAGGCCATCCCCATGTAAAAGTGACTGGTCCGCTTCATAGGAAGTGTTAGAACTCGGACTGGTCCCTATCACTTGGGGACCGGTCACGTGATAGTCTTGTGTCAGTTCCATTTCCTGCAGGGTAATTACACAAATGAGAAGTTTTTAAACGCTGCTTTTTTAAGCATGCGATTGAGGTGCTGGAAGTTTAAAAAATAAATGTGTTTAAGACCTAAACCTTAATGATCAAACAGAATTGCGGCATAAACACATTTTCCATACAAATTGACACAAAAAATCAGCACCAGAAAGCAGTCGAGAGATATAATCTATTTTAATTTGAGAGCGTTTTTTCTTATGCTCTCACATATAAATAAATATTCTCTCAAGAATGCTACCATACTTTTAGTAAATTTCATACATTTTGTGAACAAAACTACAAAGAAAAATAAGCACAAAAGAAAATAAAACTAAAATTATAGAGCATTTGAAGTTACTGCCGTAGATTTTATTATGGGCTTTGTTAATTTGACAACGATTTTTCCTGAAGTTGCGGACATATTCTGTTTGATCATTTAGGCGGAATTTCATTTTAATTTTAAATGAACAAACAGAATAAATGATCAAACAGAATTGCGGCATAAACACATTTTCCATACAAATTGACACAAAAAATCAGCACCAGAAAGCAGTCGATAGATAGAATTTATTTTATTTTGACAACGTTTTTTCTTATGCTCTCACATATAAAAACTTATTCTCTCAAACATGTTACCATACTTTCAATAAATGTCATACATTTTGTAAACAAAACTACAAAGAAAAATAAGCACAAAAGAAAATGAAACAAAAATTAGAGAGCATTTGAAGTTACTGCCGTAGATTTTATTATGGGCTTTGATAATTTGACAGCGATTTTTCCTGAAGTTGCGGACTTATTCTGTTTAATCATTAAGTCTGAAATCTACGGCATTAACTTCAAATGCTCTCTAATATTTGTTTTATTTTCTTTTGTGCTTATTTTTCTTTGTAGTTTTGTTTACAAAATGTATGACATTTATTGAAAGTATGGTAGCATTGTTGAGAGACTGACAATTTATATGTGAGAGCATAAGAAACAAGTAAGAGTGCTATATTCGGCTGTGTCGAATATTATATACCCTTTACCAACGTATATATATGTAGTATACAGATACACACATTAGTACATACATACATATGTATTTGTTTTCTGGTAAAATTTCTAACTTTTTGTTATAGTGCAATTTTTAGTAAGTGACCTCTCGGTTTTTTTTTTCGACTAAAGAATTTGCTTGAGTAAAGATCTTCCTAAAATATAAAATATTTTTAACTGAAAAAAAAAATATTTTTGGTTTTTTTAGCCAATTTTTTTTTCAACTTCCAACCCTGAAATTATTTAAATTTTTCTGGTTCTAATACGAGTACAAATTTATTTCTTTCTAAATTTTAAGAAATTTATTATTCGACATATTGTCATAAGTTTATTTTAATTTTAAATTTATTTGCTGGTGGTTCAGCGATGTCTATATGCATTTCATTGTTGCTGTAACATATCGTCAGTAGACTTCAACCACACATTTTGAACAGTCAGAAAGCATGATTTTAACACAGGGGTTAAAATAATGCTTTCTGAACTAAATTGAATTTTCAGTAGAAGCCATGCATTAACTATTTCTTTTGCATGTCTTTTTTGCTGGGTAGGTATGTACATATCTATGTATATACCCAGCAAAAAAAAAACTGAATCATGGTTCAAGTCATGACGCATTGGTTCGATTTAGGTGAAACATGCATGATTTTTACATTAGCTTGTCAATACAAAACAAAATAAATAAATAAAAACTTTCGTCGCAGGATACGAACCGTGCTCTTCTCACTCTCAAGGCACACTCTCTACCACTGAGCTACTGTACTCTTGTTAATCACTGGAGATAAAAATTGTTATATGAAAATGTGATAATTTAATTCTGTTTTTGCATCCGTTTTTAATGAGTTCAAAAACTATAGCATTATTTACGATTTGCAGTGATATTCAGAATGCATTCGAAGAAACAAATGCTCAAGAAAGCATGAAACAGTATTTCATTTTGAACGCGTTCATTTATTTTTTGCTGGGTATGTACATATGTATGTGCAATGTCAACTCTTACGAAACTTAAAAAAACGATAATGTTTTTCACGAAAATAAAAAAAAAATCAAGGCAGCCAGGATACGAACCATGCTTTTCTGACTGTTAAGGCATACTCTCCACCACTGACGTATTAATTCTTATGGTAGAATTAGTAGATTCGTATCGTGAGTTGACGGAGCAGCTGAGAAAATCTGTAGCATAAATATAACATGTTGCTGTTTATTTAATATGTATCGTAAGTGTATGTGAGGTAGAAATCTACAGAAAATAGATTTCTACGTCAACTTCTCTCTTACATACATGCACACACATGTATAAAGCAAAGAGAAATACAACAACAGCTGACACGTTTGGTGGAACTCTTACGTTTTTACTAACTAACATCCAGAATTAAACGATACCACCACTTCAAAAGTAACACGATACGAATCGACTAATTCTACCATTATTAATAATTAAAGATAAAATTTGTTTTATGAAAATGTATCAATATGGTACTTTAATTCCGTTTTTGCATGCCTTTTTCGTTGGATATTTATTTCAATATATTACCCACCCAGCAAAAAAAAAAAGATAAATCATGTGTTGAATCATGGGTTTAAGTGATGACGCATTTGTTCGATTTATGTGAAATATGCATGATTTTTACATTAGCTTGTCATTAGAGAGCATGTGTTTGTGCGAGAATTTAAATAGTTTGATATCCATTAAAATTAATGAATTGCAACCCTTGCCAGTTCCCTATACGATCGTGTCACGTAAATACAAAACAAACAAAAAATAAAATTTTTGCAGCAGGATACGAACCGCGCTTTTCTCACTCTCAAGGCACACTCTCTACCACTGAGCTACTGTACTCTTGTTATTCTTTAGAGATAAGGCTTATTTTATGAAAATATTTGACGTAAATATAGGGTGTTTTTTATTGAGGTATAGAACTTTAAGTTGGCATCACTTTTTTAACTGGCGGCCATTTTGTCAGCTGTCAAGTGATTAATATTTAGTTTGGTTTGCCATTTCATCATGAACAGGTTGACAAAAGAACAACGCTTGCAAATCGTGCAAATTTATTTCGAAAATAATGGTTCAGTTCGCGAAGTTTACCGCAAGCTCCGTCCATTTTATGGTCGACATAATCGTCCATCAGAGCAATTAATTCGGTTAACCATGGATCGTTTTCGCACTACGTTTACTCTATGTGATAATACGCATCCGCAGAGACGTCGAACAGTGCGCACCGAAGAAACAATTGCCGCTGTAGAGCAAAGTGTTGAAGAGGACCCGAATGAATCGATTCGCCACCGTGCACAGCAATTGGAGGTTTGTCCATCAACTTTATGGAAGATTTTGAATGTGGATGAGTTGTGGTTCCAACAAGACGGCGCTACATGCAACACAGCGCACGTCACAATCGATTTATTGAAGGAAACATTCGATGAGCGCATAATTTCGCGGAATGGACCTGTCAATTGGCCACCAAGATCGTGTGATTTGACACCATTGGATTATTTTCTTTGGGGATATGTGAAGTCGCTCGTCTACGCCAACAAACCAGAAACGTTAGGGGACTTGAAAGCCGACATTCGTGGCGTTATTGCCAACATACGGCCCCATATGCTCGAAAAAGTGGTTGAAAATTGGACCTGTAGAATTTGCTTTATTCGAGCCGGCCGCGGCGGCCACATGCCCGAAATCATATTTAAACATTAATGGCATAAAATTATCCTTCCAATAAAGCCAAATTGATGGACATTAAAACGATTTTCTTGTGTTTTATTTCAATTCGAAGTTCTATACCTCTAAAAAAACACCCTTTACAAAACAAAAAATAAATAAAGTTTCTGTCGCAGGATACGAACCACGCTTTTCTCAATTTCAATTTCAATTTCAGTCTCTACCACTGTACTACTGTACTCTTGTTATATATTGGAAATAAAACTTGTTATATGAAAATGTAGCAATGTGGTGATAATTTAATTCCGTTTTTACATACCCTTTTTGCTGGGTATTTATTTCAATATACATACATACATATTAGCCAGTAATATCGCATGCGTTTTTAATGAGTTCAAAAACTATAGCATTACAGTGGAGGCTCAAAAAAGTTAAGTAGTTTGTTTTGGGGGTGATGAACTTTTCCGAAATCTTAACTTTTCCGTAGTATAAAAAATTAAAGAGGTTATATGTGTATTTGTACATTGTTTATTTATTTTTTAATTGTCAATTAGAATTATATGTACATACAGTATGTCAAGAAAATGTTTTGACATAGTTAAAATCGTTATAAATTTTGATTTTTATCATAAATATTTTTATTTTTCTTTGCATTATGAAATTTTTGGTTGTGGATTTCATTTTATTTACATTTAAGTTAACAAATAGTAGTAAGTTATACGCAAAATTAAAAAGTGAGAGCATTAAAAATTACATGAAAGCTAAAAAAACTCAAAAATTTCTCTGTCAAGAAAATGTTTTTACATCCTTGTATTATATAGTAAGAAAATAGGAAAGATTTTAAGGTGTACAAAAATAATTATTTTTTTGGATCCATTGGTATTAAATCCGCTTGTAAGACGACTTCACATGGAAAAAAATTTTCTTTTCCAAATATTCCGCTGAAATTTCTCATGTTCCCCTCGTATTACTGTTTTAAACTCCATTTACTTCTTGAAATACCCTTTGGAAATACTATTTTTCAAATAAACCCATAAATTTTGAATAGGGTATAGATCTGGACCTTGAGATGGAGTATCCACAACCTTACCGCAATTGAAAGGACACCGTGTTCTTACCCAAAGTGCCTCATGTTTGAGGTCAATACATTAATAAAAATTTAAAACTTCCATATTTACCAGCTATAAAGCCAACCTTACTCGCGCTGTCAACAAAAAACCATTTCAACGTATTGATGTACCACTCACACAGTTTCCCATGAGACAAAGGCAATTGCTCAAAAGAATCGACTGTACTTCAATAAATGGTCGGAAATCCCCGCTTTCTAGAGTGTAGCCCAAACAGCAACAATTGTCTTTTGTGATAACGCATACTTACAAGCTTGATGGCTTCTACGATAATGTGATTTTCGGCGACGAAACCAAACTTCTGCTTTATTAGAATGATTGATCTAACAAAGTATGGAGGAAAAAAAATCTTTAAAAATATTGGAAAGTGAAACCGTAAACCCATCTGTAAAACTTAAAAGAGGTTGGTTGATGGATTGGAGGTATATATACATACATATGTATATATATGGTGTAAAACGTGGGATAAATTTGCTTTATTGAGAACACCATGAATGCGGGGCAGTGCCTTAATATATTGAAGCATTTTTTTGGATGACAGCTCGAGTAAATTTGGGTTTATTGCTGGAAAACATGCAAGTTTCCAGTTGTTATCAATCTAATGACACCAAACACAAGGCACTTTCGGTAAGAACATGGTGTCTTTTCAATTGCGGCAAAGTTGTGGATACTCCATCTCAAGGTCCAGATCTATGCCCTATTCAAAATTTATGGATTTATTTGAAAAATAGTATTTCCAACGGGTATTTCAAGAACTAAATGGAGTTTAAAACAGTAATACGAGGGGAACATGGGAAATTTCAGCGGAATATTTGGAAAAGAAAATTTTTTTCCATGAGAAGTCGTCTTACAAGCCGATTTAATACCAATGGGGCAAAAAAAAAATTATTTTTGTACAACTTAAAATCTTTCCTATTATACTACTATAATACAAGGATGTAAAAACATTTTCTTGACAGAGAAATTTTTGAGTTTTTTTTGGCTTTCATGTAATTTTTATGCTCTCACTTTTTAATTTGGCGTATAACTTACTACTATATGCTCACTTAAATGTAAATAAAATGAAATCTATAACAAAAAATTTCATAATGCAAAGAAATATAAAAATATTTATGATAAAAATCAAAATTTATAACGATTTTAACTATGTCAAAACATTTTCTTGACATACTGTATATACTTGTATACATACATATTAATTACTTTTTGCTGCTTCAGATACGTGAAAAACTTAGCCAACCGATTAGCAAGAACGCCTTCACCTAATTTTTTTTAAAATCTTGCATTTTTCGCCTTTTTTGCTTGCCTGCTGCTAACATTGTTGCAATCAGAACAAAACAAGTTCTGCGACTAATTTCTTTTACAACCAACTGATTCACAAAAAATATATATATAACGGTAACGGTTTTATTTTTGCATGTATACAGGCGTATATGACTCACTATATATATTTTTAAGGAATTGTGCTAAGACAAGCGCGGTCGTTTTAGTCCAACTCCGAGCTCTCTAACTTGTTTGGGAGCTTCAAAACACGCATTTCAAGCCTCCCATACAAAATCCGTACAGACAGACGGACAGACGGGCATGTCTTTTTTTATCTCCTAGTCATAAGGATCCATAATAACTAACTTTTTTTGGCCGCAAATGAATATTGTAGAAATTACAAAAATCTGAACAAACCTATATATACCCTTTTCCAGTTTTGGTAAAGGGTATAAAAACGCTCGCAAATTAAAATAGATTATATCTCTCGACCACGGATGGAAATCATGGTACAATTGTACTTTTTATGGTACATTTTTGACCTCGTTGGTATAGCGGTACTACCGCGAGTTACTTGGTACAATTTAAAAATGCCAATGCTCCACTATATGGAATCATTAATTTGGCCTATGTTGTCTTTAATTTTTTTGTGTGTGTCTTATTTTAGACGGTAAGCTTCTCTGTTTTTGTTGCAATGCTGTTGTCAAGGCAAATTCATGTACCAGGTGGTCTGGTCTGATCTACGACTGTAGCCTTATGAATGTAATATTTAATATTTTTTTTATGTTATATATTTTTTATACTAAATTTTTACACACAGTTTTATTAAGTTTCTGTTTTTATTGTTTACTTCTGAATTTGTATACATTTTCTTACGTTTCCGTTCTCATTAACAAATATTAAAAGAAATAGTAGGTATGTACCGTCATGGTCCAAAAAGTACATTTTTTTTCAAAGTTGATACAAATTCCAAGAAGTAATTTTCCTTCCCTGCTCTCGACTGCCTTTTTGGGTCAATTTGTATGGAAAATGTGTTCACGACGCAATTCAGCTTGATCATTTATTTTGTGAATTGGTGAATTTATCAATCCTAGGTGGATTGATAAATTCATTTTAGTGTTTTATGGCATCGCCAAACATGTTTAATTTCGTATTTGTTCAGAATTTTAGCGATCGATATTTAGCTTTAGCGAATTAGAGAATAAATGAGCTGCTCAAAAGAAACCACGCACTGCTTTTGTGACCCATACATACTATGTATGTACGAGTATGTACATATGTATGTACATATATTAGGGTGTTTGATTTATTCCAAAGATGTGTTTTTCATATTACTTTAATACAAAAGTAATAGGTATCAAACTTTAAGAAAATTTTACAAGAATCATAATTATTACTTTTATTAAAAATACAATAGCAATTCACTAGCTCAGTGCCTGGTTTCCGTAAGGAATGTGAGAACTTTTTGAGTTTGAGTCGAAACATTTTTCTCATCCTGTGAAACACAGGGTGAATAAGAAAAAATCTATATTTTTGGTCATATTTTTTGTAAGTTTATTTAAGTTTTTATATGAATAATCCTGTGTAAAATAAAACAACCAATATAATTATTTAATTTTTCTCGATGCGCGAACTTCTCACAAGCTACAGAAACGAGGCACAGGGTTGTATCTTGCCAAAAGTCGTTCAGTTATGTAGGATATAGTTTACTAGCTTCAAGCATAAGGAAAAAAGTACGCATGACTTCCAAAATTGTTATTTGGATTATCGATAGACTGCAATTAACTTAAAATTCGTTTGCTCATTATGTATTAAATAATTTAAGGAGCGAATCGACTAATTCGAACTGAATTCGCTACATTCTCAGCTTAGTTTATTCGTCTTGTTAGAATTCAGGCAGCACAAGATGTTTGTATTTGTATTTAATTGCGAAAATCATCTTATTAAACTTATATTATTAATTTTTCTAGGTGATTGTAACGCAACAAACTAGCTGCGCTTTTAATAATCAAAACAAACAGAGTCAACGGAATGAAAACCCATCAAATATTTTGAGTTCAGAACCAGAAAAACTAATTGAAGGCAACGACATTTCACAGAACAACCAAGATATCGATGGGGATAGTCGTAATCGAAAATCCCTTCATAATTTTTTTAAATCTGGTGAAAATTATGTTTATTTAGGATTTGAAGTATTCAACAATATAACTGATCACTTTAATAATAAAATTGATTATTTTACGGATTCAGAAGGTCGTGAATTTGTGAAGGCAGCTACTAAGGCCAATTATGTACATAAAAAATTTAAATCAGAATAACCACAATCATATAACATCCATAACTACTACAAAAAGCAGTGATCCTACGAATTCCATAAAAAAACGCACATCAACACACTACCGGCTTTTAGTAAAAATAAAGGTTATCATTATAAACAGCTACAATCGAATTTGCTCCGCCACCATTTCCATAGAAATCGTTTTTAAAACAGCACATAAGGATCAGTATATTTGCCACGCCTCCTGAAGCACAAATCGAAAACCAACTCGAAGAATGTGTGCTATATAAAAACAACCATTCCACCACTATGAAAAACATGCTAAATGAAATATGAGAAAATTTAAATATTTAAGAAAAAATATGTATGTACACCAATACCCCGGTTTGCATCGGTAATTGGGACCGGAGAAACGCGACGCAAACCGAAGCACGATTTTCCATACCCATACATTTGTATTGATTTTCATTTGATTGGTTTCGAGATTCATAATTTTAGCTGCAAAAATATATTTTTTAATAAAAAATACCATTTGATTTTTATTTTTTAACAGTTTTTATTAAAATAAATATATAACAATTCATTAGAAAAACGTAAAAAAACACGACAAACATATTATAATTTAAATTACAGTTCGTATGATGAGCAAATTATTTGTCTTGACAAAAGTTAAAATTTATATGAAGAAGTAGCACTAACATTTTTCAGAGTTTTTTATAAATGAAGTTTGACAAATGTTGTAACAAAAAATTTGTTCGTCAAGACGCCCTGTTAAAAATAAGAAATTCAAAGTAAAAAGCAAAAGTCTACATCGATGTGTTGATATTTTTATTCTGAGTTTGTGTCATCTAAATCGATTACCATTTCTATGGTTGGATTTATCAATCTTGTTGATTTTTGTATGAAGTTATCCAAAGTTTGTTGGATTGTAACAGCTTTTTTTTCCTAATAAATTTCCTTATAACAATTAATAGCGTCGGCCACATTTCTAGACACTTTTAAACTGCGATCTTCGTCCGGGTCATTGTTTTCAAAAATGTCCATTGCTTGCGATATCAACTGCTTCGCTTCAGAAATTTTAGCAGCAGTAAATTTTTATTTCTTCTGTTTCGACCTCAAGCGGAAGTGCTGCATCAACCAGCGCATTGTTACTGTGAATTGCAATCAAACTTTCATTATTTAGCTCTTCGTCGTATAATAGGAGCTCATTAATATCTTGTTCTTCCATTCCATAAAAATTTGCATTTCCAGCTGACTCTGCAAGTTATTTACATATGTGTGGAACATCATTAATATTTACCATATCTTTGAGAATGCATTCGGGCCATAATTGACGCCAAGTTCCGTTCATGCACGATTCTTTTACTTCTTTCCAGGATAGGTTTATATTATCAATAGCCATCATGATATTGTAATTCTTCCAAAAATCTTTCATGGAAGGCAAATTATCTCCGTCAGTTGCTTTAAGAAGTTGACTAAAAGTTCGTCGCAGATAGTATGACTTGAAGTTGGATATAACACCTTGATCCATTGGTTGTATCACAGATGTGGTATTTGGGGGCATAAAAATAACTTTAATATTTTCCGAATAATCGTCAGAAAAAACAGGATGACCTGGTGCATTGTCAAGTAACAATAGCACTTTAAACTCAATATTTTTTGAAGAACAATAAGCTTTTAGCTCGGGAACAGCACAATTTTCCATCCAATCTCTAAATAAGGATGCAGTCATCCATGCTTTTTTATTTGCACGCCAGTGAACAGAGAGTTCGCTCTTTTTAACATTTTTAAAAGCTCTCGGGTTTTCAGAGTGGTAAATTAAAAATGGCTTAAATTTAAAATCTCCCGCTGCATTTCCTCCCAAAAGAAGTGTAAGCCTATCTTTACTAGATTTATAACCAGGCGAAGATTTTTCGGACTTAGAAATGTACGTTCTTCCTGGCAAACGCTTCCAAAAAAGTCCCGTTTCATCAGCGTTTAAAACTTGTTGTGCAGAAGGCGGGTATTCTTCCTTCAATAATTGCTTTTAATTCAAGTTTGAATTTTTCTGCAGCTGAAGTATCTGCACTAGCAGATTCCCCTTTTAATGCAATGCTGTGCAAATTTCCACGGGTTTTAAAACGGTCAAACGAACCTCTGCTTGCTTCAAATTCTTCCGCACTTTCGGCACTTGTTAACGGATAACTTTCTTTCAAATCTTCAAATAAAATTAAAGCTTTCTTTTGAATTACCATTTGACTTAATGGCATTCTTCGCCGATTTTGGTCTTCTATCCAAATGCTAAGAAGTGACTCCATTTTTTTCCATTAAAGGACTTCCCATTTTTCTGACCTGCTTATGTTGTAACGATGTTGCGGTTTCAGCAAATTTTTTAATTTTATCAGCGTCTCTGGAACAAATGGATTTTATTGTAGAAGGGGCAAGTCCATGGTTTCTTCCAATATCAACGGCCTTTTCCTCTGATTTAAAACGTTTCAAAATGTCCAGTTTTTGTTCTAAGCTTATTTGCTTTCTTTTTTGACTCATTGCTGCAAAATATTTACATTAAACTTCACTTCACCAAATGGAATTTGAAACTGCTAAAGATATTCAACTTGCAAACAGCAGACAACCTTCACATACATATTTGCATTAGACTTAAACGGGATTCCCCTTTTTCTGTTTTGGCTTCGTACAAACCTTTTCATGTTAACGACGCAAATCGAAGCCACTAACGATGCAACTTTGAAGCCATGCGACGCAAACTGAAACAAAACGACGCAACTTCGAAATCACAGAAATCTTAAAAAGACGCAACTTCGAAACAACGCAAACCGAAGCGACGCAAACCGTGGTATTGGTGTACCTACTAATGATGTGCGAATATTCGTATTCGTATTCGGATTTCCGAATATTCGCCCCTTCTTAGATATTCGTAATCGCCAAATTCAGACGAATGCGATTACAAATATTTTGATTTTTTAAATAAATGCTATACAAATATTAGTTTACAATAATTTAAAAACAGAAATCTATTTTAATTAAAAGAAAAAACGGTATTCTTGTAACTAACTTAAAAAAAATAAATTTCTTGTACAACTAAGATTAAAAAAGTTAATGCACTTTACTTCGCCTCAAGAGAGGAATGTTTAGCTTCAAAAATAAAACTTTAATAGGTCTCCATCAAACCTATTACGATAAAGTGTGTAAACAAAACCAACATCACGGAACATTTCGCTCATTTACTTCAATAGTGTCACAACTCAAAGAAGCCACTTTTGCAGAAAACGCTTAAAGTTTTCAATTTACATACAACTCAATGCAGACAGGAAAAAATGTTCTTCACTCACGAGGTGGTAGAAAAACCTATTTATATGAAATTTGTATACAAGATAAAATACGAAATGGCGAATTATTTTGAATTTTTGAGTTAGGACACTATTGAAGTAAATGAGCGATTTGTTCCCTCGGAACCACTGTTGCCAGATAATTTGATCAAAAATCTGCAAAATTTGGCTAAAAAATCTGAAAAATCTGCAACAATAAAAACACCTTCATTTTGAAATGTTTTTCATTTTGTTTTCGAATTAACATAAATTATCTTGCTATACAATATACCGTCATAGGCCATGCGAAACGCAGTCCAACACCGTGGATAAGCAATGAAACCCTGGAGGAGATAAAACACTGCAAACGACTGCACAAAACTCTCCTACGGGCAAGAACAAATGAAGCAAAAACTACAGCCAAAACTAATTACCGCGCTTCTGCCACACTGATTAAACGTTTAGTTCGTAAAGATAAGTGCAATTACTTTAATAGTCTAGCCCAACAAGCTGAAACCGCTGCAAGCATTGGTAATATGCGAGGAGTATACGAAACCATAAAAAAATGAGTGGTAATAACATAAGATCTACTGCAACAATCAAAGATGAAAACGGAGCCGAATTAACGAACCTCGAACAATAATTGGACCGTTGGCGAAGATTTTTTAGTAGTGAAGTCTCTACAACCGACGAAACACAATCAATTACTACAGCCACAGTTGTTCGTCGCAATCCAAGAAGAGATATTTCCACGGCCCGCCTTCCTGTGAAGAGATTGTAACAGCCCTGAAGTCGCTCAAAAATGGCAAAGCAGCCGGTCCCGACAATATCCCCGCGGAACTGTTTCGATATGGATCAGAGCCCATTGCCCAAGCTATTTGCCCAATTATCAGAGAAGCTTGGGTTACAAACAGCTTTCCCACGGAATGGAAAAAGGGAATAATGATAACAAATCCCAAAGAAGGGGGACCTTACCCAATGCAAAAACTGGCGGGGAATAACATTATTAAATGCAATCAGCAAAGTCATGGCAAATTTGCTACTCCTACGCATCTCCCCTGTGCTTGACTCCATTTTACGAAAGGAACAAGCAGGTTTCCGTCCAGGGCGATCTTGTGCCGACCACATTAACTCCTTGCGCATAATCATCGAACAGTCAGTAGAACTCAACACGCACCTATATCTTTTATTCATCGATTTTGAGCGAGCTTTTGATACTGTCTCTCGCCGCGCTATGTGCAACGCTCTTATTGGCAAAGGTATACCTACAAAAATTGTTACACTCATTAGTGAGTTATACAGAAGTGCAGAAATTACAGTTCGCTTTAACGGAAGGGAAAGCATACCTTTCGAGATCCACAAAGGTGTTAAACAAGGTTGTATCCTTTCACCCACCCTCTTCCTAATCATCCTGGACTCTGCTTTAGAATCAACAAATAGACAAGCACCTTATGGCATTTGCTGGAACGTCAATGACGTACTTTGTGATATCGATTACGCTGACGACATTTGCTTTTTCGCCCATAGTTTCGAACACATTGAGGCTAAGCTGAAATGCCTGGCAAAAAATGCTGCTAAGGTCGGTCTGCGTATAAATACTAGAAAAACCAAGCTTATGCGAATAGGCACAACAAATTTAAATCCGCTTATTATAGACGGGCAGACCATTGAAGATGTCGACAGTTTTTGCTACCTAGGCAGTAAAATAACTAAAGATGGGGGATCGGAGGCTGACATCCGCGATCGTATTAACAAGCCCAGAAGTGCTTTTCTCACACTGAATAAAATTTGGAGATGCAACAACATCACGTGCAAAACTAAAATAAGAATTTTCAACTGCAGTGTGAAATCCATTTTACTGTATGGCTGTACAACTTGTAGTTTGACACAAGCGACAACTCGCAAAATTCAAGTTTTTATCAATCGCTGTCTACGTCAATTATTAAGAATTTTCTGGCCAAACCGAATTTCAAATGAAGAGCTATTACTACGGACTAATACTAGTCCTATCGAAATAGAAGTCCGAAGAAGAAAATGGACCTGGTTAGGCCACATCCTACGCCGCCCGCACAATGATATTGCTAGAGCCGTCTTGGACTGGAACCCCCAAGGGCATCGTAGAAGAGGCCGCCCAAGAAACACCTGGATACGATGTACGAAAAGAGAACTAGAATCAGTCCAAATATCCTGGAATCACGCAAAAACATTGGCCAACGATAGAGTTAGATGGAGAGAGCTTGTCGATGCCCTATGTTCACTTTGAACTTTTTATAATTGTTTCATGTACTATTACATAATTCAGTTGTAAATAAAGGACATATTTATATATATATATATATTAGACTGGCCGTACGATGTATGGCTTGTTTTTGTTTTTGGAAAATAAAATTTTATTTTTTCTTAAAATGTTTGTTTTGATATAAAAACAAACTCCAGAAATTTTCAGCCAAATCCTATGATGCCTAGTGGTGCCTAGTTGACCTTGAAGTTTACTACGCCAAAAAGTTTTTTTTCTTATGCGTTGCACAAAGTTTGTTCTACTTTGACTAAAAAAAAATGTGCAACAGATTTAATTTTATTATATTATTACTATTAAATTTGTTATATACATATAATTCATTCAAGGAATAGCTTTTTTCTATTCTCTTTACATTACTCTCTCTTTCGCTTCAAAAAAAATAATACATAATTGTTAAAAAAAAATTATTTGCTTAAAAACTTATTTGATACAATTGCTACATGCTACAGAAGAGCAAATCTAACGGGACATTAAAGCAAGTTGAGATGATGAGAAACATGCTGCAAAAAAGAAATACAAAGTCTAAAAGAACTGATTACCGTTATTTAGATGATCTTAATGGCGAGTATACACGATACTACAAATCGTACGATAAATCGTACAAGTATGAAATTAGTAACGTGTATCATGTTGTCGTACTTATGAAGTATACTTTGTAGTATGAAAATCAAAAATTTTTGATTTCTGTGGGCGGAGCTTCGCTAAGTACGATAATAAGTATTGTGTATCATGCTGTTGTACAGCGAAATTAGTTTTATGAGGAGCTGATTTAGAAAACGCAGTGTTTCTGCGGCTCAATTTTAAAATTAGCTTTATGTAGCGGATATTTTAATTAAAAAAAGAACATAAAACACTATTATAACCATTCTCTACAACATGCTCCTTTTGTTTTTGCATTTTTTTTTTATTCTTTTCAATTGCAGTTCACTTATTATTAATAAATCCACCACATTATTCATTAATCCGCGTGTGTATTGGCTTAAAAATTATCTTTCAAATGAATTAGTATGATTTGTAGTAACGTGTATCTGAAAACCCGTACTACAACTCATACTACGCAAAGTACGGAATTAAGTATCGTGTATACCCGGCATAACAAGCATGTAAGCTTTGCGTTTCATTACTAAGTAGAGTCTGTTAAGTGACAGTGAATATAAGTGAAAATTAAAAAAAATAGTAAAGAATAAAAAAAATAACAAATAATGGCATTAAAAAAACAACTGAGATCTGGAGATGATTTAGTATTGTTCATAGGAAAATGTAAAAATGAAATTTTGGGTGCAAAATTACCGTCAGTGAAGCAGGTTCTTCAATTTTTTTTTTTTATAAAATACGTATGGAAAACTATTCTTTAAAAAGCAGTGCAAAATTGACAATTGCAGTTGTTTCTGATTTTTGGAAAAGAGCCAACATTCCGATAATGTCAGAACAAAACTCTATTAAAGCCTTGGAGAGAATATATGAGAAATGGAGAAATTTGCAGAAGAATGCCAAGTCCAAGTATGAGAAGCACCGGAAAAACGAAGAGGAATTTGTGGATCGCATTGAAAATTATATATTTGACATTGCAACGTCAGATGCACTTGCGGTAATGAAGATCCAACAGGATAAAGACTTTCTTGTTCTTCAAAGGCAAAGAGGTCGACCAGGAAGTATGTCTGGTGTAGATGTAAAAATGGTGGAAAAACAGAAACGAAAAGAAAAGCGTTCTGATATATTAAAAATGCGCGTTGAAACGTATCGCGAGAAAAATGTTTATTTAGGTAATTGAGATTTTTATTGAATTATCATGCAAATTAGTTTATTTATTTTTTCTTGAAATATCAGAGCAAATATCTGCTATGGATATTTCAGGTAGTACTGAAAGTAGCGAAATGGCGTATTCTGTGGTTCATCAAAATGTATCAATTGATATAGCAGACGATGAACCGACCGTCGTAACACAAGGTCAACAATCGCGTGGAAATATCCATTTTATTGATGATAGAATGTATGGACAAATGCAAAATTAGTACGAGAGATGCCATGCATTTAATTACTGCAACAGCAGCTGCACTACTACGAAAAATTGAGGGAGTCAATCCAACTTCCACAGCAATAAAATTGGACGCTTTAGTCCTCAATCGAACCACTATTCAGGCGATGAGGAGGGATTATCGCCGCAAACAAGCTCAGCAGATTCTGGAAAGTTTCAATGTAAATACTAAAAAATCTATTTTTGTGACTAGTTGTATAAAAATATTATTTTTTTTTTTTTAATTTTTCTGATTCAAGATACCTGAAGTATTTGTCCTTCATTGGGATGGCAAACTACTTCCAGAAGTAAAAGGCAAAGAAAAATCAGAGCGACTAGCTCTAGTTGTGACTGGCAAAAATGTGGAGAAACTGCTTGGAATTCCAAAAATGCAAGACTCCTCTGGTGAAAGTATAGCTTATACAACCTTTAACTTCTTGATAAAATGGAAAATGGACAATTTAGTCGAAATAATATCTTTTGACACAACAGCAAGTAACACTGGCATTAATAAGGGTGCAGCCTACTTATTAGAAAAGAAATTAAAAAGGGACTTGCTGTTTCTTCCATGTCGTCATCACATTAGTGAATTGTTGATAAGAGCTGTCTTCGAACTAAATTTTGGTAAAACTGCTGCACCAGAAGTTCTTATTTTTAATCGCTTCTCCAAGTTTTGGCCAAATATTAACCAAATTAATTTTAAGAGTGGAATATCGGATGAGGATGTAGAAAAACTTTTTACGGTGGGTGAATTAGAATACCACAAAATATTTTGCCTTGAGGCATTGAAATCTCAATACGTTCGGGCAGATTATAAAGAAGTATTGCAACTTTCATTGCTTTTTATTGGTGAAAAAGCACCAGGCTTTTCGGGATTCCGTGCACCTGGTGCAACAACGCATGCTCGATTTATGTCGAAAAATATATACTGCTTTAAAGTGTTTCTGTTTCGTGAGCAATTTAAACTAACGACAGCGGAATTAAATAGCTTTCGTAACATTTGTATATTTTTGACGCGAATTTACGTTCCGTATTGGTTTGGATGTGTCAAATCTGTGAATGCACCAAGATTAGATTTGCAACTTATAAATGATGTAACTGCATATTATGATACAAATATTTCCATCATTTTGTTAAAAAAAATTATCAATCATTTATGGTATTTGAGTGAAGAAGCTGTTGCTCTGTCTTTCTTTGAAAAAAATTTGAGCGATTTCGTGTCTGCAAAAACAAAAAGATTCTTCACTCGATTGCAAATTGATTGGAGTTTCTTGCATTCGGATCCGGTAACGTGGAAAGATAGAGATGATTTTTGCGCTGGAAAAATTATTTGCGAAAATTTGGCCGTTGTCAACGATGCAGCCGAAAGGGGAGTTAAATTGATAACAGATTTTAATCGAGCGCTAACGTATGACGAGGAAGACAAGCAATATCTGTTTCAAGTGGTGGAACATTATAGGAAAATATATCCGTCTCACACGAAAAGCTCCCTTGTAAACCAGGTATTTTAATATACATAACTCAAATAAATACATATTTCTAAAATCTACCGTTTATTGGTGAAAACGTTATTTCTTTATGTAGGTTACCCTATAATGCACATATTGTAAACTTCAAGGTCAACTAGGCACTACTAGGCATCATCGGATTTGGCTGAAAATTTCTGGAGTTTGTTTCTATATCAAAACAAACATTTTAAGAAAAAATAAAATTTAAATTTCTAAAAAAAAAAATTACGGCCAGTCTAATATATATATATATATATATATATATATATATATATAAATATATATATATATATATATATATATCTTGCTATACAAAAACATATGCCGATATTGCAAATTGTTTGATAAAAATAAACATCAACAAAAGGATAAGGACAAATACATATACATATGTAAAAGTTTTCTACATAAAACTTAAAGAAAATAGTACATATACATACAAATCTGTGCAAAGAAATATACAGTCACAACCCAAAAATCCCAGATGTTCAGGAGAGGCACAAAACTGCTCAAGAAAACTTTGCTGCAAAAGACATTTTTTCGGCACATGAAAAAACGAAACCATTTTCATAATTTGTCCTAGTTTACACAAAGCAAGTCTTATTGCTAAGCTGATTAGTTTGCTGGAGAGAGAGAGAGAGAGACGAGGGGAACAGAAACGTTTCTTTTCCCCTCGTCTCTCTCTCTCATAAAAAATAAGACTTGCTTAGTGTAAATTAGGACTTTTGAGTTGTGTGACTGTTTATGATTTAGTGCGCGATATGTATATAGTCCCGTATAACTGCTTCCCATGCCAATATATTCCAAAATGTACCGCTACCCAGAGATTCATAGGGAGGAGGTAAATCGGCAGATCGACGAAATGATTAAAGACGGCATAATTAGCCCTATTTGGGTTGTACCAAAGAAGCTAAATTCAAACAATGTACAGAAATGGAGAATTGTAATCGAGTACAGAAAATTTAATAACATAACTAGGGCTAATTAAAATATGCAAATAAATATTAAAAATATGTGCCAGGAATAGCACGAAAAAATGCACTGTTATATGCACAAATATGCAAAATATGCAAGAATAAAATCAACAATTTTGTTACTTCAAAGTATTTTTATTCAAAGAGATATTTATTACAATGAACAATAATGTGTTTTTTTTTAATTTTCAAAAAGAAATGATCTTCTATTGTCACATAAAACAAATGACATGGAAAATATGCGTTCAACATCAGTAGATGTAACAGGAGCGTATTTAAATGCGAATGGAGACCGCTCATGTCCATGTTTCGTCCATGCTCTGACATGGATGCCCCAACATATGACTGACCAACGATGTTTGCGCCATGAGATTCGCCGTCCGCAACCATTTACAATAGAAAGAAGAAAAAAACAGAACAAAATTGGTAAATATTCTATCTCTGTTGCACTACCGCAAAATACTTTGATATGCCTGAACATGGACATAGCCCGTGTTCACCACAACAAAGAAGTTGATGAATTTTTCACAGTTGCTCTGCTGGCGTCATGTTCATGTCATGTCCAAGTTGATAGCTCGTGGAGACGTAGGGTAACGAAAGGTATTTTTTAATCGAATATCTGCAAGCAAACAATCATAAGCCTCCGGCGGTTATAGTTTCAGTTCGACTTTGTGGTAGAAGTTATAGAAAAGTAAAGAAATAAATTAATAACATGCAGACATACATGTGCAAGAAGAGGAGAAAAATATATTTTATGTGAATTTCTTTTAAACCAGTTTGAGCTATATAAGTCGTTATATATTAATCGCGTTGCCAAAGTAAAAAATAAGCTTTCTTATGCAAGGTGATCCAAAATAAGCATTTTTCTACAAAAAAACTAAAATATGCAAAAAAAATTATTTTTCTGGCAAAAAGCCAGAAAAATTAGCCCTGGACATAACTATTGAGGACCGATTTCCTATGCCTAACGTTAAAGATATTTTTGACAAATTGGTAAATTGTCAAAATTTTTCCACAATTGATCTCGCTAAGAATAAAAATTTGTTATTTTGTTTCCTGTTATTTGATTTGAACTGAAAGCTTGTAAATAAATTTTTGAAAATGGGGGAACAATGAATAGTGAATAGTGAATAAACTCCCGGTGAGATGTTATTCAGAATAAGGCTCATTGTTGTTGCTTGTTAATAATGGTGATTTTTGAAATTTATTGCATTAAAGCCTCTGTGATCACTTTCTCTACCGTGCAACAAAATTTTCGGTAAAGTTTTACATACCCGTTGATCCAAAACAAAAGGTAGTTAAACTAGGTATCGGCTTTTTTGAGTTCATGTAAAATTTCCTACAGGGTATATTGCGAACAATAAGAACAATAAACAACCAGAGAGTGTCAAGACGTACTAAAAAAAGATATACCTAAGTAAATAATATAGTAAGAAGACTTAAGGCTCAGTTACGCGACTGTAATGTAATTTAACTGCAACGTAGGAAAAAGCTGATCGATATTTTTATATTAAAAGTAGGTTACGTTACATTATATCTCTATATAACCATTTTCACTACTTTTCACTTAACAATATCGATCAGCTGTTTCCTACCGTTGCAGTTACAATCCATTACAGTCCGCTAACTGAGCTTTTAAGCCGATTCCAACATAAAAGAGCATCTCTACTTTGTTTATGCAAAAAACGAAGCTACGCTACAAGTACAAATAAAAATGCACATGCGTATTAAAATAATTGACTCTCTCTCAAGCATTAAACACATTCACCACAGCAAGCTACCGACTACCAACCAAATGTCAAGGATAGAATACACAAGTTTATATGAGAATGATTCTTTTGAAAGCAGCAAGGCAACAGGGCGACAGGTTGTTGCAGTGATGGGAAATGAGATTTGCATTTCGGTATCAAAAACAAATTTTTTGAGTACTTTTTTGATACCGAGAGTACTAAAAATTATAATATTTCTTTTTTAACCCCCTGTTTGTGTAAGACGTTTGAGTTAGAAATCTTGGCGTTTTTGTAATAGATTAAAGGAAACTTGTACAACTTTTCTTTAATGTATTACAGAAACGCTAAGATTTTTAACTCAAACGTCTTACACAAACAGGGGGTAAATTTTATTAATAAAAAATGATAACAAATTCATTTACAAAAAAGGAACACATATGTACAAATATACAAATAGGTATAGCCTGGATTAGACTTACTACTGTTGGAACATAAGGCTTGCCCCCGTATTCCATAGCTCGCTAAAGCTAAATTCGATCGCTAAAATGCTGAACAAATAGAAAATTCTAAATATTTGGCAATGACATAAAACAATAAAATTTCGGCGAATTACATTTTTAAGCCATTACCTGATTTATCAATACCCGTTTGAAAATTGCATTCGTAGCCGAAAATCGACAAATTAATTTTATGGTTTCTTAGCGATAGAGATTCAGCTTTAGCGAGTTACAGAATACGATGGCTGTTCCTTTATTTAGTTTTCATGAGATTTTGGTAAGAGAAAATCCTTTCGACATTTACAGAGGAGTGACGTATGGACACAATTCCGTAAGCTACTCTCGATATATCAGGAAACATTCATCTAATGCGTTTTTATTTTCAGCCACTGTAGACCAGAAACTGCATATATTCTCTGTTGTTAATGGTTTCAGTTCTTCCATATAAGCAATGCTCTATATTGGTTGTTAATATTTTAAAAAATTTTCTTTTTCCTGGGAACATTTTAATTAAAAGTGATATAATGATGTTGGTTTTACCAGATAAAATACTTTCAGGGGGAAACTTACTAAATCAAACTAACATTTCATTGTCAAAGTCCACTTTTGTCCTGAGAACTTAATATATACTTTTTAACATTTTCTTTAAACTGATTTAAAACAGTTGTTTCAATAGATCAACTTCTGTGCCTCATAAAATATCATTGAGTGAAACATGGTTTTCGTTGATATTTATTTGTGGTTACACTTTCCTAAAATATCTTTACTAATAAAGCGTCGTTCTATTTGTCGAAAAAACAATTTAATTCTTGGCAAAGTACATGCATGCGCGCGTCTTCTGACTGCATTTCTAAGTTGTCCGCGATAGTATCAAATTTGTTAGGGGAGTACTACGGTACTTTTTCATGTCAAATAGTATCAAAAAAAGTACGATCGTACCAAATTTCCCATCACTGGGTTGTTGTCTATGCTGATTTTGTCGTTGTACTCCAATTAAACTAATTTCTATTTCTTTGGTACCAATGAGCAAATGCAGTGTTGCCAGTATAATACAAAATGTTTAATGTATGATATCGTACAATTATTTCATATTATTTACCAGAAACAATATCCAAAAATTGATGTAAAGAATAAATTGATTCATTTTTGTACTTTGTCGTGAAATAAGTACATTTTAAAAGAGTAATTAATTTTTATAAATGCAAAATATATGAAAATGGCAATACTGAACTATGTATGTACATATTTGTATTTGAATATCAGGTGCAGATGGTGCTGCTGCCGTACATATGTACCTATTTGGAAATATTTTTTACCATTCGTAAATTAAATTCCTTTACCGTCTGTTTAGGATTTTTTTTTTAATTTTAAATACATTATGCATATGTAAATGTAATGTAAGCTTCAATTAGACGTGACATAGCCATAGTGCCATAGCCATAACCAAACCAATATTCAATTGGTTTCTATGGTGAGAGTGAGAGAGACTCGCCATAACGCCATAACTCTCACCATAGAAACCAATTGAATTTTGGTTTGGTTATGGCTATGGCGTTATGGCTATGTCACGTCTAATTTAAGCTTAAAGCAAACGAACAAAACTTTGAATTACATATTTTATGAATTATTAATTTCAGCAGGACGATTCCGGTAAAAAAAACTCTGGCACATAAAAATATCTTCAAGGTTGCCAAAAAAAAAAAAATGGCATTTTATGGCAAGGTTTACTTAAAATGGGTTTTTATGTCAAAAATTGAAGAAATGGCAAAAATGGCAAAATGTGGCATACGGCATAAAAAAAACTTGCCCTGCTGATAATGATGTATTAACTGATCTAAAAAATTGTATGAATAAAGTAAGGAATTGATTTAAATTATTTGGAAACATAAAAGAAAGGATTACACATTAAACTGTAGGTATGTGTCTTTTAATGATATTTTAACTATATTTGCGAAAAAAAAACTTTTCCACTTGATATACCTACCTATTATTAAAAGTGAAAAAAAGAATAGCCTACAAGCTACGAGTAAGAAGTGGGATTATTTGGAGTTTTTAAATGATTTTTTAAAATAAATCAATAGTATACATATGTATGTATGTATTAAAAATTTCTTGTAAATGTGTATAAATACCTATACTTTTTAACAAATTTCGTTTCGGTTTTTAACCTCCAACAAAAAAAGGGGTGCTAAAGATAAGTTTGTAATGTGTGTCTGTGTATCTGTTTGGGTGTACGAATCTACGTGCAAACCAAACGGCTGGACCGATTTTGAATTAGTTTTTCTGTTTGAAAGGTGACTTGATCGAGCGCTATGTTTGAAGAAAATCGATCTAGCCGTTTAGAAGATATCGCATCTTTTTTAGATACATACATATGTATGTATATTCTGTAGAATCTGTGTATCTTTGACGCCGTAGCTCCCAAACGCCTTCCCATATTTTAATTTGATTTTATTTCGTTTAAAAGGTGACGTGATTGAAAGCTATCATAAATTTTTCTATATTTTAATTTAATTTTTTTTTCTTTTTTTTTTTTTGCGATTCTATTACTTTAATAATATTAGTGGAACATAGAGTTCTTATAGCGTAGACAGACGACAGCGTTAATTTGCATTAAAATCCAAATAATGTGAATTAAAAATTTACCCTGACAGACGACAGTATTTGCATTAAGTAAATCGTCGGTTAGTTATTGGTTTGCGGTACAGGATATTCAAAATACATTATTATTGCAGCAAACCAATAACCAACCGATGATTTGTTTTATCCAAAACAAACCCCATTAACTGAATGTACTCGTAGCCAAGTCGCACACCTTTTCAAGCAGTCCGTATCTAATTCACTCATCAACCAGTATTTGATTGATTGTTGACGGCGCTGCCATATTGAAATAGGTAAATTCAGTATTAATTCACTTTCATTTATAGCATAGACAGACGGCAGCGTTAATTTGCATTAACTGCCTTAATTCAAATTAACTTGTGAATTATCCCCATGCCAATGCGCATTTGATTTGAAGTAAATGCACTAAATGAAAGTGAATTAATACTGAATTTACCTATTTCAATATGGCAACACCATCAATAATCAATCAAATACTGGTTGATGAGTGAATTAGATACGGACTGCTTGAAAAGGTGTGCGACTTGGCTACGAGTACATTCAGTTAATGGGGTTTGTTTTGGATAAAACAAATCATCGGTTGGTTATTGGTTTGCTGCAATCATAATGTATTTTGAATATACTGTACCGCAAACCAATAACTAACCGACGATTTACTTAATGCAAATACTGTCGTCTGTCAGGGTAAATTTTTAATTCACATTAGTTAGCTTTTAATGCAAATTAACGCTGTCGTCTGTCTACGCTATTAGTGCATTTACTTCAAATCAAATGCGCATTGGCATGGGGATAATTCACAAGTTAATTTGAATTAAGGCAGTTAATGCAAATTAACGCTGCCGTCTGTCTATGCTATTACCTTGTGCTACAGCATCAACTGCGTTTGAGGTTTTTAAAATTTTTAATTTTTGTTAATATATTTATTTATTATTAAAATTATTTGTTTTTATTGTGTAATGAATTATTTTTCGTTTGTTAATAAAAAAAATTAATCCAATACACGTGCGTGTCGTTTTTTTTTTTTTTGCAAATTTTTTTTTAAATTATTCGAATACATTTTTTTATTCTTTGTTCGTTCGAACATTCGAACAAAAGTTCAAATTTATTCGTCTGTTCGTCTGAACACGAAAAAAATCATGAAATTTCATTCGAACAAATATAAAAGACGAATAATTAGCAACACTAATAATAATGTACTTAATGATCAAACAGAATTGGGGCATAAGCACATTTTCCATACAAAATGACACAAAAAACTAGCCTCAGAAAGCAGTCGATAGATAAAATCGACTCTCACATATAAACAAATATTCTCTCAAACATGTTACCATACTTTCAAT
Organism: Tachina lurida; assembly: GCA_944452675.1. NCBI lineage: Eukaryota > Metazoa > Arthropoda > Insecta > Diptera > Tachinidae > Tachina > Tachina lurida. Next base: position 143,310,220 of record OX101754.1, read on the forward strand.
AAATTTCATACATTTTGTGAACAAAACTACAAAGAAAAATAAGCACAAATGAAAATAAAACAAAAATTGGAGAGCATTTGAAGTTACTGCCTTAATGATCAAACAGAATTGGGGCATAAACACATTTTCCATACAAAATGACACAAAAAACTAGCCTCAGAAAGCAGTCGATAGATAGAATCTATTTTATTTTGAGAACTTTTTTTCTTATGCTCTCACATATAAATAAATATTCTCTCAAACATGTTACCATACTTTCAATAAATTTCATACATATTGTGAACAAAACTACAAAGAAAAATAAGCACAAAAGAAAATAAAACAAAAATTAGAGAGCATTTGAAGTTACTGTCGTAGTTTTTATTATGGGCTTTGTTAATTTGACAGCGATTTTTCCTGAAGTTGCGGACTTATTCTGTTTGATCATTTACAATACAACATGATATAAATATAGAAGGTAGTTCCCAAGGCACATTCACAAGGTAGTAGCGGAAATTCAGCTGAGCTATTTTTTTTTTTCAAATTAAAGTTCATCGGAAACTTCAAAAATTTTTTACGAAAGAGAAATTAAAAGAAAATGTTAAAAAAATTCAATATGAAAAATATTTTATTAAAAAAAATTCTGTGAAAACAAATTTATAAATATGAAAAAACTATTAAAAAATTGTGAGAAGTGCTAAACGTTGCAAATGTTGTTAGTGGTAGCTGCCGCGGAGAAATATTTTCAAAGTTATGTGAATAATTTTTATTATTGTTATGTTAAACAAATTCTATTTTTGAAGTTTTTGATGAACTACAACCCATGTTGTTTTTTTCATTGTTGTATTTTTTCATTGTTTTTGTAATCCTGATACTACCTGGAAATGAATCTGCCTTGGTACTTCCATTCTCTCTTTGTTTTTAAAAAATAAGTATTTTTGAAGTTTGTTTTTTGAGAGAAATAAAAAAAATGTTCCCATATCGTAAAAAATATAAGTCTTCCCTTATAAATTTTTTACAAAAATGTGTAATTATCTTAACAAAAATTTGAAAATATATAAAGTAATAATGCATGACTATACATCTGTGAAGTTTAAAAAGTGGTTATGTAATAACTTGGCGCATCTTTTTCAATTTTCTGCCTAAAATAAGTATTTTAACTATATTTTCATCCAAATTGATTGATGATTTTGATTTAGTTGACAATGAATTTTCATTAAGTTTAACAAATATTGATTGATATTACATCTTGTTTAATCTATATAATTCGCTTCTTGTTGATTTTAACATGTTTTTTCTAAAAAAATTACTTAAATACCCGATCAGATAATTTTGGCAAGTCTATTTCACAGATTTTGCAGGCTCTTAGACACTGTTGGCGGACACCAGATAATGTAGATAACTCAAAAAATGCTACATTCATATTTTTACAATGTTATTTTGTACGACCACTGTTTGTAATATGCAGCTCATTTTCGCTTTCCTTAACACAACAATACATTTACAATGCATTTCATTGCTTTTCAAGATAATAAAACATTTATCATCACAATTTTTTTTAAATTGTTTGAATTTATATAAAAAAAAAACTTCTGAAATAATTTTTCAATCAAATTTTCAAACAAACAGGAAACAGAGGGGAAATATTAAATTAATACAGTAGCACGATTTTATTGGAAACTTCAGAATACCTATCCTTGTCAGAAGGTGAATGTCAAGAAAAAATGAGAGAATGGAAGTACCTTCTATACCTATTTATATCATGCAATACAATATAATAATACCAAATACCTAATCATTTTTTTTTATAAATCAAAATATTGTTATAGGTACAGCACATTTAAGACTTTACTGTCAACGCCGTAATTTCAACTCTGGCATTTTTAGTCAGCTTTTATTTTAAAGAATCTACGACACTTACATACATATGTAGGTACATACTTAGTATGTAAGTGAATTTTATAAATTCCGGGAAATCCCGGTAAATTGAAAAATCATTCCTGCTTACCCGGGAATGAAAAAAAGCGGGAAAAGAAAAACTCTAGTATGTATGTATGTATGTATGCATGTCAAAATATGAGTACAAGAAAAATTATTCAGCATCCATGGCGTGGCAACTAGCACAACATCTCAGAAATTGTGAAATAGTTAACATATACATACATACATACATACATATTTACTTTGTTGAAAAACAATTGATCAAACAACAATTTTTCTTCAAAAACTACTGGAAACAAAATTTTAGCCTACATGTATGTACCTGCGTCAAAGCTTTGTTAATAAAAAAAAAATACTGAATGTACACTTGCTAGAATAAATATCCGTACAATCTTAAAAAAAAATCAAATGTGTTTAGTGAAGAAAAAATTAAACATTTTCCGTAAGGTATATTTTTGTAAAAGATGTATCGACATTTTCGCTTTCCTTTTTAAGTTGATACGAAAGTTTACAGCATTATATGCTGCCAAGAAAAAGTATTCGTACAAAACTAGTCTGGCGACTTCTACACTTAATGGTACTTCCTACAAAGCTTAAATCACTGCTTCTGTATTACACTAGGGGCCAATAATTGACCTCTCAATGATATGCCATTTCTCTTTAAAATCCACTTAAGTATCGAATTCATTTTTTCAGTACAAAGTTGAGAGACATTTAAATGCCCAACCTTGTGGACTTAAATCTCACTTAAGTTTTACGAGCGTACCATATGTTATTGTGCTTGTGTGTGTTTATTGAAAACATGTACATGAACATATACAATACATACTTTCATATCATGAAATATGTAAATAGCAAAATGCATTCTGATGCTCTCTCTTTGTTTCATAAAATGTGTTTTTATGCAATTTTAGTTTTCTACATTTTGATAACCTAACTTTTTTATTTATAATGAACAGCTGTTGTTTAAAAAGCCCTCCATAATACTGGGAAATTGCGTAGTGCTGCCATACTTTCAACGTAATTTAATAAGAACTTTAATTAACCATTGAAAAAATTAAGCTACATTTAAGTGCCACTTAAATTTAAGTGGCAATTAGCTAAATGACATATAATTGGGAAGTCATTTATTTCACTTTACTGGTAAATTTGCTTTTCAATACATATGTATGTATGTATGTGTGAAAAAAATTTCGAAAGAAGAAGAAACTGATACCGTGAAATAGCTATGTTAAAATACAGTTCAAACATACAAGTTCTAGTTCACCAAACCCTCGTTGTAGACGCCCCTCTAAGCATACTTCTCGTGAAAAACGGCTTATTTTCGGTTCTGTAAAACGAAATCCTAGAATTACCACCTCCCAAATCTGCAATAATATCAAATAATTTTTCGGGAACGACATCAATGAAGAAGATACAGTTCGAGAAATACATTTTAAGAAAAGCAAAATAAAAAAGCATTGAAGCTTGCAATTGAGTACATGAAAAAGGTTCCAGAGTTCTAGGAACAAGTTTTGTTTTCAGAAAAGCAAATACAGTGGAATCTCCCTTAACGGACGCGTCCCATAAGGCGGACACCCCCTTTATACAGACACTTTGGACAGGTCCCGTTTTGCCATATTTACTACATCAGATAACATATTTAAATGTGTGTATGGTAAACATTTCCTCACTTAAATAATGCTTTCAAACTAATTTTACGTCTACATGTGCGATTAACTTTTATATAACATGAGAGAGAATGTCGGCAGGATAAGAAAAATAAAATGTCGATATTTTTCTTCATCTTATAGGATTTAATTTAACGCAATTGTCATCGAGTTAACATCTACTGCTTTTGCATAATTAGTTAATTTATTTTTAATTTTTCATACGAATTTTAATTTATAAATCAATTAAATGCACTTATGTAAATAGTATATAAAATCGCAGAAGTTTATTAAAAAAAACATCGCTTTTAATTTATTTTAATTAACACGCACACATCCATACTAATATATTTTCATGTACGTGTGTTTTTTGATAGTTCATCTCTTATATTGTTGTTAGAATACTTCTGGTAACATCCATCTCATACAAATTCTTATAACTTTAATTTGACACTAGTTTGAAGTCTACACGTAACATAATTTTATCTGCGATTGAATTTGACAATCTCATGTTATATATTCATCGCATGACTTACATTTTCAAAATGTTATTGTCAAGACCAAAACACGCCAAACTAGAATGGAGGAATATATTACATATGTATATTGAAATAATATACCACTTATAAAACATTTTAAACTTTTATTACATATGAAAATAGTGCATATTTACATACGAGTATTAATGATTTTAAATTAGAGTTTCTACGCGGGAAAAAAATCCCGGGAATTCCCGGGTATTATTTTTTTCAAATCCCGGGAAATTTTCAACGGGAATTTTCGGGAATTTAATATTTACATTTTTGGAATTTGCTTTTTTTACATTGCTGTTCGTTGTTTTATTACTTAAAAATACAATTTTGTAACGATGCATAATATAAGACTCCAACAACTTCAAGCGTTATGAAATATTTTCAACCTAAAAACTCTTTATATGCAATAGTATCTTGTATATTGGCAAATGCCGGTGGAATTTCCATCCATGCTATAACTCAAAGCATATCTGCCGTATTCATAAAAAATATTTCAGGGGACAAATCACGACATTTGATACGACTCGTAATTTAAAAATATTTCAATAGGATATTTTTAAATTACGACTCATTTCGAATGCCGTGATTTGCCCCTAGGTTTCTTACAGGCTTATTTGACAAATTTCCCATAGAAATATGTCAAATAAGACTTTCATAAACCTAAAATAATTTTTATGAATACGGCGGTATGAATTTATTTGTTTTTGTTTTGTTTTTGAAATATTATTGTTCTTCGTTCAAACAAATGAAGTTGTTTTGTTTTTAATTTAAACTTTTGTATTTTTTATAAAATTATATTTTTTATTGAACCCATTTAATTAAATTCATATGTATTTGAAATTCCCGGGAATTCCCGGGAATAGAACATATTTTTTCTCGATTCCCGGGAACTGGAAAAGTCCGGGAAATTAGAAACCCTATTTTAAATCAATTGAATTGTTTATTTTTTTAATAAAAGTACTTAAAAGAAACTAACCATCTTAGGAAAATTTTACTCATTTAAATTTGTAGTTTTGACTTGACCGGACAGCCCCCTTGTACGAACACATTTCAATGGTCCCTTCGGTGTCCGCTCAAGAGAGATTCCACCGTACAGCATTTTTGGTATGAAAGGTAAAAAATTAGTGCGGCCAAAAAATGGTACTGCGTTGAATTAAGAAAATTGTATTCCAACAGTTAAACATTAAGGAGGTTGCTTTAGTGTGGCTACAAATCTTGTCTTTATTGTGTTTAAAATGCTCAAATTGATTTTAAATTGGGGAGCAACTAGATCTACGAGACGTCGTTTGATTCCAACGCGACAACGATCCTAAGCATACGGTCCGTAATGTAAAGCTTTGGTTGCTTTATAACACGAAAAACCAACTATAATCACCACCTTAAGAACTGGTTCTAATTATTAAGCATATCTGGGACTTACTGGTATATAAAGTTCTAAAACACGATATAAAGTAAAAAAAAATTGCAAATATGTACATATGTATAATCATCAGGGAAAAGTGGTGTCCAATAACTAAGGAAGATAGATCTAAGTTAGTTATATCTATGACAAATCGTCTAGCAGAGGTTCTCAAACATAACTGATATTTCACAAATTACTAACTCCTGGAAAATTTTTAATAATTTTGGTTTTTATTTAATTTAATTTTCGTGTAGGTACGAATACATTTTCTTGTGTATTTTGCTTTATTTTAAGCTTTTTTTATTGTAAAAATTTATAGAGATTAAATAAACTTTCAAATGCAATGCATGATAAATAACAGAATGCTCTAATAATTTGAAATTAGAGATATTAGTAAATTTTTTGGATTTATTGCATTAATTTTCTCAGTCCAAAATTTTTTTAAATTAAATGTAGGGATATTTTTTCTAGCAAGTGTAGGTATGTATATCAATTTTTCTTCAAAAACAACGGAAAACCAAATATTAGCCTACATGTGCCTGTTTAAAAGTTATATACATACATACATACATACATACATATATGTATGTATGTACTTGTTATATACTATAAAAACTGCTGCGGCGATGAAAACACACTAAATTTCAAGGCCCTACACATTCATGCCAGTGCTGCCAGAATGATGATTTTATCATATTTTTGATGATTTTTGGACCAATATATGACTTCATGATTTATTTTCTGGAATGATGATTTTTAATTTTGCAAATTATGATTTTTAGTTTCAATACGTACATACATACAATGTATGTAAAATTTTCTTTGCTGTTCAACCATGTTTATCAGTAGCTATATATGTATGAAGAAAACACTTTTGTATCAGCTTGTTATATATTGCCTTCATTCACTTAACTTATGCACTAGTGTGTCTCGCAAAAAAAAGTTCGCCTCGCACCACCGAATATAAAGCATTGTTGGAAGGCAGATTCGAAAAAAAATTTTTGTGGGATGTAGGGTTCACCTAAATACATCTTTCATTATATCTCCGACACTTACATTCGGAACTTAAAGTGTGATATATCGAAGTTTTTGTCTTGAGGACACCAATGTTTTGCTTTAATAGTCCTTGACCTTAAATATCCCGCTGTAGTATTTACCCACCAGATCTCGGTTTCTACCATCCCAATTTTAGAAAATTAAAGCTCGCAAAAATCACTAAACATTTGCAAAGAAATTATTTCAACAATTCTAGCAAACTTTAATTTTATTTAAGTAAATGCTCTATTGGGATCATTGCTTGGTAAACAGAAAGAAAGAAACAGAATCTGGCCAGGAATTGCATACACTGTAAGTTTATTATATTATCAGTTTTTAACTACTCTTAATTGTGTTCCGCATTATGTAACTGTAAGCATTTAACTAATAACTCGGATCTTTTAATGCTTATTCCGTTTAGTCATGTCAATAAAAATTACGAACGAATTCCAATGAAAGAAACGTCAGCGAATATAGGAGGCTGGAATGTTCGAGGCGATCAGTTGTATAAGTTGAGATATGATGAGTAAGCACTAGAAGAGGGTATTTGAAGTAAATGACTATTAAAGAAAAAATGGGTTTGTCGAGACAAAAACATCGATATATCATACTTTAAAATCTGACTGTAAATACCGAAGAAAAGACAAAAAATTTAAAAAGCCAACTACATTCGGCAAAAAAAAATATTTTTTAAAATAGTTCTGCTGGAATTATTGAAATATTTCCTTAGCAAACGCTTAATGATTTTTTGCGAGCTTTAATTTTCCTGAAATCTGGGTGGTACATTAGCGTGGTAGGAACTGAGATCTGGTGGGTAAATAAATACTAAAACGAGATATTTGAAGCAAAACATTGGTCTTCTCGAGACAAAATATCGATATATCACACTTTTAGATCCGACTGAAAATGCCGAAGATATAATGAAAAATTTATTTTAGAGACCCTTACGTTCGGCAAAAAAAATAAAACTGCGAACTGTTTTGTAATGCGAGGTAGTCCCTTTTGCACCCTGTGTCTTAGATATACAAAAATGCATCATTGTTTTAGGCATATACAATGAGCAATTTTATTTTTTATAAATATGTCATTTGTTGTTACTTTTTTTATTTGAAAAAAAATTGGACTTGTGATGATTTTTTTCTTAGATATACAAAAATGCATCATTGTTTTAGGCATATACAATGAGCAATTTTATTTTTTATAAATATGTCATTTGTTGTTACTTTTTTTATTTGAAAAAAAATTGGACTTGTGATGATTTTTTTCTTCAAAATATGATTTTCTTTCCGAGAAATTATGATTTTCTTCGCAAATCTTCGGGCAGCCCTGATTCATGCACAAAAATTTTAATTCATTAGTCATGTTTTACACTTGGCAGTTTTTCTTGAAGCAGTTCTCTTCAATTCTCTTTTAAAACTGCCCATTTGTTTACACTCAGACGGTTTCTTGTTCAATTTTCGTATTGTTTTAATGCAGCGAATGAAATAACAAAACAGAATTGAAGTAACTTTTCTGTACAGGCAAGTCAGTACCCCTCTTCTTTCTTCATTCCTTTCTCTCCTATAAACTCAGACTTGCTTCAAGTAAAACTGCCGAGTGTAAAACATGACTTAAGAGCTAAAACGATTGACGAGAGAGTCGTGAAACTCAAAATTAGGGCTGCCATATAAAATTATAGAAAATACGTCGAAATCCCGATAAAATACGTATTAATCGTCATTTCATACTCTAAAAATCACCAGAAAAATCATACAAATCAAAAGGTATTTTTTTTTAAAGAAAAATATTTGAATAGTCGTTTTTTAATACTTCCCGACTATAAACACAGAGCTTGAAGGAAAGGTAAAATCACTTATTGGGAACCAGTGCATTGAGGGACACGAACGTGTTGCTGAGAATGTGCCAGTGAATGAAGTTTATAACAAATTTCTAAAAATAGTTACAGTATACAAAGTTCATATTCGTACACCCTCAACTTTAAAAAAAAACTCTTGTAATTAAATAAATAACTATAATATTTTCATATTTCTTGTACGAATTTATAGAAGGAGGCTCTATTTAACAATAATTTTATGAAAACAAAAAAAAATCAGCGGAATTCACTACATATCCTTAAGAAACAAAATTTACGTTGGTACACTACCAGTGATGCCAACAATTCAGAGGCAAAACGAGCCAACCGAGTAGTCAAAAAGACCTAAAAAGAGCTAAATTTAAAAATTTGGCATTTTTCCGTTTTAAATCTATGAATGTATTTATCATTCAATTTGTACTTCAAGATTTTTTAACATTAATAAAAATAATAGTAAGAAAAAATAAAAGATCCATTGCTAAAAACGGTGTATGTACTGCAGCATATATAGATTTGCGTGGGCAATTTGCGTTTGTGTTGGAACGTCTGGTGAAAATGATATGTCAGGCTAGGATATCACAATATCGTTAAATGGAGCCATAAATTTTTTATGCTTTTGAGTCTCCGAATGGAGTACTTAATCAAAATGTTTCGCTTTTATATGGATCTTTTGTTGTTTTAATCTATTTTTTAAACGGGGATTTGATTCCAAAATTTCCCGATATTTTTGGCTGTAAGAATCCATTTCAATAATTTATCAAAAATTGTCTAATTATTCAGAAACGAATACACTAAATACATTAATACATCTAACATATGTAGTTGCAAAAATGTAAATGCCTGAAAGACGAAACAATAGGCTAAAAACGGGAAAATTTACTATAAAATGCGAAAAGTGCTAAACGTGCCATTTCCACAATTGAAAAGAGCTGTGTCAGCTTTTTCTTTAAAAAAGAGCTAAAGGGAAAAATTTCGAGTTAGGCGCAATCAAAAAGAGCTAAATCTAGCTCCAAAATAGCTAAGTTGGCATCGCTGTACACTACAAAAATCCTAAAAATTAATTTAAAAAACCAATTTTAATATAAAAAATGGATACATTTTTCTGTTGTAATTACATCAATTTCTAATCTGATTTTTTTTAATTTAAGGTGTACGAATATGAATTTTGTTTTTAAAAATAGTAAGTCCTGCTTTCTTTAAAATAATGTTTAATAAAATTTATTTTTATCCAACTATTTTTTAAATACAACCTCTTTAAACAAAATCTTGCAAGAAATAAGTAATTTAAGATATTACAAGGCAGTGGGTTGCTTTGATTGAGGGTGTACGAATATGAACTATGTACACTGTACATTAGAGTGGTTCGAAAAAAAATTGTGCCAGTCACCCCCTAGGATTAAAGATAATGTAAAAACAATTCCAACAATTTTTAAAAGTCATGACTAGAATGTGACGTGGTATTAAAAAACTATTACGGACAGAAATGTAGCCCTTCGAGAGCCATAAACAAAGGTATACAAAATGTTATGATCGGACTAAAAATGGCGACACAGTGAACAAAATACTAAAAGGGCGGCGTGGCAAAAAAATAAAAAAACTATTTTTGGAATTGGGGTAACTGGCACAATTTTTTTTATATGGAAGACGAACCACTCTACTGTACATACCTAACGTGACCATTTTTTCGTAAATCAAAGCGGGACACCGCAAAATAATAAAGTACAGAACAAAAATGTTTAACTTTTTTACATTTTCAAACATGTTTATTATGCTACAAGAAATTTCCCATTTCCCATTATCCTTCCGGGACACCGGGACAGTGAACTGGAAATCGGGACTGTCCCGCCGAAATCGGGACGGATGGTCACATTATACATACCATACCATACAAAGTGGTTAATTTATTTTAAATAATATCGAAAATAATATTTTTCGAACTCGATTTATGTATGCAACCCCTGCGTTGCTTTCAAATTATAAGCTCCATCCCTGGGTCATCCATCAATAGTGATTGATAATTTCGAAAAAATTACATTAAGGAATATTTAACCAATTTTAAATGTCAACCACATGTGAATAAAATTCACATTACAGCTGCTGCGCCCACCTTATAAAGTACGTGCATAAATTGAAGGCGAAAATTCGAACAAAAAATCACTCACAAGCTCGATGGAAACACTTTGAAATGGTTTACTTAAACCTACTTGATTTAAAGTCGGTGGAAACATGCTATAAACCATTTTAGCAACTTAAGTATTCTCATCACATCAGAGGTGTATTTCAAAGCAAACATTGCCAGAATTAATGTTATTTATTGAAGGTATTAACACTTTTACAAAAACAACCAATATAAACTCAAGAAATTTTCATGTTGTTTTTGTAAATATTGTACAATTGCAACAATCAGCTGGTAAAGCAAAACCAAACAAAAAATAAACAAACCTGTTACCGCCACCGCGTCCACATACGAAACAATTTTGCTTCATTATAAAGGTTCAGTTAGCCGACTGCATTAGAATGTAACTGCAACGTAGGAAACAGCTGATCGATATTTTTATGTGAAAAGTAGGTTGCGTTACATTACAGCTCTATAACCACTTTACTTTTCACATACATACCAATATCGATCAGCTGTTTGCTACTGGTGCAGTTGCATTCCATTATAGTCGGCTAACTGAGCCTTAAAACTAAATACTTTTGCCTACAAATTATAATTTTCGAAATTTGTTAAAAATTATACTTAGGAACGATATTAACATACCTACATATATATGTATGTATGTATGTATGTATGTATATGTAGATATATACATCCATGCATACACATTAGAGCGACTAAAAAAAAGAAAGTGATTTTGTTATTCCTCTGAAAATAAAGCTTGATATGTTTTATGATGTTTCGCAAAATATTTTGGTTTTAGCATTGACCATGCGTCGTGAGCTCGACCATTTTTAAAAAAGGTATTTTTTCAGTTTTTCGAATTTTTTTGTACTTTGCTTCAAGACGACATAAATAAAATTTGGTATCACCGAAAAGAGTTTTTTAAGCAGCATCCAATGGTATATAAAACGTGACCACTTGCGACCTACTAATTGAGATATTCAACTAAACACATATTTTCGTTTCGGGTTTTCATACAAATTGTACTTATTAACCGATCAGTTAATCGGGTAGTAATTAACAGGTTAACCGATTAACGCGAAAAACTATTATAGTGGCACCATTGAAAAATAATAATCATCTGTTCATTTGTTTCATTTATATTTATTTTTTGTTTTTTTATTGAAATTGGTAATTATATAATAGTCATTTTTACTGTTCATATGTATTTATTATATTGTTTAATGTAATGATGTTTATTTTTTGTAGTTAGTGGTCGGTAGTCGTTAAAAGAATTAAGTAGCTGGCGACTTGGCTATTTTTGTAGCCAGATACTTTTGTAGTCGGTAGTCGATGGTCGGTAGCCTTTGATTGTGTTTATAGCATTACTAAAAATATCAACAAATACAGTTTTTTTCTTACTAACCCTGTGTTTCACAGGATGATAAAAATTGTTTCGACTCGAAAAGTTCTCACATTCCCTACAGAAACGAGGCACAGGTTTTTTCTCCTTTCTTTTATTAATTGCAATATATTTGATGATAATTAGCAATATTTTGAACGCTTTAATAACAATATTGTACACATATCGCACACTAAATCATAAAGAGTCACAACTCAAAATTATAAAAGTGCTTTTGCTTTTTTATAAACCAGTTAATTGAAGAAATCTAGGTATAACGACCTCCACAATTTCTTGAAGAATAGAAAATACCGTTATGCTTGTTTTTATGTCACATACTTGTGTCATTTGTACAGTATCAACAGTTATTTGCAACTACCCAGCATCTGAAATTTTTTGATATGTGACTCTTTATGATTTAGTGTGCGATATGTTTATAATAAATAAAGACATACTACGTGTCAGGTGGTCTAATTTAGACCACTGGGCGATCCTAGTACATATAAATAATTTTGTTTCGTAACTTTGTTTTTCTATGAATAATGAATGTGTTTGTTGTATTCAAAATATATAAAATAATTATGTATAACTATGTAATAGGAAATAATTATAAAACTTTTGTTTGTGAAACTCTTTCAAAGACGATTTTTAATAAATACCGACATATAAACAGCTATTCGTGTCTGTCATGACTTTCACATCCATGTGAAAGTGAATCCTTTCCGCATTCACTTCCGAATAATTTTTTCGTTTTACTTTCGACTGCTCCAAACAACGTGAAAGTAAATAGAATCGCATTTTTTCCACAATAAAATTAATTTATTTTAAACAAAATCTTGTTTAAAACTAGCCTTGATATCTCATCTACCTAATCCGGAAATTTAAACCAATACATATTTGGTTTTAATACATAGACAAAATATTCGGAAGTATGCAGACACCAAATCTTTTTTTTTTTTGAGATTCGGAAATTTTCATGCTAATTGAAAACGTTCGAAAGTCATGACAGACACGATTGTCTTTTAATGTTGAAAAAACCCAGATTCCCGAAAAATCTCTGAATCTCAAAAAATTTCGGGATCCCGAAAAGTCCCGAAATTCCGAATCACGAGATTGTAAAAATCAGTCTCGATTGGCATCCCTAGTACGTATACACATATACTTATGTATGTATGTAAGTCTACAAATTATTGTCGTTTAAAATACTTTTGTTTTAGCTTAACGGTTAAAATTTAAATTCTTGAAAGATATTTGTTATTCACTCAATTATGTTTTTTACTGTTTCTCCGCTCACGGAAATTTTATATAAAAAGGCCTCTTTTTTGCTAAATAATTCAGTCGTGAAATCGAAGTCTAACTAAACGTGCATACAGCAAATACGCTGCGAAAACAAAAATAAAAAATATATACATACATATATACATATATTGTAAAAAGCTATAAATTTTTTTTGTTAAAAAAAAAATATGGCCAACAAAGAAGTTTGTAGAACATTTAGCAAGCTGTCGCTGTTGAAATACTGCCTGCTCATAGTAAGTTTAAACTATTGCTATTTAAATTAATTAAAAAATAAATATTTTTATGTACTGGGCCGTGTGAATAAAAAGGTAGCCAAAGCTAATACTATCAAATTTAAAGTTTAGTCTTTGCTTTGAGGAGAGTAAAAATTTCAGTTAAAGCTAATACTTTATACTGATAAAAAGAAACAAGTATGTACATATGTACATATGTACTTTTTTCAGTTTTGATGCATTAAACACATTCACCACAGCAGGCTACACGAACACACGACTTCAAATGCCGCTAGCAGCATTTGTCGCCTCGTAGCCAGCTACTTAATTATTTTGGAGACGGCAGCAGCACCATCTGCACCTGATATTCAAATACAAATATGTACATACATAGTTCAGTATTGCCACTTTCATATATTTTGCATTTATAAAAATTAATTTTTCTTTTAAAATGTACTTATTTCACATAAAAGTACAATAATGAATCAATTTATTCTTTACATCAATTTTTGGATATTGTTTCTAGTAAATAGTATGAAATAATTGTACGATATCATTCATTCACCATTTTGTATTATACTGGTAACACTGCATTTGCTCGTTGTAGCCAGAGAAATAGAAATTAGTTTAAAGTTGGCGACAGCTACAACGGTGGTCGTGCAGTCGTGTAGCCTGCTGTCGTTAAAATAATTGTTACCATAAGAATGTGTGTATTCTATTTTTGACAGATTGTAGCCCGTAGCCTGCTGTGTCGAATGTGTTTAATGCATGACTTAGAGAAGATGTGAATAAAAACAAGCGAATCCTTAAAATTAATACGAGTAGTTTATGCTTACACACAACATCTCTACTTCTGAATTTATTTAAAAGCAGCAGTTAGTCAAACCAAAAACTGTTTGAACATGTCGACTAATGAAGTGCTTTGTTGTGTATAACTTTTCGCTTATTGCTTGTGCTTTGACTGCGACTGGATGCATTTTAAGAAGAAAAAGCGTAAGTGAAAGCAAAAGTAATTACACAAATGAGAAGTTTTTAAACGCTGCTTTTTTTAAGCATGCGATTGAGGTGCTGGAAGTTTAAAAAATAAATGTGATTAGGACCTAAACCTTAGGCGGAATTTCATTTTAATTTTAAATGAACAAACAGAATAAATGATCAAACAGAATATGTCCGCAACTTCATAAAAAATCGTTGTCAAATTAACAAAGCCCATAATAAAATCTACGGCAGTAACTTCAAATTCTCTATAATTTTAGTTTTATTTTCTTTTGTGCTTATTTTTATTTCTAGTTTTGTTCACAAAATATATGAAATTTATTGAAAGTATGGTAGCATTATTGAGAGAATATTTATTTATATGTGAGAGCATAAGAAAAAACGTTGTCAAAATAAAATAAATTCTATCTATCGACTGCTTTCTGGTGCTGATTTTTTGTGTCAATTTGTATGGAAAATGTGTTTATGCCGCAATTCTGTTTGTTCATTAAGTCTGAAATCTACGGCATTAACTTCAAATGCTCCCTAATATTTGTTTTATTTTCTTTTGTGTTTATTTTTCTTTGTAGTTTTGTTTACAAAATGTATGACATTTATTGAAAGTATGGTAGCATTGTTGAGAGACTGACAATTTATATGTGAGAGCATAAGAAAAAACGATCGCAAATTAAAATAGATTATATCTCTCGACCACGGATGGAAATCATGGTACAATTGTACTTTTTATGGTACATTTTTGACCTCGTTGGTATAGCGGTACTACCGCGAGTTACTTGGTACAATTTAAAAATGCCAATGCTCCACTATATGGAATCATTAATTTGGCCTATGTTGTCTTTAATTTTTTTGTGTGTGTCTTATTTTAGACGGTAAGCTTCTCTGTTTTTGTTGCAATGCTGTTGTCAAGGCAAATTCATGTACCAGGTGGTCTGGTCTGATCTACGACTGTAGCCTTATGAATGTAATATTTAATATTTTTTTTATGTTATATATTTTTTATACTAAATTTTTACACACAGTTTTATTAAGTTTCTGTTTTTATTGTTTACTTCTGAATTTGTATACATTTTCTTACGTTTCCGTTCTCATTAACAAATATTAAAAGAAATAGTAGGTATGTACCGTCATGGTCCAAAAAGTACATTTTTTTTCAAAGTTGATACAAATTCCAAGAAGTAATTTTCCTTCCCTGCTCTCGACTGCCTTTTTGGGTCAATTTGTATGGAAAATGTGTTCACGACGCAATTCAGCTTGATCATTTATTTTGTGAATTGGTGAATTTATCAATCCTAGGTGGATTGATAAATTCATTTTAGTGTTTTATGGCATCGCCAAACATGTTTAATTTCGTATTTGTTCAGAATTTTAGCGATCGATATTTAGCTTTAGCGAATTAGAGAATAAATGAGCTGCTCAAAAGAAACCACGCACTGCTTTTGTGACCCATACATACTATGTATGTACGAGTATGTACATATGTATGTACATATATTAGGGTGTTTGATTTATTCCAAAGATGTGTTTTTCATATTACTTTAATACAAAAGTAATAGGTATCAAACTTTAAGAAAATTTTACAAGAATCATAATTATTACTTTTATTAAAAATACAATAGCAATTCACTAGCTCAGTGCCTGGTTTCCGTAAGGAATGTGAGAACTTTTTGAGTTTGAGTCGAAACATTTTTCTCATCCTGTGAAACACAGGGTGAATAAGAAAAAATCTATATTTTTGGTCATATTTTTTGTAAGTTTATTTAAGTTTTTATATGAATAATCCTGTGTAAAATAAAACAACCAATATAATTATTTAATTTTTCTCGATGCGCGAACTTCTCACAAGCTACAGAAACGAGGCACAGGGTTGTATCTTGCCAAAAGTCGTTCAGTTATGTAGGATATAGTTTACTAGCTTCAAGCATAAGGAAAAAAGTACGCATGACTTCCAAAATTGTTATTTGGATTATCGATAGACTGCAATTAACTTAAAATTCGTTTGCTCATTATGTATTAAATAATTTAAGGAGCGAATCGACTAATTCGAACTGAATTCGCTACATTCTCAGCTTAGTTTATTCGTCTTGTTAGAATTCAGGCAGCACAAGATGTTTGTATTTGTATTTAATTGCGAAAATCATCTTATTAAACTTATATTATTAATTTTTCTAGGTGATTGTAACGCAACAAACTAGCTGCGCTTTTAATAATCAAAACAAACAGAGTCAACGGAATGAAAACCCATCAAATATTTTGAGTTCAGAACCAGAAAAACTAATTGAAGGCAACGACATTTCACAGAACAACCAAGATATCGATGGGGATAGTCGTAATCGAAAATCCCTTCATAATTTTTTTAAATCTGGTGAAAATTATGTTGATTTAGGATTTGAAGTATTCAACAATATAACTGATCACTTTAATAATAAAATTGATTATTTTACGGATTCAGAAGGTCGTGAATTTGTGAAGGCAGCTACTAAGGCCAATTATGTACATAAAAAATTTAAATCAGAATAACCACAATCATATAACATCCATAACTACTACAAAAAGCAGTGATCCTACGAATTCCATAAAAAAACGCACATCAACACACTACCGGCTTTTAGTAAAAATAAAGGTTATCATTATAAACAGCTACAATCGAATTTGCTCCGCCACCATTTCCATAGAAATCGTTTTTAAAACAGCACATAAGGATCAGTATATTTGCCACGCATCCTGAAGGACAAATCGAAAACCAACTCGAAGAATGTGTGCTATATAAAAACAACCATTCCACCACTATGAAAAACATGCTAAATGAAATATGAGAAAATTTAAATATTTAAGAAAAAATATGTATGTACACCAATACCCCGGTTTGCATCGGTAATTGGGACCGGAGAAACGCGACGCAAACCGAAGCACGATTTTCCATACCCATACATTTGTATTGATTTTCATTTGATTGGTTTCGAGATTCATAATTTTAGCTGCAAAAATATATTTTTTAATAAAAAATACCATTTGATTTTTATTTTTTAACAGTTTTTATTAAAATAAATATATAACAATTCATTAGAAAAACGTAAAAAAACACGACAAACATATTATAATTTAAATTACAGTTCGTATGATGAGCAAATTATTTGTCTTGACAAAAGTTAAAATTTATATGAAGAAGTAGCACTAACATTTTTCAGAGTTTTTTATAAATGAAGTTTGACAAATGTTGTAACAAAAAATTTGTTCGTCAAGACGCCCTGTTAAAAATAAGAAATTCAAAGTAAAAAGCAAAAGTCTACATCGATGTGTTGATATTTTTATTCTGAGTTTGTGTCATCTAAATCGATTACCATTTCTATGGTTGGATTTATCAATCTTGTTGATTTTTGTATGAAGTTATCCAAAGTTTGTTGGATTGTAACAGCTTTTTTTTCCTAATAAATTTCCTTATAACAATTAATAGCGTCGGCCACATTTCTAGACACTTTTAAACTGCGATCTTCGTCCGGGTCATTGTTTTCAAAAATGTCCATTGCTTGCGATATCAACTGCTTCGCTTCAGAAATTTTAGCAGCAGTAAATTTTTATTTCTTCTGTTTCGACCTCAAGCGGAAGTGCTGCATCAACCAGCGCATTGTTACTGTGAATTGCAATCAAACTTTCATTATTTAGCTCTTCGTCGTATAATAGGAGCTCATTAATATCTTGTTCTTCCATTCCATAAAAATTTGCATTTCCAGCTGACTCTGCAAGTTATTTACATATGTGTGGAACATCATTAATATTTACCATATCTTTGAGAATGCATTCGGGCCATAATTGACGCCAAGTTCCGTTCATGCACGATTCTTTTACTTCTTTCCAGGATAGGTTTATATTATCAATAGCCATCATGATATTGTAATTCTTCCAAAAATCTTTCATGGAAGGCAAATTATCTCCGTCAGTTGCTTTAAGAAGTTGACTAAAAGTTCGTCGCAGATAGTATGACTTGAAGTTGGATATAACACCTTGATCCATTGGTTGTATCACAGATGTGGTATTTGGGGGCATAAAAATAACTTTAATATTTTCCGAATAATCGTCAGAAAAAACAGGATGACCTGGTGCATTGTCAAGTAACAATAGCACTTTAAACTCAATATTTTTTGAAGAACAATAAGCTTTTAGCTCGGGAACAGCACAATTTTCCATCCAATCTCTAAATAAGGATGCAGTCATCCATGCTTTTTTATTTGCACGCCAGTGAACAGAGAGTTCGCTCTTTTTAACATTTTTAAAAGCTCTCGGGTTTTCAGAGTGGTAAATTAAAAATGGCTTAAATTTAAAATCTCCCGCTGCATTTCCTCCCAAAAGAAGTGTAAGCCTATCTTTACTAGATTTATAACCAGGCGAAGATTTTTCGGACTTAGAAATGTACGTTCTTCCTGGCAAACGCTTCCAAAAAAGTCCCGTTTCATCAGCGTTTAAAACTTGTTGTGCAGAAGGCGGGTATTCTTCCTTCAATAATTGCTTTTAATTCAAGTTTGAATTTTTCTGCAGCTGAAGTATCTGCACTAGCAGATTCCCCTTTTAATGCAATGCTGTGCAAATTTCCACGGGTTTTAAAACGGTCAAACGAACCTCTGCTTGCTTCAAATTCTTCCGCACTTTCGGCACTTGTTAACGGATAACTTTCTTTCAAATCTTCAAATAAAATTAAAGCTTTCTTTTGAATTACCATTTGACTTAATGGCATTCTTCGCCGATTTTGGTCTTCTATCCAAATGCTAAGAAGTGACTCCATTTTTTTCCATTAAAGGACTTCCCATTTTTCTGACCTGCTTATGTTGTAACGATGTTGCGGTTTCAGCAAATTTTTTAATTTTATCAGCGTCTCTGGAACAAATGGATTTTATTGTAGAAGGGGCAAGTCCATGGTTTCTTCCAATATCAACGGCCTTTTCCTCTGATTTAAAACGTTTCAAAATGTCCAGTTTTTGTTCTAAGCTTATTTGCTTTCTTTTTTGACTCATTGCTGCAAAATATTTACATTAAACTTCACTTCACCAAATGGAATTTGAAACTGCTAAAGATATTCAACTTGCAAACAGCAGACAACCTTCACATACATATTTGCATTAGACTTAAACGGGATTCCCCTTTTTCTGTTTTGGCTTCGTACAAACCTTTTCATGTTAACGACGCAAATCGAAGCCACTAACGATGCAACTTTGAAGCCATGCGACGCAAACTGAAACAAAACGACGCAACTTCGAAATCACAGAAATCTTAAAAAGACGCAACTTCGAAACAACGCAAACCGAAGCGACGCAAACCGTGGTATTGGTGTACCTACTAATGATGTGCGAATATTCGTATTCGTATTCGGATTTCCGAATATTCGCCCCTTCTTAGATATTCGTAATCGCCAAATTCAGACGAATGCGATTACAAATATTTTGATTTTTTAAATAAATGCTATACAAATATTAGTTTACAATAATTTAAAAACAGAAATCTATTTTAATTAAAAGAAAAAACGGTATTCTTGTAACTAACTTAAAAAAAATAAATTTCTTGTACAACTAAGATTAAAAAAGTTAATGCACTTTACTTCGCCTCAAGAGAGGAATGTTTAGCTTCAAAAATAAAACTTTAATAGGTCTCCATCAAACCTATTACGATAAAGTGTGTAAACAAAACCAACATCACGGAACATTTCGCTCATTTACTTCAATAGTGTCACAACTCAAAGAAGCCACTTTTGCAGAAAACGCTTAAAGTTTTCAATTTACATACAACTCAATGCAGACAGGAAAAAATGTTCTTCACTCACGAGGTGGTAGAAAAACCTATTTATATGAAATTTGTATACAAGATAAAATACGAAATGGCGAATTATTTTGAATTTTTGAGTTAGGACACTATTGAAGTAAATGAGCGATTTGTTCCCTCGGAACCACTGTTGCCAGATAATTTGATCAAAAATCTGCAAAATTTGGCTAAAAAATCTGAAAAATCTGCAACAATAAAAACACCTTCATTTTGAAATGTTTTTCATTTTGTTTTCGAATTAACATAAATTATCTTGCTATACAATATACCGTCATAGGCCATGCGAAACGCAGTCCAACACCGTGGATAAGCAATGAAACCCTGGAGGAGATAAAACACTGCAAACGACTGCACAAAACTCTCCTACGGGCAAGAACAAATGAAGCAAAAACTACAGCCAAAACTAATTACCGCGCTTCTGCCACACTGATTAAACGTTTAGTTCGTAAAGATAAGTGCAATTACTTTAATAGTCTAGCCCAACAAGCTGAAACCGCTGCAAGCATTGGTAATATGCGAGGAGTATACGAAACCATAAAAAAATGAGTGGTAATAACATAAGATCTACTGCAACAATCAAAGATGAAAACGGAGCCGAATTAACGAACCTCGAACAATAATTGGACCGTTGGCGAAGATTTTTTAGTAGTGAAGTCTCTACAACCGACGAAACACAATCAATTACTACAGCCACAGTTGTTCGTCGCAATCCAAGAAGAGATATTTCCACGGCCCGCCTTCCTGTGAAGAGATTGTAACAGCCCTGAAGTCGCTCAAAAATGGCAAAGCAGCCGGTCCCGACAATATCCCCGCGGAACTGTTTCGATATGGATCAGAGCCCATTGCCCAAGCTATTTGCCCAATTATCAGAGAAGCTTGGGTTACAAACAGCTTTCCCACGGAATGGAAAAAGGGAATAATGATAACAAATCCCAAAGAAGGGGGACCTTACCCAATGCAAAAACTGGCGGGGAATAACATTATTAAATGCAATCAGCAAAGTCATGGCAAATTTGCTACTCCTACGCATCTCCCCTGTGCTTGACTCCATTTTACGAAAGGAACAAGCAGGTTTCCGTCCAGGGCGATCTTGTGCCGACCACATTAACTCCTTGCGCATAATCATCGAACAGTCAGTAGAACTCAACACGCACCTATATCTTTTATTCATCGATTTTGAGCGAGCTTTTGATACTGTCTCTCGCCGCGCTATGTGCAACGCTCTTATTGGCAAAGGTATACCTACAAAAATTGTTACACTCATTAGTGAGTTATACAGAAGTGCAGAAATTACAGTTCGCTTTAACGGAAGGGAAAGCATACCTTTCGAGATCCACAAAGGTGTTAAACAAGGTTGTATCCTTTCACCCACCCTCTTCCTAATCATCCTGGACTCTGCTTTAGAATCAACAAATAGACAAGCACCTTATGGCATTTGCTGGAACGTCAATGACGTACTTTGTGATATCGATTACGCTGACGACATTTGCTTTTTCGCCCATAGTTTCGAACACATTGAGGCTAAGCTGAAATGCCTGGCAAAAAATGCTGCTAAGGTCGGTCTGCGTATAAATACTAGAAAAACCAAGCTTATGCGAATAGGCACAACAAATTTAAATCCGCTTATTATAGACGGGCAGACCATTGAAGATGTCGACAGTTTTTGCTACCTAGGCAGTAAAATAACTAAAGATGGGGGATCGGAGGCTGACATCCGCGATCGTATTAACAAGCCCAGAAGTGCTTTTCTCACACTGAATAAAATTTGGAGATGCAACAACATCACGTGCAAAACTAAAATAAGAATTTTCAACTGCAGTGTGAAATCCATTTTACTGTATGGCTGTACAACTTGTAGTTTGACACAAGCGACAACTCGCAAAATTCAAGTTTTTATCAATCGCTGTCTACGTCAATTATTAAGAATTTTCTGGCCAAACCGAATTTCAAATGAAGAGCTATTACTACGGACTAATACTAGTCCTATCGAAATAGAAGTCCGAAGAAGAAAATGGACCTGGTTAGGCCACATCCTACGCCGCCCGCACAATGATATTGCTAGAGCCGTCTTGGACTGGAACCCCCAAGGGCATCGTAGAAGAGGCCGCCCAAGAAACACCTGGATACGATGTACGAAAAGAGAACTAGAATCAGTCCAAATATCCTGGAATCACGCAAAAACATTGGCCAACGATAGAGTTAGATGGAGAGAGCTTGTCGATGCCCTATGTTCACTTTGAACTTTTTATAATTGTTTCATGTACTATTACATAATTCAGTTGTAAATAAAGGACATATTTATATATATATATATATTAGACTGGCCGTACGATGTATGGCTTGTTTTTGTTTTTGGAAAATAAAATTTTATTTTTTCTTAAAATGTTTGTTTTGATATAAAAACAAACTCCAGAAATTTTCAGCCAAATCCTATGATGCCTAGTGGTGCCTAGTTGACCTTGAAGTTTACTACGCCAAAAAGTTTTTTTTCTTATGCGTTGCACAAAGTTTGTTCTACTTTGACTAAAAAAAAATGTGCAACAGATTTAATTTTATTATATTATTACTATTAAATTTGTTATATACATATAATTCATTCAAGGAATAGCTTTTTTCTATTCTCTTTACATTACTCTCTCTTTCGCTTCAAAAAAAATAATACATAATTGTTAAAAAAAAATTATTTGCTTAAAAACTTATTTGATACAATTGCTACATGCTACAGAAGAGCAAATCTAACGGGACATTAAAGCAAGTTGAGATGATGAGAAACATGCTGCAAAAAAGAAATACAAAGTCTAAAAGAACTGATTACCGTTATTTAGATGATCTTAATGGCGAGTATACACGATACTACAAATCGTACGATAAATCGTACAAGTATGAAATTAGTAACGTGTATCATGTTGTCGTACTTATGAAGTATACTTTGTAGTATGAAAATCAAAAATTTTTGATTTCTGTGGGCGGAGCTTCGCTAAGTACGATAATAAGTATTGTGTATCATGCTGTTGTACAGCGAAATTAGTTTTATGAGGAGCTGATTTAGAAAACGCAGTGTTTCTGCGGCTCAATTTTAAAATTAGCTTTATGTAGCGGATATTTTAATTAAAAAAAGAACATAAAACACTATTATAACCATTCTCTACAACATGCTCCTTTTGTTTTTGCATTTTTTTTTTATTCTTTTCAATTGCAGTTCACTTATTATTAATAAATCCACCACATTATTCATTAATCCGCGTGTGTATTGGCTTAAAAATTATCTTTCAAATGAATTAGTATGATTTGTAGTAACGTGTATCTGAAAACCCGTACTACAACTCATACTACGCAAAGTACGGAATTAAGTATCGTGTATACCCGGCATAACAAGCATGTAAGCTTTGCGTTTCATTACTAAGTAGAGTCTGTTAAGTGACAGTGAATATAAGTGAAAATTAAAAAAAATAGTAAAGAATAAAAAAAATAACAAATAATGGCATTAAAAAAACAACTGAGATCTGGAGATGATTTAGTATTGTTCATAGGAAAATGTAAAAATGAAATTTTGGGTGCAAAATTACCGTCAGTGAAGCAGGTTCTTCAATTTTTTTTTTTATAAAATACGTATGGAAAACTATTCTTTAAAAAGCAGTGCAAAATTGACAATTGCAGTTGTTTCTGATTTTTGGAAAAGAGCCAACATTCCGATAATGTCAGAACAAAACTCTATTAAAGCCTTGGAGAGAATATATGAGAAATGGAGAAATTTGCAGAAGAATGCCAAGTCCAAGTATGAGAAGCACCGGAAAAACGAAGAGGAATTTGTGGATCGCATTGAAAATTATATATTTGACATTGCAACGTCAGATGCACTTGCGGTAATGAAGATCCAACAGGATAAAGACTTTCTTGTTCTTCAAAGGCAAAGAGGTCGACCAGGAAGTATGTCTGGTGTAGATGTAAAAATGGTGGAAAAACAGAAACGAAAAGAAAAGCGTTCTGATATATTAAAAATGCGCGTTGAAACGTATCGCGAGAAAAATGTTTATTTAGGTAATTGAGATTTTTATTGAATTATCATGCAAATTAGTTTATTTATTTTTTCTTGAAATATCAGAGCAAATATCTGCTATGGATATTTCAGGTAGTACTGAAAGTAGCGAAATGGCGTATTCTGTGGTTCATCAAAATGTATCAATTGATATAGCAGACGATGAACCGACCGTCGTAACACAAGGTCAACAATCGCGTGGAAATATCCATTTTATTGATGATAGAATGCTGGCAAGTATGGACAAATGCAAAATTAGTACGAGAGATGCCATGCATTTAATTACTGCAACAGCAGCTGCACTACTACGAAAAATTGAGGGAGTCAATCCAACTTCCACAGCAATAAAATTGGACGCTTTAGTCCTCAATCGAACCACTATTCAGGCGATGAGGAGGGATTATCGCCGCAAACAAGCTCAGCAGATTCTGGAAAGTTTCAATGTAAATACTAAAAAATCTATTTTTGTGACTAGTTGTATAAAAATATTATTTTTTTTTTTTTAATTTTTCTGATTCAAGATACCTGAAGTATTTGTCCTTCATTGGGATGGCAAACTACTTCCAGAAGTAAAAGGCAAAGAAAAATCAGAGCGACTAGCTCTAGTTGTGACTGGCAAAAATGTGGAGAAACTGCTTGGAATTCCAAAAATGCAAGACTCCTCTGGTGAAAGTATAGCTGATACAACCTTTAACTTCTTGATAAAATGGAAAATGGACAATTTAGTCGAAATAATATCTTTTGACACAACAGCAAGTAACACTGGCATTAATAAGGGTGCAGCCTACTTATTAGAAAAGAAATTAAAAAGGGACTTGCTGTTTCTTCCATGTCGTCATCACATTAGTGAATTGTTGATAAGAGCTGTCTTCGAACTAAATTTTGGTAAAACTGCTGCACCAGAAGTTCTTATTTTTAATCGCTTCTCCAAGTTTTGGCCAAATATTAACCAAATTAATTTTAAGAGTGGAATATCGGATGAGGATGTAGAAAAACTTTTTACGGTGGGTGAATTAGAATACCACAAAATATTTTGCCTTGAGGCATTGAAATCTCAATACGTTCGGGCAGATTATAAAGAAGTATTGCAACTTTCATTGCTTTTTATTGGTGAAAAAGCACCAGGCTTTTCGGGATTCCGTGCACCTGGTGCAACAACGCATGCTCGATTTATGTCGAAAAATATATACTGCTTTAAAGTGTTTCTGTTTCGTGAGCAATTTAAACTAACGACAGCGGAATTAAATAGCTTTCGTAACATTTGTATATTTTTGACGCGAATTTACGTTCCGTATTGGTTTGGATGTGTCAAATCTGTGAATGCACCAAGATTAGATTTGCAACTTATAAATGATGTAACTGCATATTATGATACAAATATTTCCATCATTTTGTTAAAAAAAATTATCAATCATTTATGGTATTTGAGTGAAGAAGCTGTTGCTCTGTCTTTCTTTGATGACCAAATCCCTTACGATATAAAACTAAAAATGGTTAATGCCCTTGGTAACATTGCAGAATTATATGAAGAAGATATTTCGAAAAAAAATTAAAACTACAATAGAAGATGTCAGAGCGTATACTGAAAAAAATTTGAGCGATTTCGTGTCTGCAAAAACAAAAAGATTCTTCACTCGATTGCAAATTGATTGGAGTTTCTTGCATTCGGATCCGGTAACGTGGAAAGATAGAGATGATTTTTGCGCTGGAAAAATTATTTGCGAAAATTTGGCCGTTGTCAACGATGCAGCCGAAAGGGGAGTTAAATTGATAACAGATTTTAATCGAGCGCTAACGTATGACGAGGAAGACAAGCAATATCTGTTTCAAGTGGTGGAACATTATAGGAAAATATATCCGTCTCACACGAAAAGCTCCCTTGTAAACCAGGTATTTTAATATACATAACTCAAATAAATACATATTTCTAAAATCTACCGTTTATTGGTGAAAACGTTATTTCTTTATGTAGGTTACCCTATAATGCACATATTGTAAACTTCAAGGTCAACTAGGCACTACTAGGCATCATCGGATTTGGCTGAAAATTTCTGGAGTTTGTTTCTATATCAAAACAAACATTTTAAGAAAAAATAAAATTTAAATTTCTAAAAAAAAAAATTACGGCCAGTCTAATATATATATATATATATATATATATATATATATAAATATATATATATATATATATATATATCTTGCTATACAAAAACATATGCCGATATTGCAAATTGTTTGATAAAAATAAACATCAACAAAAGGATAAGGACAAATACATATACATATGTAAAAGTTTTCTACATAAAACTTAAAGAAAATAGTACATATACATACAAATCTGTGCAAAGAAATATACAGTCACAACCCAAAAATCCCAGATGTTCAGGAGAGGCACAAAACTGCTCAAGAAAACTTTGCTGCAAAAGACATTTTTTCGGCACATGAAAAAACGAAACCATTTTCATAATTTGTCCTAGTTTACACAAAGCAAGTCTTATTGCTAAGCTGATTAGTTTGCTGGAGAGAGAGAGAGAGAGACGAGGGGAACAGAAACGTTTCTTTTCCCCTCGTCTCTCTCTCTCATAAAAAATAAGACTTGCTTAGTGTAAATTAGGACTTTTGAGTTGTGTGACTGTTTATGATTTAGTGCGCGATATGTATATAGTCCCGTATAACTGCTTCCCATGCCAATATATTCCAAAATGTACCGCTACCCAGAGATTCATAGGGAGGAGGTAAATCGGCAGATCGACGAAATGATTAAAGACGGCATAATTAGCCCTATTTGGGTTGTACCAAAGAAGCTAAATTCAAACAATGTACAGAAATGGAGAATTGTAATCGAGTACAGAAAATTTAATAACATAACTAGGGCTAATTAAAATATGCAAATAAATATTAAAAATATGTGCCAGGAATAGCACGAAAAAATGCACTGTTATATGCACAAATATGCAAAATATGCAAGAATAAAATCAACAATTTTGTTACTTCAAAGTATTTTTATTCAAAGAGATATTTATTACAATGAACAATAATGTGTTTTTTTTTAATTTTCAAAAAGAAATGATCTTCTATTGTCACATAAAACAAATGACATGGAAAATATGCGTTCAACATCAGTAGATGTAACAGGAGCGTATTTAAATGCGAATGGAGACCGCTCATGTCCATGTTTCGTCCATGCTCTGACATGGATGCCCCAACATATGACTGACCAACGATGTTTGCGCCATGAGATTCGCCGTCCGCAACCATTTACAATAGAAAGAAGAAAAAAACAGAACAAAATTGGTAAATATTCTATCTCTGTTGCACTACCGCAAAATACTTTGATATGCCTGAACATGGACATAGCCCGTGTTCACCACAACAAAGAAGTTGATGAATTTTTCACAGTTGCTCTGCTGGCGTCATGTTCATGTCATGTCCAAGTTGATAGCTCGTGGAGACGTAGGGTAACGAAAGGTATTTTTTAATCGAATATCTGCAAGCAAACAATCATAAGCCTCCGGCGGTTATAGTTTCAGTTCGACTTTGTGGTAGAAGTTATAGAAAAGTAAAGAAATAAATTAATAACATGCAGACATACATGTGCAAGAAGAGGAGAAAAATATATTTTATGTGAATTTCTTTTAAACCAGTTTGAGCTATATAAGTCGTTATATATTAATCGCGTTGCCAAAGTAAAAAATAAGCTTTCTTATGCAAGGTGATCCAAAATAAGCATTTTTCTACAAAAAAACTAAAATATGCAAAAAAAATTATTTTTCTGGCAAAAAGCCAGAAAAATTAGCCCTGGACATAACTATTGAGGACCGATTTCCTATGCCTAACGTTAAAGATATTTTTGACAAATTGGTAAATTGTCAAAATTTTTCCACAATTGATCTCGCTAAGAATAAAAATTTGTTATTTTGTTTCCTGTTATTTGATTTGAACTGAAAGCTTGTAAATAAATTTTTGAAAATGGGGGAACAATGAATAGTGAATAGTGAATAAACTCCCGGTGAGATGTTATTCAGAATAAGGCTCATTGTTGTTGCTTGTTAATAATGGTGATTTTTGAAATTTATTGCATTAAAGCCTCTGTGATCACTTTCTCTACCGTGCAACAAAATTTTCGGTAAAGTTTTACATACCCGTTGATCCAAAACAAAAGGTAGTTAAACTAGGTATCGGCTTTTTTGAGTTCATGTAAAATTTCCTACAGGGTATATTGCGAACAATAAGAACAATAAACAACCAGAGAGTGTCAAGACGTACTAAAAAAAGATATACCTAAGTAAATAATATAGTAAGAAGACTTAAGGCTCAGTTACGCGACTGTAATGTAATTTAACTGCAACGTAGGAAAAAGCTGATCGATATTTTTATATTAAAAGTAGGTTACGTTACATTATATCTCTATATAACCATTTTCACTACTTTTCACTTAACAATATCGATCAGCTGTTTCCTACCGTTGCAGTTACAATCCATTACAGTCCGCTAACTGAGCTTTTAAGCCGATTCCAACATAAAAGAGCATCTCTACTTTGTTTATGCAAAAAACGAAGCTACGCTACAAGTACAAATAAAAATGCACATGCGTATTAAAATAATTGACTCTCTCTCAAGCATTAAACACATTCACCACAGCAAGCTACCGACTACCAACCAAATGTCAAGGATAGAATACACAAGTTTATATGAGAATGATTCTTTTGAAAGCAGCAAGGCAACAGGGCGACAGGTTGTTGCAGTGATGGGAAATGAGATTTGCATTTCGGTATCAAAAACAAATTTTTTGAGTAGTTTTTTGATACCGAGAGTACTAAAAATTATAATATTTCTTTTTTAACCCCCTGTTTGTGTAAGACGTTTGAGTTAGAAATCTTGGCGTTTTTGTAATAGATTAAAGGAAACTTGTACAACTTTTCTTTAATGTATTACAGAAACGCTAAGATTTTTAACTCAAACGTCTTACACAAACAGGGGGTAAATTTTATTAATAAAAAATGATAACAAATTCATTTACAAAAAAGGAACACATATGTACAAATATACAAATAGGTATAGCCTGGATTAGACTTACTACTGTTGGAACATAAGGCTTGCCCCCGTATTCCATAGCTCGCTAAAGCTAAATTCGATCGCTAAAATGCTGAACAAATAGAAAATTCTAAATATTTGGCAATGACATAAAACAATAAAATTTCGGCGAATTACATTTTTAAGCCATTACCTGATTTATCAATACCCGTTTGAAAATTGCATTCGTAGCCGAAAATCGACAAATTAATTTTATGGTTTCTTAGCGATAGAGATTCAGCTTTAGCGAGTTACAGAATACGATGGCTGTTCCTTTATTTAGTTTTCATGAGATTTTGGTAAGAGAAAATCCTTTCGACATTTACAGAGGAGTGACGTATGGACACAATTCCGTAAGCTACTCTCGATATATCAGGAAACATTCATCTAATGCGTTTTTATTTTCAGCCACTGTAGACCAGAAACTGCATATATTCTCTGTTGTTAATGGTTTCAGTTCTTCCATATAAGCAATGCTCTATATTGGTTGTTAATATTTTAAAAAATTTTCTTTTTCCTGGGAACATTTTAATTAAAAGTGATATAATGATGTTGGTTTTACCAGATAAAATACTTTCAGGGGGAAACTTACTAAATCAAACTAACATTTCATTGTCAAAGTCCACTTTTGTCCTGAGAACTTAATATATACTTTTTAACATTTTCTTTAAACTGATTTAAAACAGTTGTTTCAATAGATCAACTTCTGTGCCTCATAAAATATCATTGAGTGAAACATGGTTTTCGTTGATATTTATTTGTGGTTACACTTTCCTAAAATATCTTTACTAATAAAGCGTCGTTCTATTTGTCGAAAAAACAATTTAATTCTTGGCAAAGTACATGCATGCGCGCGTCTTCTGACTGCATTTCTAAGTTGTCCGCGATAGTATCAAATTTGTTAGGGGAGTACTACGGTACTTTTTCATGTCAAATAGTATCAAAAAAAGTACGATCGTACCAAATTTCCCATCACTGGGTTGTTGTCTATGCTGATTTTGTCGTTGTACTCCAATTAAACTAATTTCTATTTCTTTGGTACCAATGAGCAAATGCAGTGTTGCCAGTATAATACAAAATGTTTAATGTATGATATCGTACAATTATTTCATATTATTTACCAGAAACAATATCCAAAAATTGATGTAAAGAATAAATTGATTCATTTTTGTACTTTGTCGTGAAATAAGTACATTTTAAAAGAGTAATTAATTTTTATAAATGCAAAATATATGAAAATGGCAATACTGAACTATGTATGTACATATTTGTATTTGAATATCAGGTGCAGATGGTGCTGCTGCCGTACATATGTACCTATTTGGAAATATTTTTTACCATTCGTAAATTAAATTCCTTTACCGTCTGTTTAGGATTTTTTTTTTAATTTTAAATACATTATGCATATGTAAATGTAATGTAAGCTTCAATTAGACGTGACATAGCCATAGTGCCATAGCCATAACCAAACCAATATTCAATTGGTTTCTATGGTGAGAGTGAGAGAGACTCGCCATAACGCCATAACTCTCACCATAGAAACCAATTGAATTTTGGTTTGGTTATGGCTATGGCGTTATGGCTATGTCACGTCTAATTTAAGCTTAAAGCAAACGAACAAAACTTTGAATTACATATTTTATGAATTATTAATTTCAGCAGGACGATTCCGGTAAAAAAAACTCTGGCACATAAAAATATCTTCAAGGTTGCCAAAAAAAAAAAAATGGCATTTTATGGCAAGGTTTACTTAAAATGGGTTTTTATGTCAAAAATTGAAGAAATGGCAAAAATGGCAAAATGTGGCATACGGCATAAAAAAAACTTGCCCTGCTGATAATGATGTATTAACTGATCTAAAAAATTGTATGAATAAAGTAAGGAATTGATTTAAATTATTTGGAAACATAAAAGAAAGGATTACACATTAAACTGTAGGTATGTGTCTTTTAATGATATTTTAACTATATTTGCGAAAAAAAAACTTTTCCACTTGATATACCTACCTATTATTAAAAGTGAAAAAAAGAATAGCCTACAAGCTACGAGTAAGAAGTGGGATTATTTGGAGTTTTTAAATGATTTTTTAAAATAAATCAATAGTATACATATGTATGTATGTATTAAAAATTTCTTGTAAATGTGTATAAATACCTATACTTTTTAACAAATTTCGTTTCGGTTTTTAACCTCCAACAAAAAAAGGGGTGCTAAAGATAAGTTTGTAATGTGTGTCTGTGTATCTGTTTGGGTGTACGAATCTACGTGCAAACCAAACGGCTGGACCGATTTTGAATTAGTTTTTCTGTTTGAAAGGTGACTTGATCGAGCGCTATGTTTGAAGAAAATCGATCTAGCCGTTTAGAAGATATCGCATCTTTTTTAGATACATACATATGTATGTATATTCTGTAGAATCTGTGTATCTTTGACGCCGTAGCTCCCAAACGCCTTCCCATATTTTAATTTGATTTTATTTCGTTTAAAAGGTGACGTGATTGAAAGCTATCATAAATTTTTCTATATTTTAATTTAATTTTTTTTTCTTTTTTTTTTTTTGCGATTCTATTACTTTAATAATATTAGTGGAACATAGAGTTCTTATAGCGTAGACAGACGACAGCGTTAATTTGCATTAAAATCCAAATAATGTGAATTAAAAATTTACCCTGACAGACGACAGTATTTGCATTAAGTAAATCGTCGGTTAGTTATTGGTTTGCGGTACAGGATATTCAAAATACATTATTATTGCAGCAAACCAATAACCAACCGATGATTTGTTTTATCCAAAACAAACCCCATTAACTGAATGTACTCGTAGCCAAGTCGCACACCTTTTCAAGCAGTCCGTATCTAATTCACTCATCAACCAGTATTTGATTGATTGTTGACGGCGCTGCCATATTGAAATAGGTAAATTCAGTATTAATTCACTTTCATTTATAGCATAGACAGACGGCAGCGTTAATTTGCATTAACTGCCTTAATTCAAATTAACTTGTGAATTATCCCCATGCCAATGCGCATTTGATTTGAAGTAAATGCACTAAATGAAAGTGAATTAATACTGAATTTACCTATTTCAATATGGCAACACCATCAATAATCAATCAAATACTGGTTGATGAGTGAATTAGATACGGACTGCTTGAAAAGGTGTGCGACTTGGCTACGAGTACATTCAGTTAATGGGGTTTGTTTTGGATAAAACAAATCATCGGTTGGTTATTGGTTTGCTGCAATCATAATGTATTTTGAATATACTGTACCGCAAACCAATAACTAACCGACGATTTACTTAATGCAAATACTGTCGTCTGTCAGGGTAAATTTTTAATTCACATTAGTTAGCTTTTAATGCAAATTAACGCTGTCGTCTGTCTACGCTATTAGTGCATTTACTTCAAATCAAATGCGCATTGGCATGGGGATAATTCACAAGTTAATTTGAATTAAGGCAGTTAATGCAAATTAACGCTGCCGTCTGTCTATGCTATTACCTTGTGCTACAGCATCAACTGCGTTTGAGGTTTTTAAAATTTTTAATTTTTGTTAATATATTTATTTATTATTAAAATTATTTGTTTTTATTGTGTAATGAATTATTTTTCGTTTGTTAATAAAAAAAATTAATCCAATACACGTGCGTGTCGTTTTTTTTTTTTTTGCAAATTTTTTTTTAAATTATTCGAATACATTTTTTTATTCTTTGTTCGTTCGAACATTCGAACAAAAGTTCAAATTTATTCGTCTGTTCGTCTGAACACGAAAAAAATCATGAAATTTCATTCGAACAAATATAAAAGACGAATAATTAGCAACACTAATAATAATGTACTTAATGATCAAACAGAATTGGGGCATAAGCACATTTTCCATACAAAATGACACAAAAAACTAGCCTCAGAAAGCAGTCGATAGATAAAATCGACTCTCACATATAAACAAATATTCTCTCAAACATGTTACCATACTTTCAATAAATTTCATACATTTTGTGAACAAAACTACAAAGAAAAATAAGCACAAATGAAAATAAAACAAAAATTGGAGAGCATTTGAAGTTACTGCCTTAATGATCAAACAGAATTGGGGCATAAACACATTTTCCATACAAAATGACACAAAAAACTAGCCTCAGAAAGCAGTCGATAGATAGAATCTATTTTATTTTGAGAACTTTTTTTCTTATGCTCTCACATATAAATAAATATTCTCTCAAACATGTTACCATACTTTCAATAAATTTCATACATATTGTGAACAAAACTACAAAGAAAAATAAGCACAAAAGAAAATAAAACAAAAATTAGAGAGCATTTGAAGTTACTGTCGTAGTTTTTATTATGGGCTTTGTTAATTTGACAGCGATTTTTCCTGAAGTTGCGGACTTATTCTGTTTGATCATTTACAATACAACATGATATAAATATAGAAGGTAGTTCCCAAGGCACATTCACAAGGTAGTAGCGGAAATTCAGCTGAGCTATTTTTTTTTTTCAAATTAAAGTTCATCGGAAACTTCAAAAATTTTTTACGAAAGAGAAATTAAAAGAAAATGTTAAAAAAATTCAATATGAAAAATATTTTATTAAAAAAAATTCTGTGAAAACAAATTTATAAATATGAAAAAACTATTAAAAAATTGTGAGAAGTGCTAAACGTTGCAAATGTTGTTAGTGGTAGCTGCCGCGGAGAAATATTTTCAAAGTTATGTGAATAATTTTTATTATTGTTATGTTAAACAAATTCTATTTTTGAAGTTTTTGATGAACTACAACCCATGTTGTTTTTTTCATTGTTGTATTTTTTCATTGTTTTTGTAATCCTGATACTACCTGGAAATGAATCTGCCTTGGTACTTCCATTCTCTCTTTGTTTTTAAAAAATAAGTATTTTTGAAGTTTGTTTTTTGAGAGAAATAAAAAAAATGTTCCCATATCGTAAAAAATATAAGTCTTCCCTTATAAATTTTTTACAAAAATGTGTAATTATCTTAACAAAAATTTGAAAATATATAAAGTAATAATGCATGACTATACATCTGTGAAGTTTAAAAAGTGGTTATGTAATAACTTGGCGCATCTTTTTCAATTTTCTGCCTAAAATAAGTATTTTAACTATATTTTCATCCAAATTGATTGATGATTTTGATTTAGTTGACAATGAATTTTCATTAAGTTTAACAAATATTGATTGATATTACATCTTGTTTAATCTATATAATTCGCTTCTTGTTGATTTTAACATGTTTTTTCTAAAAAAATTACTTAAATACCCGATCAGATAATTTTGGCAAGTCTATTTCACAGATTTTGCAGGCTCTTAGACACTGTTGGCGGACACCAGATAATGTAGATAACTCAAAAAATGCTACATTCATATTTTTACAATGTTATTTTGTACGACCACTGTTTGTAATATGCAGCTCATTTTCGCTTTCCTTAACACAACAATACATTTACAATGCATTTCATTGCTTTTCAAGATAATAAAACATTTATCATCACAATTTTTTTTAAATTGTTTGAATTTATATAAAAAAAAAACTTCTGAAATAATTTTTCAATCAAATTTTCAAACAAACAGGAAACAGAGGGGAAATATTAAATTAATACAGTAGCACGATTTTATTGGAAACTTCAGAATACCTATCCTTGTCAGAAGGTGAATGTCAAGAAAAAATGAGAGAATGGAAGTACCTTCTATACCTATTTATATCATGCAATACAATATAATAATACCAAATACCTAATCATTTTTTTTTATAAATCAAAATATTGTTATAGGTACAGCACATTTAAGACTTTACTGTCAACGCCGTAATTTCAACTCTGGCATTTTTAGTCAGCTTTTATTTTAAAGAATCTACGACACTTACATACATATGTAGGTACATACTTAGTATGTAAGTGAATTTTATAAATTCCGGGAAATCCCGGTAAATTGAAAAATCATTCCTGCTTACCCGGGAATGAAAAAAAGCGGGAAAAGAAAAACTCTAGTATGTATGTATGTATGTATGCATGTCAAAATATGAGTACAAGAAAAATTATTCAGCATCCATGGCGTGGCAACTAGCACAACATCTCAGAAATTGTGAAATAGTTAACATATACATACATACATACATACATATTTACTTTGTTGAAAAACAATTGATCAAACAACAATTTTTCTTCAAAAACTACTGGAAACAAAATTTTAGCCTACATGTATGTACCTGCGTCAAAGCTTTGTTAATAAAAAAAAAATACTGAATGTACACTTGCTAGAATAAATATCCGTACAATCTTAAAAAAAAATCAAATGTGTTTAGTGAAGAAAAAATTAAACATTTTCCGTAAGGTATATTTTTGTAAAAGATGTATCGACATTTTCGCTTTCCTTTTTAAGTTGATACGAAAGTTTACAGCATTATATGCTGCCAAGAAAAAGTATTCGTACAAAACTAGTCTGGCGACTTCTACACTTAATGGTACTTCCTACAAAGCTTAAATCACTGCTTCTGTATTACACTAGGGGCCAATAATTGACCTCTCAATGATATGCCATTTCTCTTTAAAATCCACTTAAGTATCGAATTCATTTTTTCAGTACAAAGTTGAGAGACATTTAAATGCCCAACCTTGTGGACTTAAATCTCACTTAAGTTTTACGAGCGTACCATATGTTATTGTGCTTGTGTGTGTTTATTGAAAACATGTACATGAACATATACAATACATACTTTCATATCATGAAATATGTAAATAGCAAAATGCATTCTGATGCTCTCTCTTTGTTTCATAAAATGTGTTTTTATGCAATTTTAGTTTTCTACATTTTGATAACCTAACTTTTTTATTTATAATGAACAGCTGTTGTTTAAAAAGCCCTCCATAATACTGGGAAATTGCGTAGTGCTGCCATACTTTCAACGTAATTTAATAAGAACTTTAATTAACCATTGAAAAAATTAAGCTACATTTAAGTGCCACTTAAATTTAAGTGGCAATTAGCTAAATGACATATAATTGGGAAGTCATTTATTTCACTTTACTGGTAAATTTGCTTTTCAATACATATGTATGTATGTATGTGTGAAAAAAATTTCGAAAGAAGAAGAAACTGATACCGTGAAATAGCTATGTTAAAATACAGTTCAAACATACAAGTTCTAGTTCACCAAACCCTCGTTGTAGACGCCCCTCTAAGCATACTTCTCGTGAAAAACGGCTTATTTTCGGTTCTGTAAAACGAAATCCTAGAATTACCACCTCCCAAATCTGCAATAATATCAAATAATTTTTCGGGAACGACATCAATGAAGAAGATACAGTTCGAGAAATACATTTTAAGAAAAGCAAAATAAAAAAGCATTGAAGCTTGCAATTGAGTACATGAAAAAGGTTCCAGAGTTCTAGGAACAAGTTTTGTTTTCAGAAAAGCAAATACAGTGGAATCTCCCTTAACGGACGCGTCCCATAAGGCGGACACCCCCTTTATACAGACACTTTGGACAGGTCCCGTTTTGCCATATTTACTACATCAGATAACATATTTAAATGTGTGTATGGTAAACATTTCCTCACTTAAATAATGCTTTCAAACTAATTTTACGTCTACATGTGCGATTAACTTTTATATAACATGAGAGAGAATGTCGGCAGGATAAGAAAAATAAAATGTCGATATTTTTCTTCATCTTATAGGATTTAATTTAACGCAATTGTCATCGAGTTAACATCTACTGCTTTTGCATAATTAGTTAATTTATTTTTAATTTTTCATACGAATTTTAATTTATAAATCAATTAAATGCACTTATGTAAATAGTATATAAAATCGCAGAAGTTTATTAAAAAAAACATCGCTTTTAATTTATTTTAATTAACACGCACACATCCATACTAATATATTTTCATGTACGTGTGTTTTTTGATAGTTCATCTCTTATATTGTTGTTAGAATACTTCTGGTAACATCCATCTCATACAAATTCTTATAACTTTAATTTGACACTAGTTTGAAGTCTACACGTAACATAATTTTATCTGCGATTGAATTTGACAATCTCATGTTATATATTCATCGCATGACTTACATTTTCAAAATGTTATTGTCAAGACCAAAACACGCCAAACTAGAATGGAGGAATATATTACATATGTATATTGAAATAATATACCACTTATAAAACATTTTAAACTTTTATTACATATGAAAATAGTGCATATTTACATACGAGTATTAATGATTTTAAATTAGAGTTTCTACGCGGGAAAAAAATCCCGGGAATTCCCGGGTATTATTTTTTTCAAATCCCGGGAAATTTTCAACGGGAATTTTCGGGAATTTAATATTTACATTTTTGGAATTTGCTTTTTTTACATTGCTGTTCGTTGTTTTATTACTTAAAAATACAATTTTGTAACGATGCATAATATAAGACTCCAACAACTTCAAGCGTTATGAAATATTTTCAACCTAAAAACTCTTTATATGCAATAGTATCTTGTATATTGGCAAATGCCGGTGGAATTTCCATCCATGCTATAACTCAAAGCATATCTGCCGTATTCATAAAAAATATTTCAGGGGACAAATCACGACATTTGATACGACTCGTAATTTAAAAATATTTCAATAGGATATTTTTAAATTACGACTCATTTCGAATGCCGTGATTTGCCCCTAGGTTTCTTACAGGCTTATTTGACAAATTTCCCATAGAAATATGTCAAATAAGACTTTCATAAACCTAAAATAATTTTTATGAATACGGCGGTATGAATTTATTTGTTTTTGTTTTGTTTTTGAAATATTATTGTTCTTCGTTCAAACAAATGAAGTTGTTTTGTTTTTAATTTAAACTTTTGTATTTTTTATAAAATTATATTTTTTATTGAACCCATTTAATTAAATTCATATGTATTTGAAATTCCCGGGAATTCCCGGGAATAGAACATATTTTTTCTCGATTCCCGGGAACTGGAAAAGTCCGGGAAATTAGAAACCCTATTTTAAATCAATTGAATTGTTTATTTTTTTAATAAAAGTACTTAAAAGAAACTAACCATCTTAGGAAAATTTTACTCATTTAAATTTGTAGTTTTGACTTGACCGGACAGCCCCCTTGTACGAACACATTTCAATGGTCCCTTCGGTGTCCGCTCAAGAGAGATTCCACCGTACAGCATTTTTGGTATGAAAGGTAAAAAATTAGTGCGGCCAAAAAATGGTACTGCGTTGAATTAAGAAAATTGTATTCCAACAGTTAAACATTAAGGAGGTTGCTTTAGTGTAGCTACAAATCTTGTCTTTATTGTGTTTAAAATGCTCAAATTGATTTTAAATTGGGGAGCAACTAGATCTACGAGACGTCGTTTGATTCCAACGCGACAACGATCCTAAGCATACGGTCCGTAATGTAAAGCTTTGGTTGCTTTATAACACGAAAAACCAACTATAATCACCACCTTAAGAACTGGTTCTAATTATTAAGCATATCTGGGACTTACTGGTATATAAAGTTCTAAAACACGATATAAAGTAAAAAAAAATTGCAAATATGTACATATGTATAATCATCAGGGAAAAGTGGTGTCCAATAACTAAGGAAGATAGATCTAAGTTAGTTATATCTATGACAAATCGTCTAGCAGAGGTTCTCAAACATAACTGATATTTCACAAATTACTAACTCCTGGAAAATTTTTAATAATTTTGGTTTTTATTTAATTTAATTTTCGTGTAGGTACGAATACATTTTCTTGTGTATTTTGCTTTATTTTAAGCTTTTTTTATTGTAAAAATTTATAGAGATTAAATAAACTTTCAAATGCAATGCATGATAAATAACAGAATGCTCTAATAATTTGAAATTAGAGATATTAGTAAATTTTTTGGATTTATTGCATTAATTTTCTCAGTCCAAAATTTTTTTAAATTAAATGTAGGGATATTTTTTCTAGCAAGTGTAGGTATGTATATCAATTTTTCTTCAAAAACAACGGAAAACCAAATATTAGCCTACATGTGCCTGTTTAAAAGTTATATACATACATACATACATACATACATATATGTATGTATGTACTTGTTATATACTATAAAAACTGCTGCGGCGATGAAAACACACTAAATTTCAAGGCCCTACACATTCATGCCAGTGCTGCCAGAATGATGATTTTATCATATTTTTGATGATTTTTGGACCAATATATGACTTCATGATTTATTTTCTGGAATGATGATTTTTAATTTTGCAAATTATGATTTTTAGTTTCAATACGTACATACATACAATGTATGTAAAATTTTCTTTGCTGTTCAACCATGTTTATCAGTAGCTATATATGTATGAAGAAAACACTTTTGTATCAGCTTGTTATATATTGCCTTCATTCACTTAACTTATGCACTAGTGTGTCTCGCAAAAAAAAGTTCGCCTCGCACCACCGAATATAAAGCATTGTTGGAAGGCAGATTCGAAAAAAAATTTTTGTGGGATGTAGGGTTCACCTAAATACATCTTTCATTATATCTCCGACACTTACATTCGGAACTTAAAGTGTGATATATCGAAGTTTTTGTCTTGAGGACACCAATGTTTTGCTTTAATAGTCCTTGACCTTAAATATCCCGCTGTAGTATTTACCCACCAGATCTCGGTTTCTACCATCCCAATTTTAGAAAATTAAAGCTCGCAAAAATCACTAAACATTTGCAAAGAAATTATTTCAACAATTCTAGCAAACTTTAATTTTATTTAAGTAAATGCTCTATTGGGATCATTGCTTGGTAAACAGAAAGAAAGAAACAGAATCTGGCCAGGAATTGCATACACTGTAAGTTTATTATATTATCAGTTTTTAACTACTCTTAATTGTGTTCCGCATTATGTAACTGTAAGCATTTAACTAATAACTCGGATCTTTTAATGCTTATTCCGTTTAGTCATGTCAATAAAAATTACGAACGAATTCCAATGAAAGAAACGTCAGCGAATATAGGAGGCTGGAATGTTCGAGGCGATCAGTTGTATAAGTTGAGATATGATGAGTAAGCACTAGAAGAGGGTATTTGAAGTAAATGACTATTAAAGAAAAAATGGGTTTGTCGAGACAAAAACATCGATATATCATACTTTAAAATCTGACTGTAAATACCGAAGAAAAGACAAAAAATTTAAAAAGCCAACTACATTCGGCAAAAAAAAATATTTTTTAAAATAGTTCTGCTGGAATTATTGAAATATTTCCTTAGCAAACGCTTAATGATTTTTTGCGAGCTTTAATTTTCCTGAAATCTGGGTGGTACATTAGCGTGGTAGGAACTGAGATCTGGTGGGTAAATAAATACTAAAACGAGATATTTGAAGCAAAACATTGGTCTTCTCGAGACAAAATATCGATATATCACACTTTTAGATCCGACTGAAAATGCCGAAGATATAATGAAAAATTTATTTTAGAGACCCTTACGTTCGGCAAAAAAAATAAAACTGCGAACTGTTTTGTAATGCGAGGTAGTCCCTTTTGCACCCTGTGTCTTAGATATACAAAAATGCATCATTGTTTTAGGCATATACAATGAGCAATTTTATTTTTTATAAATATGTCATTTGTTGTTACTTTTTTTATTTGAAAAAAAATTGGACTTGTGATGATTTTTTTCTTAGATATACAAAAATGCATCATTGTTTTAGGCATATACAATGAGCAATTTTATTTTTTATAAATATGTCATTTGTTGTTACTTTTTTTATTTGAAAAAAAATTGGACTTGTGATGATTTTTTTCTTCAAAATATGATTTTCTTTCCGAGAAATTATGATTTTCTTCGCAAATCTTCGGGCAGCCCTGATTCATGCACAAAAATTTTAATTCATTAGTCATGTTTTACACTTGGCAGTTTTTCTTGAAGCAGTTCTCTTCAATTCTCTTTTAAAACTGCCCATTTGTTTACACTCAGACGGTTTCTTGTTCAATTTTCGTATTGTTTTAATGCAGCGAATGAAATAACAAAACAGAATTGAAGTAACTTTTCTGTACAGGCAAGTCAGTACCCCTCTTCTTTCTTCATTCCTTTCTCTCCTATAAACTCAGACTTGCTTCAAGTAAAACTGCCGAGTGTAAAACATGACTTAAGAGCTAAAACGATTGACGAGAGAGTCGTGAAACTCAAAATTAGGGCTGCCATATAAAATTATAGAAAATACGTCGAAATCCCGATAAAATACGTATTAATCGTCATTTCATACTCTAAAAATCACCAGAAAAATCATACAAATCAAAAGGTATTTTTTTTTAAAGAAAAATATTTGAATAGTCGTTTTTTAATACTTCCCGACTATAAACACAGAGCTTGAAGGAAAGGTAAAATCACTTATTGGGAACCAGTGCATTGAGGGACACGAACGTGTTGCTGAGAATGTGCCAGTGAATGAAGTTTATAACAAATTTCTAAAAATAGTTACAGTATACAAAGTTCATATTCGTACACCCTCAACTTTAAAAAAAAACTCTTGTAATTAAATAAATAACTATAATATTTTCATATTTCTTGTACGAATTTATAGAAGGAGGCTCTATTTAACAATAATTTTATGAAAACAAAAAAAAATCAGCGGAATTCACTACATATCCTTAAGAAACAAAATTTACGTTGGTACACTACCAGTGATGCCAACAATTCAGAGGCAAAACGAGCCAACCGAGTAGTCAAAAAGACCTAAAAAGAGCTAAATTTAAAAATTTGGCATTTTTCCGTTTTAAATCTATGAATGTATTTATCATTCAATTTGTACTTCAAGATTTTTTAACATTAATAAAAATAATAGTAAGAAAAAATAAAAGATCCATTGCTAAAAACGGTGTATGTACTGCAGCATATATAGATTTGCGTGGGCAATTTGCGTTTGTGTTGGAACGTCTGGTGAAAATGATATGTCAGGCTAGGATATCACAATATCGTTAAATGGAGCCATAAATTTTTTATGCTTTTGAGTCTCCGAATGGAGTACTTAATCAAAATGTTTCGCTTTTATATGGATCTTTTGTTGTTTTAATCTATTTTTTAAACGGGGATTTGATTCCAAAATTTCCCGATATTTTTGGCTGTAAGAATCCATTTCAATAATTTATCAAAAATTGTCTAATTATTCAGAAACGAATACACTAAATACATTAATACATCTAACATATGTAGTTGCAAAAATGTAAATGCCTGAAAGACGAAACAATAGGCTAAAAACGGGAAAATTTACTATAAAATGCGAAAAGTGCTAAACGTGCCATTTCCACAATTGAAAAGAGCTGTGTCAGCTTTTTCTTTAAAAAAGAGCTAAAGGGAAAAATTTCGAGTTAGGCGCAATCAAAAAGAGCTAAATCTAGCTCCAAAATAGCTAAGTTGGCATCGCTGTACACTACAAAAATCCTAAAAATTAATTTAAAAAACCAATTTTAATATAAAAAATGGATACATTTTTCTGTTGTAATTACATCAATTTCTAATCTGATTTTTTTTAATTTAAGGTGTACGAATATGAATTTTGTTTTTAAAAATAGTAAGTCCTGCTTTCTTTAAAATAATGTTTAATAAAATTTATTTTTATCCAACTATTTTTTAAATACAACCTCTTTAAACAAAATCTTGCAAGAAATAAGTAATTTAAGATATTACAAGGCAGTGGGTTGCTTTGATTGAGGGTGTACGAATATGAACTATGTACACTGTACATTAGAGTGGTTCGAAAAAAAATTGTGCCAGTCACCCCCTAGGATTAAAGATAATGTAAAAACAATTCCAACAATTTTTAAAAGTCATGACTAGAATGTGACGTGGTATTAAAAAACTATTACGGA
The DNA here is from genome assembly GCA_944452675.1 of Tachina lurida. Classification (NCBI taxonomy): domain Eukaryota; kingdom Metazoa; phylum Arthropoda; class Insecta; order Diptera; family Tachinidae; genus Tachina; species Tachina lurida. The sequence continues at coordinate 143,353,388 of OX101754.1, forward strand.
CAGAAATGTAGCCCTTCGAGAGCCATAAACAAAGGTATACAAAATGTTATGATCGGACTAAAAATGGCGACACAGTGAACAAAATACTAAAAGGGCGGCGTGGCAAAAAAATAAAAAAACTATTTTTGGAATTGGGGTAACTGGCACAATTTTTTTTATATGGAAGACGAACCACTCTACTGTACATACCTAACGTGACCATTTTTTCGTAAATCAAAGCGGGACACCGCAAAATAATAAAGTACAGAACAAAAATGTTTAACTTTTTTACATTTTCAAACATGTTTATTATGCTACAAGAAATTTCCCATTTCCCATTATCCTTCCGGGACACCGGGACAGTGAACTGGAAATCGGGACTGTCCCGCCGAAATCGGGACGGATGGTCACATTATACATACCATACCATACAAAGTGGTTAATTTATTTTAAATAATATCGAAAATAATATTTTTCGAACTCGATTTATGTATGCAACCCCTGCGTTGCTTTCAAATTATAAGCTCCATCCCTGGGTCATCCATCAATAGTGATTGATAATTTCGAAAAAATTACATTAAGGAATATTTAACCAATTTTAAATGTCAACCACATGTGAATAAAATTCACATTACAGCTGCTGCGCCCACCTTATAAAGTACGTGCATAAATTGAAGGCGAAAATTCGAACAAAAAATCACTCACAAGCTCGATGGAAACACTTTGAAATGGTTTACTTAAACCTACTTGATTTAAAGTCGGTGGAAACATGCTATAAACCATTTTAGCAACTTAAGTATTCTCATCACATCAGAGGTGTATTTCAAAGCAAACATTGCCAGAATTAATGTTATTTATTGAAGGTATTAACACTTTTACAAAAACAACCAATATAAACTCAAGAAATTTTCATGTTGTTTTTGTAAATATTGTACAATTGCAACAATCAGCTGGTAAAGCAAAACCAAACAAAAAATAAACAAACCTGTTACCGCCACCGCGTCCACATACGAAACAATTTTGCTTCATTATAAAGGTTCAGTTAGCCGACTGCATTAGAATGTAACTGCAACGTAGGAAACAGCTGATCGATATTTTTATGTGAAAAGTAGGTTGCGTTACATTACAGCTCTATAACCACTTTACTTTTCACATACATACCAATATCGATCAGCTGTTTGCTACTGGTGCAGTTGCATTCCATTATAGTCGGCTAACTGAGCCTTAAAACTAAATACTTTTGCCTACAAATTATAATTTTCGAAATTTGTTAAAAATTATACTTAGGAACGATATTAACATACCTACATATATATGTATGTATGTATGTATGTATGTATATGTAGATATATACATCCATGCATACACATTAGAGCGACTAAAAAAAAGAAAGTGATTTTGTTATTCCTCTGAAAATAAAGCTTGATATGTTTTATGATGTTTCGCAAAATATTTTGGTTTTAGCATTGACCATGCGTCGTGAGCTCGACCATTTTTAAAAAAGGTATTTTTTCAGTTTTTCGAATTTTTTTGTACTTTGCTTCAAGACGACATAAATAAAATTTGGTATCACCGAAAAGAGTTTTTTAAGCAGCATCCAATGGTATATAAAACGTGACCACTTGCGACCTACTAATTGAGATATTCAACTAAACACATATTTTCGTTTCGGGTTTTCATACAAATTGTACTTATTAACCGATCAGTTAATCGGGTAGTAATTAACAGGTTAACCGATTAACGCGAAAAACTATTATAGTGGCACCATTGAAAAATAATAATCATCTGTTCATTTGTTTCATTTATATTTATTTTTTGTTTTTTTATTGAAATTGGTAATTATATAATAGTCATTTTTACTGTTCATATGTATTTATTATATTGTTTAATGTAATGATGTTTATTTTTTGTAGTTAGTGGTCGGTAGTCGTTAAAAGAATTAAGTAGCTGGCGACTTGGCTATTTTTGTAGCCAGATACTTTTGTAGTCGGTAGTCGATGGTCGGTAGCCTTTGATTGTGTTTATAGCATTACTAAAAATATCAACAAATACAGTTTTTTTCTTACTAACCCTGTGTTTCACAGGATGATAAAAATTGTTTCGACTCGAAAAGTTCTCACATTCCCTACAGAAACGAGGCACAGGTTTTTTCTCCTTTCTTTTATTAATTGCAATATATTTGATGATAATTAGCAATATTTTGAACGCTTTAATAACAATATTGTACACATATCGCACACTAAATCATAAAGAGTCACAACTCAAAATTATAAAAGTGCTTTTGCTTTTTTATAAACCAGTTAATTGAAGAAATCTAGGTATAACGACCTCCACAATTTCTTGAAGAATAGAAAATACCGTTATGCTTGTTTTTATGTCACATACTTGTGTCATTTGTACAGTATCAACAGTTATTTGCAACTACCCAGCATCTGAAATTTTTTGATATGTGACTCTTTATGATTTAGTGTGCGATATGTTTATAATAAATAAAGACATACTACGTGTCAGGTGGTCTAATTTAGACCACTGGGCGATCCTAGTACATATAAATAATTTTGTTTCGTAACTTTGTTTTTCTATGAATAATGAATGTGTTTGTTGTATTCAAAATATATAAAATAATTATGTATAACTATGTAATAGGAAATAATTATAAAACTTTTGTTTGTGAAACTCTTTCAAAGACGATTTTTAATAAATACCGACATATAAACAGCTATTCGTGTCTGTCATGACTTTCACATCCATGTGAAAGTGAATCCTTTCCGCATTCACTTCCGAATAATTTTTTCGTTTTACTTTCGACTGCTCCAAACAACGTGAAAGTAAATAGAATCGCATTTTTTCCACAATAAAATTAATTTATTTTAAACAAAATCTTGTTTAAAACTAGCCTTGATATCTCATCTACCTAATCCGGAAATTTAAACCAATACATATTTGGTTTTAATACATAGACAAAATATTCGGAAGTATGCAGACACCAAATCTTTTTTTTTTTTGAGATTCGGAAATTTTCATGCTAATTGAAAACGTTCGAAAGTCATGACAGACACGATTGTCTTTTAATGTTGAAAAAACCCAGATTCCCGAAAAATCTCTGAATCTCAAAAAATTTCGGGATCCCGAAAAGTCCCGAAATTCCGAATCACGAGATTGTAAAAATCAGTCTCGATTGGCATCCCTAGTACGTATACACATATACTTATGTATGTATGTAAGTCTACAAATTATTGTCGTTTAAAATACTTTTGTTTTAGCTTAACGGTTAAAATTTAAATTCTTGAAAGATATTTGTTATTCACTCAATTATGTTTTTTACTGTTTCTCCGCTCACGGAAATTTTATATAAAAAGGCCTCTTTTTTGCTAAATAATTCAGTCGTGAAATCGAAGTCTAACTAAACGTGCATACAGCAAATACGCTGCGAAAACAAAAATAAAAAATATATACATACATATATACATATATTGTAAAAAGCTATAAATTTTTTTTGTTAAAAAAAAAATATGGCCAACAAAGAAGTTTGTAGAACATTTAGCAAGCTGTCGCTGTTGAAATACTGCCTGCTCATAGTAAGTTTAAACTATTGCTATTTAAATTAATTAAAAAATAAATATTTTTATGTACTGGGCCGTGTGAATAAAAAGGTAGCCAAAGCTAATACTATCAAATTTAAAGTTTAGTCTTTGCTTTGAGGAGAGTAAAAATTTCAGTTAAAGCTAATACTTTATACTGATAAAAAGAAACAAGTATGTACATATGTACATATGTACTTTTTTCAGTTTTGATGCATTAAACACATTCACCACAGCAGGCTACACGAACACACGACTTCAAATGCCGCTAGCAGCATTTGTCGCCTCGTAGCCAGCTACTTAATTATTTTGGAGACGGCAGCAGCACCATCTGCACCTGATATTCAAATACAAATATGTACATACATAGTTCAGTATTGCCACTTTCATATATTTTGCATTTATAAAAATTAATTTTTCTTTTAAAATGTACTTATTTCACATAAAAGTACAATAATGAATCAATTTATTCTTTACATCAATTTTTGGATATTGTTTCTAGTAAATAGTATGAAATAATTGTACGATATCATTCATTCACCATTTTGTATTATACTGGTAACACTGCATTTGCTCGTTGTAGCCAGAGAAATAGAAATTAGTTTAAAGTTGGCGACAGCTACAACGGTGGTCGTGCAGTCGTGTAGCCTGCTGTCGTTAAAATAATTGTTACCATAAGAATGTGTGTATTCTATTTTTGACAGATTGTAGCCCGTAGCCTGCTGTGTCGAATGTGTTTAATGCATGACTTAGAGAAGATGTGAATAAAAACAAGCGAATCCTTAAAATTAATACGAGTAGTTTATGCTTACACACAACATCTCTACTTCTGAATTTATTTAAAAGCAGCAGTTAGTCAAACCAAAAACTGTTTGAACATGTCGACTAATGAAGTGCTTTGTTGTGTATAACTTTTCGCTTATTGCTTGTGCTTTGACTGCGACTGGATGCATTTTAAGAAGAAAAAGCGTAAGTGAAAGCAAAAGTAATTACACAAATGAGAAGTTTTTAAACGCTGCTTTTTTTAAGCATGCGATTGAGGTGCTGGAAGTTTAAAAAATAAATGTGATTAGGACCTAAACCTTAGGCGGAATTTCATTTTAATTTTAAATGAACAAACAGAATAAATGATCAAACAGAATATGTCCGCAACTTCATAAAAAATCGTTGTCAAATTAACAAAGCCCATAATAAAATCTACGGCAGTAACTTCAAATTCTCTATAATTTTAGTTTTATTTTCTTTTGTGCTTATTTTTATTTCTAGTTTTGTTCACAAAATATATGAAATTTATTGAAAGTATGGTAGCATTATTGAGAGAATATTTATTTATATGTGAGAGCATAAGAAAAAACGTTGTCAAAATAAAATAAATTCTATCTATCGACTGCTTTCTGGTGCTGATTTTTTGTGTCAATTTGTATGGAAAATGTGTTTATGCCGCAATTCTGTTTGTTCATTAAGTCTGAAATCTACGGCATTAACTTCAAATGCTCCCTAATATTTGTTTTATTTTCTTTTGTGTTTATTTTTCTTTGTAGTTTTGTTTACAAAATGTATGACATTTATTGAAAGTATGGTAGCATTGTTGAGAGACTGACAATTTATATGTGAGAGCATAAGAAAAAACGATCGCAAATTAAAATAGATTATATCTCTCGACCACGGATGGAAATCATGGTACAATTGTACTTTTTATGGTACATTTTTGACCTGGTTGGTACAGCGGTACTACCGCGAGTTACTTGGTACAATTTAAAAATGCCAATGCTCCACTATATGGAATCATTAATTTGGCCTATGTTGTCTTAAATTTTTTTGTGTGTGTCTTATTTTAGACGATCAGCTTCTCTGTTTTTATTGCAATGCTGTTGTCAAGGCAAATTCATGTACCAGGTGGTCTGGTCTGATCTACGACTGTAGCCTTATGAATGTAATATTTAATATTTTTTTTATGTTATATATTTTTTATACTAAATTTTTACACACAGTTTTATTAAGTTTCTGTTTTTATTGTTTACTTCTGAATTTGTATACATTTTCTTACGTTTCCGTTCTTATTAACAAATATTAAAAGAAATAGTAGGTATGTACCGTCATGGTCCAAAAAGTACATTTTTTTTTCAAAGTTGATAGAAACTCCAAGAAGTAATTTTCCTTCCCTGCTCTCGACTGCCTTTTTGGGTCAATTTGTATGGAAAATGTGTTCACGACGCAATTCAGCTTGATCATTTATTTTGTGAATTGGTGAATTTATCAATCCTAGGTGGATTGATAAATTCATTTTAGTGTTTTATGGCATCGCCAAACATGTTTAATTTCGTATTTATTCAGAATTTTAGCGATCGATATTTAGCTTTAGCGAATTAGAGAATAAATGAGCTGCTCAAAAGAAACCACGCACTGCTTTTGTGACCCATACATACTATGTATGTACGAGTATGTACATATGTATGTACATATATTAGGGTGTTTGATTTATTCCAAAGATGTGTTTTTCATATTACTTTAATACAAAAGTAATAGGTATCAAACTTTAAGAAAATTTTACAAGAATCATAATTATTACTTTTATTAAAAATACAATAGCAATTCACTAGCTCAGTGCCTCGTTTCCGTAAGGAATGTGAGAACTTTTTGAGTTTGAGTCGAAACATTTTTCTCATCCTGTGAAACACAGGGTGAATAAGAAAAAATCTATATTTGTTCATATTTTTTGTAAGTTTATTTAAGTTTTTATATGAATAATCCTGTGTAAAATAAAACAACCAATATAATTATTTAATTTTTCTCGATGCGCGAACTTCTCACAAGCTACAGAAACGAGGCACAGGGTTGTATCTTGCCAAAAGTCGTTCAGTTATGTAGGATATAGTTTACTAGCTTCAAGCATAAGGAAAAACGTACGTATGACTTTCAAAATTGTTATTTGGATTATCGATAGACTGCAATTAACTTAAAATTCGTTTGCTCATTATGTATTAAATAATTTAAGGAGCGAATCGACTAATTCGAACTGAATTCGCTACATTCTCAGCTTAGTTTATTCGTCTTGTTAGAATTCAGGCAGCACAAGATGTTTGTATTTGTATTTAATTGCGAAAATCATCTTATTAAACTTATATTATTAATTTTTCTAGGTGATTGTAACGCAACAAACTAGCTGCGCTTTTAATAATCAAAACAAACAGAGTCAACGGAATGAAAACCCATCAAATATTTTGAGTTCAGAACCAGAAAAACTAATTGAAGGCAACGACATTTCACAGAACAACCAAGATATCGTTAGTGAAGGTTTTAATGACGCAGAGTACGTATTAAAAAATTCTGGAAGCTTAGTGTTAAATTTCTTGGAGCAAGTCAATGAACTCCATAACAAAGAAGAGCATTTTGTGATTAAAGAAGTAGAAAAAGGTCTGTCTTACGTGAAGGCTGCGGCGCTAGAAGACTAAGCAGAATCATATAACATCAATAACTACTACAAAAAGCAGTGATCCTACGAATTCCATAAAAATACGCACATCAACACAGTACGGGCTTTTAGTGAACATAAAGATAATCATTATAAACGACAAACAAGAACAGCGACCATCCAACTTGCCCCACCACCATTTCCATAGAAATCGTTTTTAAAACAGCAAATAATGATCAGTATATCTGTCACGCCTCTTTAAGTACAAATAGAATCCACCAATGAAAACCAATTTTCTAAACAGCCACGGAAAATAGAAAGAGATGGAGATTTTTATTGTAATTTGTCCAAAAACTATAAATTACTTTAACTGATTTTTAATTGTAGAGTTGAAGATTGCATATTTCAAATGTAATAAATACTTAAATATAATCTAAATAAATATTTTAGTTTTCGTGAGATAGAATCTATTTTATTTTGAGAACGTTTTTTCTTATGATCTCACCAATGATGGCATTGAGAATTTCCAAATTATACCAACAATTTTCAAAAATTGTACTTTCTAGACCTTAATTGTACCAAAAAAAAAAAAATTTAAGTTCAAATTACATATTTTAATGTACATATTTCTATTAATTATGTACATATTTCTATGTTCCGACTACGGAATCGTTTTCACAAATTTCCTTGTGAGTTTGAATGTTAAAGCATATGGCTTCACCTGTTAATGTTGAAATCTATGATATATTTAAATTAAAAGCTTGTGCTCTAGCAGCCGAATTTAGGAGAAAAACAATTTTGAAATTGACGAGTTTACATTTTTTTATTTTTTCATTGCGATTTACTTTCACAATGCTATTAATAATTGTTTGAAAATAAATGCAGTGTGGAAATGGGGAGATTTCTCAAATGTACTAAATTAACCATTAGTGTACTATTTATTGTGCTTTTCGAGTTTGAATAGTATCAAAAAAAGTACAATTGTACCAAATTTTGCCCAAAATAAGCACAAAAGAAAATAAAACAAAAATTAAATAGCATGTCACTATCGATAGTTAATTTTTTTCCGACTATCGATGTTTTAATTCTGCAATCCATTAATATTTGAAAACAGTCGATATTTTTTAATCACGCGTAGCAACAGCGCACAAAAGTTAAAAACTCACAAAATTTTGAAAAGGAGACTCCATTTTTTTATACTATCCAATTCTCCTAGAATTTTTTTGGTCATATTTTGGAAATTCTTTTTCACACATGCTTGTGAAAAGCCACAAAATAAAATTTTCTGAAATTTAATTTTTTTACAGGCATTTTGATTAAATTTAAATAATTGCGCAATATGGCTGTAATTTTTGTGTTTTGAATTGTTTAATAAAAGGTCAGTCAGTGGTGTTCCTCAAGTTCTGAATGTAAAATATACAGCTTAAATAATGGGAAAGTGAAAATATTTGTAAAAACATGGTCAAGAATTTGTACTCGTATTGACAAAATAAATTTATTTTAAATATTTTTTTACGCTTAATGCGCTTTAAATACTATAAATTTTGATACAATCGTTGATAAATATGTATGTTCGTACTATATGTTCTCAACAATATCCGGCATTACGGCATGGTGCTTGCAACAACTTGGCCAAATATTCCTAATTAATGCCGCTTGCGGTTTCTTTGCCAAACATGGGAAGCACACTGTCGCGAGGGCGGCCATAAATGAAAAAAAATTAGTTTTGTATTAAAAGGAATAAGTTACTTTGTTGCATGTGCAATATTATAATTAAGTAAAATAAAAAGGAATTTTTTAAAAAATATTTATTTTTTAAAGACTTTTGATGATTGAAAGTCAACAGTTAGTTTTAGGCCAGTATGCAACTATTTAAAAATATAGTACGGACACATTCTAACTTTAACAGGTTGATTAAACAAATTTTTAGATATTGCACTACAACTTCCAATTAAACATAAGGGGAATGTTGTTATAATATGGCTACAATACATTTTTTCAATATTTTGTAACTGATATGCGATGCGCCGTTGCTTATAATGTGAATGAAAAGAAAAACATCTGTAAATGAAAAAAGTACGAGTTAAATGGTCTATAGAAAAATAATATAAAAAAATATATTTTTCATACTTCCCCATTATTATTCTACAAGTAAGTAGATTTAAAATTATTTGTATTCTCGTCCACCTTTGCCCCCCTTATAATTTAGTTTTACAATATTTTTTAAGTTATAATTTGAATATTTTCAGTATATTATTTAGTTCCAGTACATTTGGGAAGCATACTAGTCCTTGAAATTTAAATGGCAAAATTGTAGGTGTGATTTATATTATATATTGTAACTAGTTAAACATTTAACTCACTATAAGTGAAGACAATTTGTTTTGCTCCTTTTAAGTTTTTTAAAAAAGGATATTTTTGAGGTATGCGTATCTTTTATCTGAATTGACCAAAAATTTTACGAAGCATTAAATATGTTAAAATTAGTGTCTCTATACAATTTCTCTGTTATGGTAATATTTTATTTCAGTATATGTATATGGGAAGGACACGAATCCTTGGAAATTAAATGACCAAATTTTATGTGTTATTATATTTTACCAATTAAAACATGTGTGCCCAATTTAATTTCTTTACAATAAGTCCTTCTATTTTATATGAACTCACGCCACTGTGGGGCGTTTCTATGCCAATATGTATGTATGTACATATGTATGTAGTTTTAAGTTCGCACCATCTTTCAACCGAAATTTCCCAGCATAAGGTTGTAGAATTCAAAAATAAAGTAGTATTTTTTTTATTTATTTTTTGTCATATTGGAAAACTGAATATAAGTTCAAGGACTATAGTTTGACTTGGTTTCCAAAGTTTGCATCAGAACAAAAATATTTTGATATTTTGATATCTTGGAAATAGAGAAAAGGTAGTTCCTGCTTAATTACTTCCAATTTGTTTCACTTGTAATATGAGGATTCATTCTGCATAATTAACTTTGTTTTAGTAAATGAGCGAAGTATTCTTTAGAATCATATTTTGTTCAATTATGTAAAACACTAGCTGAGCCCGCTAAACGTTGCTTTGCTGTCAATTATTGCATTTTCGTCATATATTTTATATGTATATACATACATATATACATAAAAAGCCTATATTTCCATTTTCATAAAAATCAGTCAGGAGTCACTTTCACATTCAGTCAGGTGACGGTCAAGCGGATAAATAGACTGCGGGTTCACGTTAAAATAACTTTATTTTTCTTTTGAGTACGTAAACTATTGCTTTAATAGATCTCTTCTAAAATGATATTTAATATTTTCTGAGTATAGGAGTTTTAGCGCCCGTGTTGAAAAAATTTTTAAAATCAGACTTAATTTTGGAACGTTTTTTATTTGGAGTTTTTTTTTAGCTATACATAACGTGACCAGAAGCTTTTTACAAAAAGCGGGACACGATCGTTCAAAAAGCGGGATTTTGACGAAAATACGGCCAAAAAGCGGGATTTTTAAATAAACAACTATTTGAAAGCGGGATGTGTAATACGCACATAAAAAGTTTCGTATGTACTTAGGAAACACAGTTTTTAACTCAAAAGAATCGATTTTAAATAAACAAAAGTTTTTATTAACAAAAATTTTTATTTAGTAACGTAATATAAATAAAATTAAAGATTTTTTGACATCATTTACAAAACAAAATACGATTTTTATACAAAACAATGTACAAAAACTTAAGGCGAATGATAGCAAGTGGCCTTGTTAGTCCATATTATCATCAACTGACTACACCAATGTGTCAAACTCTTTATAAAAAAATAAGCAAGAACTTTTTATTTTATTATTGACAGTTTGGTGAATGTCAGTTGTTATTCTCCTAATAAGCCCTCTTGGTAATAAATTCCTAAAGCAGCAGAATGTCTGCACATATAAAGCACTGTAACAAAAGGATCTTTGAGTGTGTACGTTTGTATTTTTATTTTTTTCATTTGAAGAGCTGCCAGATCAAAAAAAAATAAACAATAACTACACTAAAAAATATTTGGAATACATTTTTATCAGTTACATATTAATAAAAATATTTTAAGAGATAAGAAATTTCAAAACTCTAAAAAGCGGGATAAAGCGGGATAAAAATTCAAGGCGGGATCAACCTCAGAAAAGCGGAATAATCCCGCCTAAAGCGGGATGTCTGGTCAGGTTAGCCATACACAATAATGTATCATTCAAGGAACATAGTATACTAAACGAAAATCAAGTGCCAACATTTAAATTATAAAAAAAATGGTTTGGCACTATTTAGAAACAGATTCGGCACGAAATCAAGACTTTCAATTCTCATCACTGATTTATATCATTCTTGCAACTGCCCTACAGGAAGACTACTTACTAGTCAATTGACTAGTCATTTGACCAGTACCAGTTGCGATAACCGAAATGTCTGTTATCTTAAAGGAGCGATTGTTATAACAATAATTAACGTGTTTTATTACTCCACAACGAAATGGTCTCGGAAAACATCACCAACAATTTTAATGAAACGGCTTTTTCGTTTATTCAAAACACAAACAAAAATTCAATTTTATTGCATGAAAAATTATTTTGAAAATTCGAAGAGTAAGTAAAATTTATAAATTATTTTTATAGCATCTGAAAACTATTGTTATTTATAAATTTAATGAAAATGAAATCGTAAAGGATAAGTAAGAATAGTTAAACATACATAGGTAAAGTGATATAACTTCGTGCTAACCTAAATAGAAAATGGAAAAACAGAAAATGAATAGTGATACTTAGAAATGTGTTTGCCAAAGGCAAATCAATAATTGTATACACAATCAATTCTCATATTCCATTTCATAGAAATTTAAGTTAAATAGCTGATGTTAATAATACTCTCTACCCCAGTAGATAGACATGGGTGCTGATGAAGTGCGTGGCTGCACAGAAAAATATCGGTATTTCCCCCAGCTATAAAGTCTAGTTTAATTTTTCTTCTCTTCTTTAGATACTCACATTAATTAATAAAAATATTTCATTCAATAAGAATTGAAATTACTGAACTCAAGCCTGATTAAGAAATTATTTCTGATTAAAATTCACTACAGTTCAATTAATTCTAAAAATGTCTCATTTAATGAAAATGTTATTTATTATCGAACATATGTACATATGTAAATGACAAACACCTCAAGAGTCGTCTTATCGTTCCTATGCCAGCGCCACCAGGTGCAGTACACTGTAGCTACACAACTGTGTATGGTTCTTGTCTTGCATGTAGTTGCTAGTTGTCTTGACTATTTAAATTTTTTTACACCTCGCATATGGAATTCACCACGGTAACAAACTGTGTAGCCATATTAGGAGATTTTAACCCCAGGCTGGAGTTTCATAGTTAAGGTAGAATTAGTAAAATCGTATCGTTCTACTTTACAGCTTGCCGTATCGTTCAGCTTTGTGTACAAATTATAGAAAATGTAACAGTTTGCACAGCACATTTTTTTTTGTCTGGCCTTGATTGCGGCTTTTTTTCTTTTTGCTACAGAAAAATCTGTTTTCTGTAGATTTTTACGTCAGCAGTGCTACCACTACATATTTTATAACTAGTAACATGCATTGCATATGGTACGGCTTTTGTCAGCTGGCACGCAACTTCACGATACGATTTTACTAATTCTACCTTTAGATATTTAAAAATATTTCCATATAAACTCTATTGAAATATTTCGTAATTTCGTTCGCTAACGGATGCCGTAATTTGCGCCCAGATTTTCATGTTTGTTGGTGTCTTAATAGCGGCGAACAACAGAGTACAAAAAACCGCAATGGAAGTTCTAAATTTACATACAATCCAAATACCTACACATTTGTTTATTTTAAATAAATCTCTATTACGAGTAGAGCCTTATAATAATTTCGTGGCCAAAGCATTATTTTTTATGAAGCTGTAGGCTAGCAATTTTTAAAGCGTGTGTAGAGGTATGGCCGGACTAACAAAAAAAATTTTACCACTAATACTCCCCAATTATGATTTTACTTATTGAGTAAAATATTTTATATTAAAAATAATATACTTTTCATTATTTTATTCTCAAATATCATATTTGATAGAATATATGATATTTGATAATTATTAACAAGAAATTTACTCGGATTGGGTTTACAAAACAGGGTAGTTAAATAAAAACAAAAAAAAAAACAGTAATTGAAAAAAGTTTTTTTGTCAAACAACGACTCTGCATCACTGAAGTATGTATGTACAATAGGTATGGCGTAGTTAACGATTTTTCGATTTCGACTTGCAAGAACCCCTCTCATTTTGTGAGATTCGGAAAAAAATATTCGAGCCAAAAAATGGTGGCGGTCAGATGGGGGCAAAGGTCTCCGCTTCGTGCTCAAAGTTGAGGGTAAAAGCAAAAAAAAATTCAAAAAATCATATAACTTTCCCGGGGTCACCGCTACAAGGGTCAAATGTGTGACGAGCACCCATTAATTTTCTCCGCCCAACATCATTTTTAAACACACTGACCGCCTAACTCCTCCTTCGATAGGAACGCGACAGGGGCAATTAGAGCCCTGCGAGTACATTTTGTACTAATTTCGCCTTTGTATGGGAGCCCCCTTAATGAGGCGCGATAGGACATAGGTATGTTTGGAGGAAATGTTGAAAAAAAAAATTACTGCGGGTAGGTCCTTTATTTTAACCCCCTAGGAGGCACCATAAATACGGAAAAAGCGGATTTCTTAAAAAAAAATTACTCAAAAAACTATTTTTTTTTTATGGGGACCACCTTAATGGTTGAAGATAGACGATAAGTATGTTGAGAGAAAATCTTTGTATTGAAAAAATATTGGAGGTCGGTCATACATTTGACTTCGATAGGAACGCGCTAGGGGCAATTAGAGCCCTGCGAGCACATTTTGTACAAATTCCGCCTTTGTATGGGAGCCCCCTTAATGAGTAGAGATACGGCATAGGTATGTTCGGAGGAAATGTTGAAAATAAAAAATTACTGTGGGTCGGTCGTACATTTTACCCCCCTAGGAGGCAACATAAAAGCGGAAAAAGCGGATTTCTTTAAAAAATTATTAAAAAAACAATTTTTTTGTATGGGGACCACCTTAATGGTTGAAGATATACGATAAATATATTCAGAGAAAATCTTTGTAATGAAAAAATATTGGAGGTCAGTCATACATTTGACTTCGATAGGTACGCCCTAGGGGCAGTTAGAGCCCTGCGACTAAATTTTATAAAAATTTCCCATTTGCATGGGAGCCCCCGTAAGGAGAGGAGTTAGGCGGTCAGTGTGTTTAAAAAAGATGTTGGGCGGAGAAAATTAATGGGTGCTCGTCATACATTTGACCTTTGTAGCGGTGACTCCGGGAAAGTTACATATATGATTTTTTGTATTTTTTTTTTTTTTGCTTTTACCCTCAACTTCGAGCACGAAGCGGAGACCTTTGCCCCCACCTGACCGCCACCATTTTTTGGCTCGAATACTTTTTTCCGAACCTCATAAAATGAGGGGTTCTTGCAAGTCGAAATCGAAAAATTGTTAACTACGCCATACCTAATGTATGTACATACATACATACATAGGTATGTCTGTATGTTTTTTTTTTCGGAAGATACATATAACAAAATTTCTTAGGGTAAAATTAATTACAGAAAGGAATGACACAATTATCTGTTTACATCACACAAACACACATACAGACATATTATGTGTTTATAACAGGGCGGCCCAAAAGTTCCTTATAGAAGAGTAAACACCAATACATTTAAAGAAAAGCTAATTTTTAGGGTTCCGTACACCAAAGGTGAAAATGGAACCCTATTGTTTTCGCTACGCTGTCCGTCTGTCCGTCTGTCTGTCACAGCGTATTTTCTCGAGAACCGTAAGAGCTACGGACCTGAAATTTGGACAGAGTGTGTAGACCCTTGGCCGCTACAACAACAAATACATGAGAGTTGGAAATTAAAGGGTGTGCCAAAACGAGCAACGAAAAATGTTAAAATCCCATGTAATATACATACAATTGTATGTATATGCACTTGAAATTTGTAAAGTTAGTGTATTTTTATACAGACTACAACAATTAACACTAAAATTTAAAAAATTTTAATTAAAGGGTGTACCATCAGTTAATGTAATTTCGACTATGTAATTTTGATAACTTGCTGTATCTTGGAAATCGTAAGAGCAAACTTCTTGAAATTTTCAAAAACGGTAAAACAAAAAAAATCGCCAAAATCAAAAAAAAAATCGCCAAAACGAAAAAAAGCACCAAATTAAAAAAAAATTCTAAATCGAAAATAAATCGCGGAAAACTGGAAAAATCGCCAAAATAAAAAAATCGCCAAAATGAAAAAAAATCGCCAAAATGAAAAAAAATCGCCAAAATTAAAAAAATCGCCAAAATTAAAAAAAATGCCAAAATGAAAAAAAAATTGCCAAATTGAAAAAAATCGCCAAAATGAAAAAAATCGCCAAAATGAAAAAAATTGCCAAAATTTAAAAAATCGCCAAAACGAGAAAA
The DNA here is from genome assembly GCA_944452675.1 of Tachina lurida. Lineage (NCBI taxonomy): Eukaryota > Metazoa > Arthropoda > Insecta > Diptera > Tachinidae > Tachina > Tachina lurida. The sequence goes on from OX101754.1 coordinate 143,368,897, forward strand.
AAGCGAAAAATAATCAAAAAAACGTAAAAAAACACTGTATTAAAAAAATGCTCAAAGCCCAACGTACGGAACCCTTCGTGCGCGAGTCAAAGTCGCACTTTACTGAATTTATTTTATTATTCAATATTTCTTGTTGTAAAAACCAATTCATACAAAAAAAAATTAAAAGAGGTGTCTTAGGACACGCGGTTGTAGCTATGCGCTGCTTAGTTATATAAAAAAAATTTTATGTGTGAAATAACAATGCAATAAAATTATATTATATGAAATGAAAAATTAAGATGGCGCAATTTTGCCACATTAAGATTTTAATATACTCATTGTGAATTCCCTAAGTAATATTTCAGAAAATATTAAATTTTTTTAAGCTGTGGACATTTAAATATGTGGTGGAATCAGTTATGTAGACTCTTACGGCCCTATGTATAAGCAAAAATTGCCATGAAGTTAGCATAAGTGGCAAAATTGAACATGATCTTAAAGAGTTTTGCGATGAAACTTCACATTAAAAACAGTGCTAGGACTTAGAGGTGGATTAAAATTAGGTAATGTGACAATTTTTAATGTCATATTGTATGGAAGAACTCGTTAACACCTAATTCAATTTCATCACTTATGCTAACTTCATGCCAATTTTTGCTTATACATAGGGCCGTTATTATGCAATAAAGAAATTATGGTGGACATGCATATACAGTATTGTTTTATTGAGGGGACGATATATTCTAAACAATAAATTTAGATTTAATACGAACAAATAAAATTTTGTTAAGCTGACGTCACGTTCAACATTGTTGTGGCCAATAAGAAACGAGTATTTTTGACCGATACGAGTACTTTTTACCGATACCTACTCTGTACTCGGTAGTAGAGTATCGGTACCAAAAGCACTTGGTTTATAAAGAAAAGTATCGAGTACTTACTTGTATTTGCTCGTATCGTTTCATCCCTACTACACAAGCAAAACAAAAACAAATTGAGCAATCGTTGCCATTGTTTTTGTTTCACTCGCTTCAAAGAACGAAACAAAACAAAATCAAGCCATTTATTTCGTTTATTTTCGTACTCTGTTTTTAAGTGCAAAGGAATAAAAAAAAATTTATTTATAACTGCAATAGTGCCGATTATTTTTGTTACGAGAATCACGTCCTAAGGGTGCAATTAGACGTGTCATAGCCATAAACAAACCAAAATTGAATTGGTTTCTATGGCAATGGCTATGGCGTTACGGCGAGTCACCTATAATCAAATACAGTGTTGCCCATTAGTTTGGTTCGAACGGCCGTTTTCTACGGTTATGGTTGTCACGTCTGATTGCACCTTAACTCCTGTATCGTGCAATAAATAGCATGGCTATAAAAATAAAAAGTATTGTTGCTTTGCAGTGAAGAACAACAAAAAAAACTAATACCACAAAGTTGCTTGTGTATTATAGGGTTGCATGAACAACTCCATCCATGAAACTACTGAAATGTTTGTTCACTAAAACCCAACTTCGAATAAATATTTTAAACTGAACAAAGTGTTGCTTTTATCATAATGTGAGTGAAAACATTTCGCTTCATACTGTTAAGACAAAGAGATTGTTCATTGAAACGAGTATTGTTTCATGCTGCTTTCTCTCATCTCATTTTTTGTTATTAATACGCAAGAAAAGTGTTGCCAGAAAATGATGATGAGAAAATGTTAAATCTGTAAAAAAAATTCTGCTAAAATGTTCTGCAGAAGAAAAGTATTGTACTTTTCATCAGATTTAAATTTAAAAATAAATTGTTGAAATATGCTAGGAACACAATTGGGACGAACGACGAATTTCGTCCACGTCGACGAATTCTTCGATCAGAGTTCGCTGCGTAAATTCGTCGTGTGAAGCACAACAACGACGAATTTACGCAGCGAATTCCTCTCTTATATTTGATAAAGTTGGTTGTTGTGTGTACAAAGACAGAGAGTGAGAGAGAGAAAATTGTTTTTCGTCGTTCGTCGGCGTACAAATTAGAAATAAATCTATCTCAGAATTCGTCACGCACGACGAATTTCGTTGTACGGCGGTGTTATATTCATTTTCATATGCACACATGTGTTTTATTTTTTATGACGAAAATTCGCACCGAAAAATTCGTCGTTCGTCCCAGTTGTGTTCCTAGCAATAGCTTTGAATTTCATGGTTATACAATCTCATTAGTATTTACAGGTATTTTTATAGCACATACATACATATGTACATATGTATTTTTATTATCCATAGATATGCATGTTTATGTTTTTTCAAATAGTATTTATATTGAGAAGTGTGAAACACAAAATTCCATCGTTTCTCTATTTGTGAAAAAATTGTTTCTGTATTTGAATGCGAAAACAGACAATACTGATTCTGTTTTTACAGGAATATTTCCAGTAATTGCGTGCCATATGAAACAAAATGTCACAAAAATATTATTTAAATAACGAAAAAAGAAATAATTTACAAAGAAAAGAAAATAACATAATGAACAAGAATATAAAATTAATGTAAAATGCTTGAAATAAAAAGTTTTTTCGATAAAATGTCCATACATAGGACACAAACAAATTATGAATAAATATAATAATATCGACCTGTTAATAATAATTTTAGTTAAAAAATTCGATGTATATCTTTCCAACTAGTTTGGGAATTAAATAAGTCTAAATTTCCTCTTTTATACCAAGTAAGCTCTAAGATTTTTTCATACCAGCTAGCAGTGAGTCTTCGGAACGGGTGTTTTCGGCAGCAAGAAATTTACTTTCTGAAAAACGTTGCATCATTGGGTGGAATACAGCGTCAGTCGAAAAAATTATGTTTTTACATCATAATATAAAAACACAGAATTTCGAACGTGATGCTTAATTCATATGAAACTTTTTTCCATTAACACTAACTGAATTTATAATTTTTATATAAATCACGCATTGGTTTTTGGTTTTCTTTGCAATAATATAATTTTAAAATCATATTGAATTTTCCTGATAATTACTCTTTTTTCAAATTGCATTTCAATAAACCACATAAAATAATGATCATTTGTGTTTTATTATGTTCTCTTATTATGATTGAGCGAAATTTACAAAAATGTCGAACCAGCGTAAGCACATGTACTGAAAAAGAAATTTAAAGTAATAATGTTCTGTTCTTTAGTAATCAGGTACCTCCGACCAAACAAGAGGAGTTTTATAAATTTCAAGTGTGCATCTGTGTGTCAGCCTACGCATTCGCAGAACCAAAACGTCTGTACCAATTTCCATTTAGTTTGTTATTGTTTGAAAGGTGAGTTTATCGAGAGTGTTGTAAGCAATGTTTGAAGATAATCGATCCAGCAGCTTGGAAGTTATACAGTTTTTAATTAACTTTGTGATTATATTTTAAATTTTATGTACGAACTATTTAAATAAATAAGAACTTAAACCAGTTCATAAGGCTGAGTTTACATCTGACATTTCTTGTGTGCCATTTACAAAAAAAAGCGTAACCAACTAATTAATAATAAAAGCTGTTTGATTCAGAAATGTATTCAGACATGTTTCCAATCATGTTGGATTCTATAAAATTGTCTATTAGCTATGTATGGAACTGTTTAACTTACGGCCTGACCCACGATATCGACAACGTTCGACTTGTCGCATACTTACATTTGATACAACAACAAAATATTAAAATTTGTTTTTGTTTTGAATGTAAGTGTGCGACAAGTCGAACGGTGTCGATATCGTGGGTTTGACCCTTAATAAATACATGTTTGAATCAAACAGTTGTTCATTAGTAATTAGTGGTTACGCTTTTTTTACACTTGTGTGGCACATGGCACACATGTGTAAACGCGGCCTAATAGTTTATTAGTTGTGTGACAAAAATTAAAGAAAACACAACAAAAGTACTCCTTTCCAAGCGAAAATAACTATTTATATACTTCCAAGCAAAAATATAACTAAAAATTATTTTTGAAATTAATATTTGTAATAAAACTCAAACAATTTTATTATCACCCTAATGCAAAAATACGAAATTTTAAACAACAATAATATTGCATTTAAAAGAAAGATAATTATGTGTACATTTAACTTATGTCTATAAATGAAATATTTTACCGAGGTTGCTCTCACTATTAAAAACTAAATTTAATTTAGATCTCGTTAATATCTTTTAACTTCCTTTTCGGCGATTATTCTAGTATTTTCCTTCAACTGGCAACACTGATCTTTAAAAGCATATTGTTTTTGCATGAACTTAATCGAGATTTACTCAACGCATGCATGTTCTGTTTCACATTTGTGAATGTTTGTATGCTCTTGTATATATGAACAAACCAACATCGTTTTACTGCGTTCTTAACTATTGAGTGTTCATTGTTATTGTTTCATAGTTATTCATCTGTATGAAATAGTATGAAACGAATAAAAAATTTTAGCGAACATTTCATAAACATAAGTTTCATGCAGTTAAACATCTGCATGAAACTTAATAATGATGTTTATGAAATGTTCGCTAAAATTTTTTATTCGTTTCATCCTATTTCATACAGATGAATAACTATGAAACAATAACAATGAACACTCAATAGTTAAGAACGCAGTAAAACGATGTTGGTTTGTTCATATATACAAGAGCATACAAACATTCACAAATGTGAAACAGAACATGCATGCGTTGAGTAAATCTCGATTAAGTTCATGCAAAAACAATATGCTTTTAAAGATCAGTGTTGCCAGTTGAAGGAAAATACTAGAATAATCGCCGAAAAGGAAGTTAAAAGATATTAACGAGATCTAAATTAAATTTAGTTTTTAATAGTGAGAGCAACCTCGGTAAAATATTTCATTTATAGACATAAGTTAAATGTACACATAATTATCTATAAATGCAATATTATTGTTGTTTAAAATTTCGTATTTTTGCATTAGGGTGATAATAAAATTGTTTGAGTTTTATTACAAATATTAATTTCAAAAATAATTTTTAGTTATATTTTTGCTTGGAAGTATATAAATAGTTATTTTCGCTTGGAAAGGAGTACTTTTTTTGTGTTTTCTTTAATTTTTGTCACACAACTAATAAACTATTAGGCCGCGTTTACACATGTGTGCCATGTGCCACACAAGTGTAAAAAAAGCGTAACCACTAATTACTAATGAACAACTGTTTGATTCAAACATGTATTTATTAAGGGTCAAACCCACGATATGGACACCGTTCGACTTGTCGCACACTTACATTCAAAACAAAAACAAATTTTAATATTTTGTTGTTGTATCAAATGTAAGTGTGCGACAAGTCGAACGTTGTCGATATCGTGGGTCAGGCCGTAAGTTAAACAGTTCCATACATAGCTAATAGACAATTTTATAGAATCCAACATGATTGGAAACATGTCTGAATACATTTCTGAATCAAACAGCTTTTATTATTAATTAGTTGGTTACGCTTTTTTTTGTAAATGGCACACAAGAAATGTCAGATGTAAACTCAGCCTTATGAACTGGTTTAAGTTCTTATTTATTTAAATAGTTCGTACATAAAATTTAAAATATAATCACAAAGTTAATTAAAAACTGTATAACTTCCAAGCTGCTGGATCGATTTTCTTCAAACATTGCTTACAACACTCTCGATAAACTCACCTTTCAAACAATAACAAACTAAATGGAAATTGGTACAGACGTTTTGGTTCTGCGAATGCGTAGGCTGACACACAGATGCACACTTGAAATTTATAAAACTCCTCTTGTTTGGTCGGAGGTACCTGATTACTAAAGAACAGAACATTATTACTTTAAATTTCTTTTTCAGTACATGTGCTTACGCTGGTTCGACATTTTTGTAAATTTCGCTCAATCATAATAAGAGAACATAATAAAACACAAATGATCATTATTTTATGTGGTTTATTGAAATGCAATTTGAAAAAAGAGTAATTATCAGGAAAATTCAATATGATTTTAAAATTATATTATTGCAAAGAAAACCAAAAACCAATGCGTGATTTATATAAAAATTATAAATTCAGTTAGTGTTAATGGAAAAAAGTTTCATATGAATTAAGCATCACGTTCGAAATTCTGTGTTTTTATATTATGATGTAAAAACATAATTTTTTCGACTGATGCTGTATTCCACCCAATGATGCAACGTTTTTCAGAAAGTAAATTTCTTGCTGCCGAAAACACCCGTTCCGAAGACTCACTGCTAGCTGGTATGAAAAAATCTTAGAGCTTACTTGGTATAAAAGAGGAAATTTAGACTTATTTAATTCCCAAACTAGTTGGAAAGATATACATCGAATTTTTTAACTAAAATTATTATTAACAGGTCGATATTATTATATTTATTCATAATTTGTTTGTGTCCTATGTATGGACATTTTATCGAAAAAACTTTTTATTTCAAGCATTTTACATTAATTTTATATTCTTGTGCATTATGTTATTTTCTTTTCTTTGTAAATTATTTATTTTTTCGTTATTTAAATAATATTTTTGTGACATTTTGTTTCATATGGCACGCAATTACTGGAAATATTCCTGTAAAAACAGAATCAGTATTGTCTGTTTTCGCATTCAAATACAGAAACAATTTTTTCACAAATAGAGAAACGATGGAATTTTGTGTTTCACACTTCTCAATATAAATACTATTTGAAAAAACATAAACATGCATATCTATGGATAATAAAAATACATATGTACATATGTATGTATGTGCTATAAAAATACCTGTAAATACTAATGAGATTGTATGACCATGAAATTCAAAGCTATTTCAACAATTTATTTTTAAATTTAAATCTGATGATTTTCTCATCATCATTTTCTGGCAACACTTTTCTTGCGTATTAATAACAAAAAATGAGATGAGAGAAAGCAGCATGAAAAAAAACTCGTTTCAATGAACAATCTCTTTGTCTTAACAGTATGAAGCGAAATGTTTTCACTCACATTATGATAAAAGCAACACTTTGTTCAGTTTAAAATATTTATTCGAAGTTGGGTTTTAGTGAACAAACATTTCAGTAGTTTCATGGATGGAGTTGTTCATGCAACCCTATATTACTAGTGCTGAGTGTGTGCTGTAAGTATTGAAACACACAGCCTATAGCTAAGCGCTTTTACAAAAACAAATGAGCACCAAGCACCAGGATAGGGCTGGGGTAACCTTGGTTTATAATGTGATAAAATTTATATTATATTTATAACCAGTTCGCGTGAGTGCAAAATTTTTACATGTTATGACGTGTCGTTGCACAGAAATGTAAACGTGACATTGGTCAAGTTGTCGTATAAAGAAAAAGCTATAATAAATTGTGTGTTTTCTATTTCTAAGTACACAAGCAGCGAAATTAAAAATAGCAGCAATATAAATGCTCTCATTTAAAATAAAAGCAGAGACCTGCAAATTTCATGTTTTTTGATGATTTACTCATACATTAAAATTTGTACTCACATTTAATCATGTACAAAACATTCAACGTTCAATAAAATCAGCGTCGTAGTAATATCTGTTCATTGGAGTGATTGTGAGTGTAGCGATCGAACATGTTTAAATCAATTCACTCACCATACCAGTAGACTTGTGTCCAACAGTTCTTTTTGAACTAGTTCGTTCAGTTGGACACAAGTTCGGCCAAAAACATCAATGTAAATTAAATGGGTTTGAAACAACTTTTGATTCAAACGCTCTCAAACTAGTTCAAAAAGAACTGTTGGACACAAGTCTACATACCAGAAATGTTTTATTCACATTTAATCATGCAACAAAACTCAATGTTGAATTTAATCAGCATCGTACAAACGAACGCATCGTTTGAATAATTGTAAGTGGAGTGTTCGAACTGGTTTTATTCAAACTTCTACGTGAACAAGCGATGACGTTGAATAAAATCAAAGTAGTAAAGTTCTTTCAATTTATTTTAAAACACACACACATAAACGTTTCAAACAGGGATGGAAAATTGGAGGTTTGTATTTGTTCCAATTATAAAAAAGGTGCAAAATTTTTTTAAGTATTAACAACTAACTGGCATATTCATAAAAAATATATTTTAGGTTTATGAAGCGCTTATTTGACGTAATTCTATGAGAAATTTGTCAAATAAACCTGTAATAAACCTAAAATAATGGGTGTTTTTTATTGAGGTATAGAACTTTAAGTTGGCATCACTTTTTTAACTGGCGGCCATTTTGTCAGCTGTCAAGTGATTAATATTTAGTTTGGTTTGCCATTTCATCATGAACAGGTTGACAAAAGAACAACGCTTGCAAATCGTGCAAATTTATTTCGAAAATAATGGTTCAGTTCGCGAAGTTTACCGCAAGCTCCGTCCATTTTATGGTCGACATAATCGTCCATCAGAGCAATTAATTCGGTTAACCATGGATCGTTTTCGCACTACGTTTACTCTATGTGATAATACGCATCCGCAGAGACGTCGAACAGTGCGCACCGAAGAAACAATTGCCGCTGTAGAGCAAAGTGTTGAAGAGGACCCGAATGAATCGATTCGCCACCGTGCACAGCAATTGGAGCTTTGTCCATCAACTTTATGGAAGATTTTGAAGATTTTGAATGTGGATGAGTTGTGGTTCCAACAAGACGGCGCTACATGCCACACAGCGCACGTCACAATCGATTTATTGAAGGAAACATTCGATGAGCGCATAATTTCGCGGAATGGACCTGTCAATTGGCCACCAAGATCGTGTGATTTGACACCATTGGATTAGACTTGTGTCCAACAGTTATTTTTGAACTAGTTTGAGAGCGTTTGAATCAAAAGTTGTTTCAAACCCATTTAATTTACATTGATGTTTTTGGCCGAACTTGTGTCCAACTGAACGAACTAGTTCAAAAAGAACTGTTGGACACAAGTCTACATTGGATTATTTTCTTTGGGGATATGTGAAGTCGCTCGTCTACGCCAACAAACCAGAAACGTTAGGGACTTGGAAGCCAACATTCGTGGCGTTATTGCCAACATACGGCCCCATATGCTCGAAAAAGTGGTTGAAAATTGGACCTGTAGAATTGGCTTTATTCGAGCATGCCGCGGCGGCCACATGCCCGAAATCATATTTAAACATTAATGGCATAAAATTATCCTTCCAATAAAGCCAAATTGATGGACATTAAAACGATTTTCTTGTGTTTTATTTCAATTCGAAGTTCTATACCTCTAAAAAACACCCTGTATTTTTTTATGAATATGGCGGTAAATCTTCAAAAGAACTTATATAACTCATATAACCTGTTATATACCTCTTGAAGTTTAACCTTCTTGTTTTCAAAAAATATTTGATGCTTATTTAGAGCTGATTTAACAACTTTCTTTACGATAGTTGTCGAAAGACCTTTATTAATATGTAAGTACATATATTTTATAAACAAGGCTGTTAAAATTTTTAACATAAATTTTGGGTGTAAATTGCCTGTTCAAAACTTTTAAAATACATATTATCGTTAACGATAATTTACCTACAAAAACATATTTTTCAATATTAAAAAAACATTCTCCCAAAAACTTTAGTTTTTGTCGCTTACGATTAAGTCGAAAATAGGGCTCAATATCTCAAACATAAATTCTGTTAAGTTAATTAACAAAAATTAGTTTTTGTATTGAAAATCCTCCTCAAATTTTATTTTAAAATGCATTTTTTTAACAATTAATCTCAGAAATTTATATAACATTTTTGTCTCTAATATTTTTCAAAAAGTTCGTTGCGAGTAGCTCTATTAGACAGTTTCTTTAATTTTACCATCCCTGATATAAAACACCCAACTTAACTACACAAACACATACATACTTACAAATTGGTTTGTTATTATTAGACTTGTGTCCAACAGTTCATTTTGAACTAGTTCGTTCAGTTGGACACAAGTCCGGTCAAAAACATCAATGTAAATTAAATGGGTTTGAAACAACTTTTGATTCAAACGCTCTCAAACTAGTTCAAAAAGAACTGTTGGACACAAGTCTAGTTATTATGACAGCAGTTTGCGTTGGGTCTTAATAATTACCACATTCATACACAATGATTTTTTTCATTTTCGCTTTTACTCTGCATCAACTACTTGATGCTGATTTAAAATGAACATTTTTTTCTTTCGCATTATATTCTTGTTCAAAACACTCATTGTCGAACCAAATACCAATCGTCCGAACTGATTGGTATGATGCTACGCATGATTATAATTCACACCCAACAATACTCCACTCACTTGAGCGATTAAAACCACAGGGTATACCAGAGATGACACGAGACGGAAGAAAATTTGTGTTTTCGGATCTTTCGCTCACTCTGCCACTGCGTCTTCTTTAACCTTCTTTCGTGGTGGAATTTTGTAGCTTAATTTCAATTTATACTTTGTAACCTCATTCGCTTGACGATTTTTGTAAATAAATGATAAAAATTAATGTTTTTTTAATGAAAATGCTTCAAATGAGATCTGCAATCATCTTAAAACAATTTGTAATTGCCTTTTTAATAGTTATAAGCTATTTCGCACTTTGTTTCTTAATTCAAGACAACAAATTCTTTCATCTAATTTTGCAAAATTGTTTACTTGTTGAAATGTTTTTCGTTTAACACTTTGTGGTCTTATTCGCTGAGTGATTTTTGTAAATAAAAGGAAAAAATTAAAATTTTTCAATGAAAATGCTTAAAGTTAAATCAGGAATAATTTGCAAACAAATTTTAATAACTTTTTAATACAAATAATCTTTTTCACATTCGGTTTTTTTAAGTAAATGCAACAAATTCTTCAATTTAATTTTGTAAATGTGTATGTACGTATGTATGTATGTATGTACACGTGTATATTTCACAAAGCACACATTTTCTCTTGTTTGTTTTGATTTTTTTGGTAACATTTTAATAATAAATATACTGCAGTTGTCCCTTTCTCGCAGAATCTGCGCGACAAATGATTTTAGCTTTTTTCATAAGTCACTTTCTTCAACTCTGGTCTACTTTGTGATTAAAACTTAGCAATGAATATACATACGTGTTTGAACAAGTTTGATTTTTTCAAAAAAATAGCATGTTTTTAGGATATTGATTGCGTATGATTATTTTACTAATCACCCGTTGCAGGTCACTGAATAAAAGTACCTAGAGCTGCAGCAGAGATCTAAATACATGTATGTATTTATGTGAAAAAAATTTAATTTTTTTTTTAGAAATGTGCGACTTACATGTTTTTCATCGAAAGTGTAAATCAGCAAAATACGGGAACAGAATGCCAGCTAAAAACTACAACGCTGTTGATTTTATTGAGCATTCCATTCAATGCAGGGTAATATAAAATAGTAAAGGAATGAATTTAAATAAATAAAGAAAAATTCAAATAATTTATCAGATATACCTAATAAAAATATTTTTCGTTTTAAAAAGTTCTTGCTTGACACAGATTTGTTAGAATATAAAAAACAACCCTATTCCGGAAATAAAACATCAAAGAGTTTGAAATTCTCTTTCACTTTTTATTTATTTTTTTTTTCGTCGTTTGCTTAGAATAACAGCCTGTCTGTGTAAAACTTTGTCTCTAGAAGTCTTGTAATAGATTAAAGAAAATTTAATATCGTCAATATCTTGTACAAATGGAGGGGTAAGAGTATTTTGTTTTTGGAAATATTTAACTAGTTCTTTGGAAATTAGTTCATGGAGATTGTTTACAATTGCTCTGACTATAAAATCAATAGTTTACGTTAACTTCTAAGTTTTAAGCAACGCCAGCGTTACATTGATGACCCCGGAAGAAAAATCGCATATATTAACAAATAATCGTAAAGCACAGCTACATATAGGCGTTTCTCCCAGAAATTTCACTTTTTTGTCGCGTGCGACAGCAAGCAATTAACCTTGTATTTCTGAACAACGTGACTGGATTTTTCTTAAAATTTTACCTAACGTAGGGCTGCTGACGGCGGCCTACACAAATACATATGTAAATAAATAAAAATAATTTTGGTTTTCTTTAAAAAAAAAAACAAGCATATTTGCTTGATGTCGCACCCTACAAAAGGTTGACATTTCTGTGGAAATGTCCATATGTTTGTACATATGTTTGTACATATGGTATATTTGGCCGAATTCTTAATATATTAATTTGTATTTCAATTTTGCTGTAGTAAAATTTTTTACGGTAATTTTGTTTTAACATAAAGTTTTTTCATTTAACAAAAATGTTTACCAATTTGCGACAATTTTTACTGGAAAGTGTTCATTAACTGAAAAATTTTGCAAGGAGAGAGAGATCGTCACAAGAGACAAAAAAATTCTTACAAATTATTACTAGTAAAATTTTTACTTGCTAGAATTATCCAAACACCTGTTCTGTATTTTGTACTCAAATTAATTATTTGAAAAATATTTGTTTTTGCTTTCAGCTAAATCGTGTAACTTTTATTTTGTCCATATTTCTGTATGAACTTAAGAGCGACTTTTCGGCGCCATTCAAAATTTATTCGGACACTAGACATCATCTACTTTTACATGGAAAGTAGTCCGGTAACACTAGACCACGGCGTTATCACCTTTTCGCACTGGGTTTCCTAACCGAAAATTCGGTACCAACCGCAAACCACTCCGCAGACCTCAAAGATTCCACTTTTTGGCGCCGGCATCCCTAGCCAACTGCTATTGTAAAGCTTGATGGGAGGATCGCCATGTAAAACTTATATTAGACGTGACATAGCCAATTTTGGTTTGGTTATGGCTATGTCACGTGTAATTTAAGCTTAATGTTTTAAGGAAGAAGAAGTAATGTTTTAAGGTACGTGTAGTAGTATCTATGTGTTGCTCTATAGCCCCTTGTTTAGTTTATACAGCTGTCAGGGACACATCAGCTCAATCAGTTAGCGCTCAAAAGAGGTGCCAAAAGTTCTTGAGAAGTTAATTGAAAACAAGGCGAGTTATTGCCGGATTGCGTAAACAAATTAAAGTCTGATTTTATTCAACAATTCATTCTACTTATATACTATTTTTATTAATATATTTTTGTGTTTCTTTATGTCTTTACTTTTGCTGACCATCTATAATAACATAATTTTATAATGAAAACAAAAGTGTGTCATTTAAATTTATTAAAGTAAGCGTTTTGTTAATTATTACAATGAACTGTGTTGCAATGCAATTATATTATGATACAGTGTATTACAGTAAGTGAGGTGCACTACACTATACATACCCCTATTGAGCGTCATCTTTAGGGCGGAGCTACTTTTTATTCCACTTTCTTACAATATAAACATGCGTCTATACAACATATCGTCGGTTGGTTTCTAGTTTGCTGCAGACATAATGTATTTTGAGTATACTGTGGCGCAAACCAGAAACCAACCGACGATATATTTGGGGTAGACTAAATATCAATGCCTAAAATAACTCTAAATATACAATGCGTGACTTTTATCTACGCTTTAAGGTACTTTACACCGTTTCCCAACAAGCTTAAAAGGCATAGCTTTTCTGTCATGGTGAAAATTATTATGTGCACAACCCTTACTTTGCAGTTGTCGCTTGACGCTGTGTTTGTAATCTCAAGAATTGTGTTTTCTCTTAAATTGCTCATTTTCACTACCTGCCATTAATTTTTCATTAGTGTTGACGTTAAGTTAATATAAGAAACACATACATACAAACAAAATTTAACTGAATTTCACAAATTTAACATTTTGAAAGATCAGTTGGAATTTTTGCCCACTTGCTTGTATGCGTCATCGCTGGGGTTTGGTGTTCACTACATACATACATATATTGTATTATATTCAAACAAACTATTGTATTATATTTATGTAGTGCAACGTTTATTTCTGCACGTTTTTCGACTTTGACTTTTACACACAGACGCACGAGTCCATTCACAGATACCCTGTCGCATTCCCTGTAGGAAATGTCACCAGTGAATCAGTACTGATTCACTATTGACTTTGTCGCCAGTACTACTGACTAATTATACCCCACGCAATGCTTTTTGCTATAGACATTTAACATGCACGTGTCATTGAAAAGCAACTACTAGGGACCATATGAAGACATTGGCAACAGATGGTCACTGGTACATTTTAGTAATTCTATTATACACTTTTGATAATGGAATTCCATATTTTGTTCGCATTTTGGTGTTTTATTAAACTAATATATAAAAAAAGGAACTTGTGCAAATAAACATAAAATAACAGAGGAACTAATTCATACATTCGTTCAGCATATTGCCAGCAAGTAGGGCTTTTGTTTGTCATTTCTATTAAATGCGTATATGTTAATCACACATTTTATGTTTCGCTGAATCAGTAAAGTCAAACACTTACGTATGGACCTGGAAGTATGACAAATTTTTAAGTGAAGGGGGGGGGGGAGGGTGAGGCAGCAATAGTTCGATATCAGCAAATTTGTTGTTAGTAATTATAAGACGAGGGACGGCAGCAGTAATATTTGAATATCAGCAACTTTGTTGTTGGCTATAAGATGGTTGTAATTATTGTTTTAAGTTGTTTCTTCCAGAGTGGATATTTATTTTTCTATATTTATTTATTGACTAGTGTTCGCCCAGTGGTTGAAAATCAACCATTAACGCACAGAGGTGGAGAATAGAATGAAAATATTTAAAGTTTGATGAATTTAAAACACAATTTAAAAACTATATTCAAATATACATATGTATAGACTCCAAGGTAAACCACTCTCTTAAACCACTTTCTTAACTACTAAATACGAATTTAAAATTTCATTTATCGGCATAAATAAGAATAGATTTTAAGCAAACTATTTAAAAAAAGTTGTTCACTTTTTGAACTAAATGTAATTAGATATTTGCTCCTAGTGTTTTCACTTCATATTCATTATTATTGCCCAAAACAAAAATATTCGTTTATTTTTCCATTGAATGCTTTTTCCCTAAAGTTTTAGACTCCCCATTAAAACGTTTGTTACAAAAAAAGTTTCTATTCCCTATTCTTTGAGAAAGACCCCATATGTATGTACGAATATGCTAGCCTAATAATATAAACATTCCATCATATTCCAACATTCCATCATATTCCAACATTCCATCATATTCCAACATTCCAGTATGTTCAGTAATTTAAAGTAGGGATGTAACGAATGTTCGCATTCGCTTTCGCATTCGCAAATAATTCGCTTACTTTTGCTATTTGCATTCGCTTTTGCATTCGCTAAAATGTATGCGAATATTTAAAGCGAATACTAAAGACAAAAACATTGCAAATATTTTCCAGTTTTTGAAAAAGAAAAGGCAGTGTTTGAATTGCGCGAAAATATTTTCTACTTAAGACTAGTTTGTTAAAACTTTTGAAAAATGGTAAGCGCATCATTACTTCGTTCAAAAATTTTTAAATGCAAAAATATTAACTAATCCTTCTTTGTTGTCAATTTTTTGCGAAACAGGTGCCACTCATATTATTTCGCATGAAACTTAAAATGTTGAAGATATGTATATTTCATATGTTTTTCCCAAGATGAACAGATTACTACTTCTGGAATGAACAATTCATTCCAATTTTTCTTAATATATATTTTGGTAGCATTTTACAGGAAATGTTGAACTTAGTACAACGTCTTAGGCCCAAAGAACGAATGGGTTGATTGCCTAACATTTTGTAAATTTATTTTTAATTATTATCTATACTTATTTTAATATGATTTCATATATATTTCAGTTTAACAATTTTTATTTCTAATAAATTAATAAATATTTGCTGAATTCAAGACTCAAGTAGATCTATGTATACAACACAACTTCATGTTCTTAGACAAATTTATTTTCATGTGATTTTTTTTAACGTATTGTAATATTTGCATTCGCTTTCGCAAAAATTTAAATTTATTATTCGTTTTCGCATTCGCATTCGCTAAACTGGTATTCGTTACATCCCTAATTTAAAGCACAGAAAAATAATGAAAACAATGAACAAAAACAAAACGCACACAAAATAAACCAAAAATAAAAAAACTTACTTTGTGCTGTAGGAGAATTTAACTTTAATCAAAGTTATTAATAATTAAAAAAATATATTATTTTTAAGCATCTAAAGAAAAATAATACAGTACCACTCGTTATTTAAATATCCAAATTTTATTAGTTTCAGCAATAATCGTTTAAGTACATAGAAAGATGGAAATAAGAATAGAATGAACAAATAAAACACGTTTTTCCTTCTGAGTGTTTATGGAGTTGCCAAGCCAAATTGTTGTAATTTTTTTTTAACAAATTAAGAGAGAAAGAGAGATCATGGCTTTATGATTGGCTAATATTCTTAACTGTTTTTAACTATCTTAGACACAAAAATGTAGAAGAAAAAATACATTCTGCACTGCTCCTATTGGCAATCTATCTAACAAAAAAAAAAAATCAAGCGAATACGTTGAGTTTAAGTCAGTTAAAATGGTTCTTAACTTTTTTCACTTGCCTATTTATATATAGATTATTAAAGATTATTTTGTGTGTTTGCTATTTTTGTTTTCCATAAAGCAAACAAACAAAATATTATGAAATTAAATTACAGAGCCGTCGTTAAGCAGCCGCCGAATTTTTGACAAAATAACATTCAATTACAAATCATTTAGCAATTAAATTCCACCAATTGCACGATTTGGTAAGAAAATATATATTATACCCATTTTAGACAGGGAAAGTTTACTTTGCAAAGTCTTAATTCAGTATTCCTTCCTCTCTTTTTCAAATAGCTGAATTAAGGCTATGTAAAGAAAACTTTGCGTGTCTAAAAGGGTTATTACTAGCATGGTGGGAGGGAGTTACAGTGATGACTGAATGTTACCAGTGTTGCCAGAGTCGCCCTTAAATCTTACCCAGCAAATCCTTTGATGTTATGCGAAATCTTGTGAAGTACATACATACATATGTACGTTCCATATTAGGGGTATCCAAATTTGCATGTAAGATTTAAATATATGTACATACATATACATATGTATGCATATATTGATATTTTTGATATACATACATATATTATTGAGGGTTTGTCTATAAAGACCATATAAATCAACAACAAATAAAAAAATTTATCCATATATTTATTGTTATTGATTTAATGTAACTGGAACATAGTGTGAAATAATACAACTACGAGTAAGATTCTCAATACTATACAAGCGCATTAAGAACCGTCTTCTTTTTTAGAGTTCCTTACATCAAAGGTGGAAAGAAACACTATTTTTTTCGCTACGCTGTCCGTCTGTCTGTCTGTCTGTCTGTCACAGGCAGTGTTGTCAGATATGGCGATATCTCGCCAAACGTGGCGACAAAAATTTGGTTTTGGCGATGAAAATTTTGAAATGGCGATTGGCGATTTACTTGGCGATATTTGAACTCCTTGGCGATATTTTTGGCTATATTTTTAAGATTTCAATATAATAGAATAATGTTAAAAAATATGCTTATATAAAGCAATTTTTTCTCCAACATAAAATATTTCGTGCAAAAAATTCTAAATGTTGTGAGTCTTTATCTGAAACTCAAGAAGTTAAAAAAAATTATGGAACAAAAAATCTCATTTGATGTTTACAACACAGTTAAGAAAACTTCCTTTTATAAATTGGAAAAGGGAAAAGGCTGAAAGAGTTCTCGCCTAAATTGTATTATTATGACGATGCTGCTGGCACTTACTACTTCAAGGATATGATATGTGTACTTTAACACACATTTAAGTGAACGTTAATTCCGTTTTATCACAAGATTTAAATAATAATTTTGATCTTGGTGTTCAAGTTCAATTTATCCTATTAAGATTGATTTTTGCAATAAGTTAGTTTTAAGTCTTTTATACGCCAGTACTTTTTATATGTTAATTTAAATACTTTGCAATATTATTGCAAAGAAAATATTGCCCAATATTCCTGACATTGAAAAAGTAAACAACATTGAAAAATGTTGCCAACACATTACACAATTCCCTTGATTGCCAATGTGTATATTGTGTTACCTTCGAATATGACATACGCATTGGCGATATTATTGTACAATACGAAAAATTGCACAATTACATATCTGTGGCAATAAGGAAAAAGTGCTTAAGTCATATTTTACTCTTTTACAGGAGAGCACTTTTAAGGTTTCAAGTCGATTTTCAGAAATTTATTTCTTTTACAGATAAATTAGGAAATTTTCTGTTAACCTTTATTTTTTTAACCAATCATCGTTTTACACACTATAAGTAAGACATTTGAGTTGAAATATACCATATTATAACCTTAATTAAGATATTATTCCAAATGAGATTAGAAGTCTAAAAAAAAATAAGTGCTATAACTTCATGAAAAATCACACTAATAAATTGAGATTTTGACCAGTGATACTTTCAAATATGCATATTACGGACGTACCATTAACTCAAAATTTGCTTATCTCGACTTAAGCACTTTTTCCTTTTTGCCACAGATATATTGCAAGTGGGTGCGCCGCTTTAAACAACATATTTTTTATGTTTTACGATAGACGTTACCTACTGAATTTAAAATTTAACGATATTTGCAATGCAATTACATAATAAAAATATTTTTGTAGCTAAAATTTAATGTTTTATTATTTTGGCGATATTTGGCGATATTCGACAAGTCATTTGGCGAGAAGGCTGAAAATAAATCTGACAACACTGGTCACAGGGTATTTCCTTGGGAACCGTAAGAGCTACGGACCTGAAATTTGGACATAATGTGTGGAACCTTGTCCGCTACAACATCAAATACATGAGAGTTAAAAATTAAAGGGTGTTCCAAAACGAGCAACGATAAATTTTAAAATCCCATGCAATATACATACATACAATTGAATATATATACACTTCAAATTTGTAAAGTTAGTGTATTTTTATACAGGCTACCGTCCCTTTTCACATTGTATGGTTAAGAGTTAACGTGAACTTTGACTGACAGTTCTTCATGCAAAACTTGCAGTTAAAGTCTCTGTTATCTTTTAACCATACATTGTGAAAAGGTACGCACAACAATTAACACAAAAATTTAATTTAATTATGCAATTTTGACTATGTAATTTTGACAAGTTGCTGTATCTTGGAAACCGTAAGAGCCAAACTCTTGAAATTTTCAAAAACGGTAAAACTAAAAAATCCCAAAATTATAAAATTGCCAAACCGAAATAATCGCAAAAAAAAAAAAACAAAAAAAATTTGCAAAAACGAAAAAAACGCCAAATTAAAAAAATGTCTGAAACTAAAATAAATCGCAAAAAACCGTCAAAATCGCCAAAATGAAAAAAAATTTGCCAAAATGAAAAATAAACGAAAAAACTGAAAAAATCGCCAAAACGAGAAAAAGGCGAAAAAACAAAACAAAAGTTTCAGCTGAAAAAACGTCAAAAACGCAAAAAAGACATCATATTAAAAAAAAAGAAGAGAGGTGTCTTAGGACACCCGGTTGTAGCTATGCTGCTTGGTTATATAAAACAAATTGAAGTGTTAAATAACAATGCAATAAAATTATATTATATAATGATCGTTTATAGGCAAACATTTAATTAATTTTTTAATTGACATTACAAATATTTTAATTGATATTATAAAATTATTCATATCTATTACTTTTTTCTGTTTAGAATAGCTATAAAATTTTTTTTAACATTTATAGAAGTTTCAAAAACTCAATCATTATAATCTACTGTAGTAATAATTGGTTTGTGGTAGCTAAAATATGCTACATATGTTTGCGATTGGATTTTATCAAGGTGCTTTGAAAAAATTGCATCGATAGTGATATGGAATTTTGTTGTATGTTGTAATGGATCATTGTTTATTTTTAAATCAAACTCATCCAAAAGAAATTTTACTAATGGCTCAGAATTTCTTCTGAATTGAACCCTAAAGCATCAACAAATAAATATTTTTAAATTAAACAATTAATTATTAAGAAAGAGTCTGCAAAATTACACCAAAATCTTTTATTGGTTATGCATATACACATGAATTTTAAAAGTAGACTTTTCATAAAAAGCTACCCATTTCAACTGTTGAAAAATCGTCCATTTTAATGGAAAAATGGTCAAATCGTCATTTTGCTATTTTGGCACCAAAAATCGTCGAAATGACGATAAATCGTCACATCTGGCCGCTGTGCCTGTGTGTTTCAATCAGCGTTACCATATACTACTCTGACCACAATTAATTCGTACGGCGCTATTGCATTGTAATTTTTTATATTTAGGAGTCTATAATTCTTTAAAAAGTAATTGAATTAATGAAACTTGAATTTTTCTTGAAAATATTTTGATATATAAATTATTAACAGCAACAAAACTTCTATTTCATAGAAAAAAAGTATATTAGAAAATTAAAACACTTCACTTAAAAATTAATGTAAATATTAAGTATTGACCATAATTAATTCGTACGATTTGGTTACTTCTATTTAATACTGCGTAACATCTCCTTTTGCCTCAATTACGGCCTCTATTCTCTTACTCATCGTTTCTATTAATGCTTTACATTCATCAGGTGTAATTGAGTTCCATATTACCTGTATTTTTATCTTTAGATCGGAAATTGTCCTTTGGGGCTCATTTCTGAGACGTCTTTTCATAATTGCCCATACAGACTCTATCGGATTGAGATCCGGGCTTGATGGTGGCCATTCCAAAACGTTTATTTTGTGGTTTGCGAACCATTGCTTTGTTAGTTTGGCGGTGTGGGCTGGTGCGCCATCTTGCTGAAAGGTGTATTCACCAAATGAGCTAAGATTATCTACAGATGCCATTAAATGTTCTTCAAGAATACTTATGTATCGAGCAGCATTAACGGTGTGTTCAATGAAACATAGCTGTCCCACGGCTTTAGCCGACATGCAACCCCAAATCATAATACTGGCAGGAAACTTTACTGTTCTTTTTAGACAGTCTCTATGATATGCTTCATTTTTCTTGCGTACAACTTTAGTTCTGGAATCACCTATTTCTAATTCAAACCTGGATTCATCGCTAAATATTACTGAATCCCATTGCCTTTGAATCCAGAACTTCCGCTCTTTTTTTTTTAATTTTTATTAATTAAGAATCAAGCCTTTAAGGCCAAATAATCGCTTCCTCTTTTGGGTGTTAGTAAGCAAAGGTTTTGATTTGGCCTTAATTTTAGGCACAATTTAATAACAAGTGTTTCTATATTAATTCACATTCAACCTACCTTATAAAACCCATAGCCGAGCTTTTTCAAATTTTTTCGAGTTGTTTCGCGACCAACGGACTTCCTAATTGCTGCTGACCACTCAACACTAAAATTTTTTATGGTGTCTCTTCTATTTTTTTTAACTATTTTATCTAGCGACCTAATGTCACGCGAGGTTAGTGTTGATATATTTCCACGTTTTTCAACTTTAGATGTAATAGAGTTGTTTTTTTTTGTAAAATTCAACAACACCTTGCGCACTTGATTTGGATAAGCCTAATTCTTTTCCAATATCTTGATAACTTTTTCCATTTTTCACTTTATTAATTATAAGTTTTCGAATATCGTCTGATATTGGCTTCCCACGCACCATTATAAGATGTACAAAAACGATTTTTCATAAAATACGAATTTAAGAACTAATGGGATATAAACTTAGCACAAAATCATCAACATTAAGGAAAATAACGGAACTTTTTATGTAGTACGAATTAATAATGGTCAGCTTAAGGGTTGCATTTTAAAGTACTCCGTTTACAAAGTGTTGCATTAAAAAAAACAAACTACTTTTAATATGATTTCATAGAAGTATGTTTTCGTACTCCTTTTGAAAAACACAATTAGCATAAATTGTATATGGGTAACTCAATATTGAAACCGAAACATCTAAAGGAATGTCTAAATTTTAATATTTTAGGACCGTACGAATTAATAGTGGTTAGAGTAGTATATTTTTTAAAAAGCTTCTTAAATCTGAAAAAAAAACTTTTTTCAATACAAGAACTTTTTTCTACCAAAATTTTAAAAGAAAACATAAAATTGTATTTGGAATTCATTTTATTTAAAAATATAAATCCGATTAAAATCAAAACCTTAACATATAATAAAAAAAAAACAAAATAAAAAATTCATATTTAGTTTTAGATTTAGAGATCTTAAAAAAACATCACATACATTAATAAATATTAGAGCGACTCAACTTGTATGGAAGAGAAAAAAGTGCTTTTGTTACCCCTCTGAAAATAAAGTTTGATATGTTTTATGATGATTCCCAAAATATTTTGCTTCCAGCTTTGACCATCCGTGAGCTGGACCATTTTTAAAAAAGGTCTTTTTTCAGATTTTCGAATATTTTTGTACTTTGCTCCAAGACGACATAAATAAAATTTGGTATCATCGCAAATAGTTTTTGAAGCACCATCCAATGGTATATAAAACTTGACCACTTGTGACCTACTAATTGAGATATTTAACTAAATACATATTTTTGTTTCGGGTTTTCATACATCATCAAAAAAATTCCAAAGAAAAGGGAAAAACTTGACAAATGGTAACGCTGGTCTCAATACTCACAGCCAGTGATGGGAAATGGAATTTGCATTTCGGCATAAAAAAAATTTTTTTTGAGTACTTTTTTGATCCCGAGAATACCATAAATTATATTTTCTATTTAAATTTTATTAACAAAAAAGTATACAAAATTCATTTACAAAGAAATAAAATGGAAACATATAAGTACAAATATATAAATAGGTATAGCCTGGATTAGACTTAATACTGTGGGAACATAAGGCTCCCGCATTCCATAGCTCGCTAAAGCTAAATTCGATCCCTAAAATGCTGAACAAATGGGAAATTTTAAATTTTTGGCGATGACATAAAACAATACAATTTCGGCGAATTACGTTTTTAAACCATTACCTGATTTATCAATACACGTTTGGAAATTGCATTCGTAGCCGAAAATCGATAAATTGATTTTATAGATTTTTAGCTAAAGAGATTTAGGTTTAGCGAGTTACAGATTACGAAGGCTCTTCCTTTATTTTGTTTTCATGAGATTTTGGTAAGATAAAATCCTTTGGACATTTCGAAGGACAAAATTCTGATTTATCAGGAAACATGTATTCATGTAATGCGTTTTTATTTTCAGCCAATGTAGACCAGGGGGGTTATTATGTAATTCGATTCGAAACGAAAACTGTTCGAATTTGTATGTTATTAACATTGGAATTCGAGCACATTTCCGTTCGATTCGGATTACATAATAACCCCCCAGAAACTGCATATATTCTCTGTTGGTAATGGTTTCAGTCAAGGTTGGCAAACGGTATCGTAAAAATACCGATACCGATTCAAATACCGCTAAAATTAGATACCGGTATCGTTACCGATACCGAAATCCATTTTGGTAAGAAAATACCGGTATCCAGACTACCGTTTATGTCTATACCGGTACGTACCGGTATACCGATTCCGGCCAAAAAATAAATGATAGTTGAGTTGTAGTTGCCAAATTTTTATTATGTATTACAACTTTTTCTACCATGAGACAACTGCTTTTTATCAGTTGTATTTTGGTTTTTATTTCGACCATTGTGTTCGTTTTGCTTTACTATTCCAGACGCCAACCAATCCCATTTGTCAGCCAATATTATTGCCATGTTCATAAAACATAGAATCTCAAGAAAAAAATAGCAATGCCAAAACTAAAAATATTTAAAATGTTTTATGATGGATACTATGGTTTCAAAACATATATCATAGATAAGAACCTTTGTTTTTCGTGCATTGTTTCGAAGTGAACTAAAATTAGTTGTTATTCAGAATACCAAAAAAAAAAACAGTTGTTTAAAAGTTAAGTTGTTTCAGTTTCAATCAAACTTAGTTGAGCTGTAAACCGTAATATGGGCAAAATTTGCAAAAATATATTTCAATTAACTTTCTTTCTTTGGTCTTGGTCTTGTTTACACACTTCACCGTAATATATGTATAAGTTTGGTAGAGAAAAAACTTCTAAGCTTTTATATTTGCAGTTAAAGATTCCTCTCTCAAAAGTACTCAAAAGTACTTTTGAAATGAAGGAACAAATTTTGGCGACCACTGCTGTACCAATTTTGTACTCTGGAAGCTTAAATCATACAGGTAGTTTTTTTTTAACAAATAGTCTTCTAACAAAATATTTAAAACAGTCCTGTGAATTACTCTTATTCAATTATGTTTTATAAACAAAAGTTATAAACAATATGGGTCCAGTACAAAAATTATGCCTAAGAACCTGTCCAAAGTAGAAAAGTGTCGAAAAAAGACATATTTGAAATTTACTGAAAAAAGATATATCTACATATATGGTTCAAAAGGTCTTAGTCTCTTCTTTCTTTATTCGTTTATAAATTTAAAATCGATTGATATTTAACTTCTTAGTTGGTTGATAAGTGTCTACGGGTACGAAAAACCGGTTTTTACCCGTAACTCAAGATTTTGGAGGTGTCTGGAAAATTTCAAATACAATTTGTGTTGTTATACTCGACAATACCTAGCAGAAAAATAGTAACACGTCCCAGGTATTTCGATTTCATCAAAATTTGTCACACAATGTAATATATCAGTATAGACAAAACTTTTATTTTCACTATTTTGTTTAATTAACCAAAATGTATACTTTAAAGTTTGAACTGCAGTCTCCTTGTTTCTTTTTTTTAATAAATTATTGTTTAGTAATAGTATAAAATCATATATAGAAACAAATAAGTTTATATGCTTTTATACATATGTACATATGTTAATGTATAAATACTTCCTTTTTGAAGTAATTTAATAAAAAAAAAGTTTTTTTGCTATGTCCACTGCCTGAAATAATAAATTTGTCAGTAATATCGGTATACCGGTATTATAACCTCGATAACGGTATGTACCGGTAATACCGATACCGAAATAAAAAAAATACCGATACCGCTACCGATACCGAAATTTAAAAAATAATTGTAGCGGTATCAATACCGATACCGTTATTTTTTTCGGTTTCCAACCTTGGTTTCAGTTCTTCCATATCAGTCAATGTTCTATATTGATTGTCCACATTTTAAAAATTTTTCTTTTCCCTGGGAACATTTTAATTAAAAGTGGTATAATGATGTTGATTTTACCAGATTAAATATTTTCAGGGGAAACTTACTAAACCAAACTAACATTTCATTGTCAAAGTCCACTTTTGCCCTTAGAGCTTAATATAATTTTTTTTTTTAAATTTTCTTTAAACTGATTTAAAACAGTTGTTTTAATAGATAACCTTCTGTGCCACATAAAATATCATTGCGTGAAATATGTTTTTCGTTGATGTTTAATTGTGAAAGGTTACACTTTTCTAAAAGAGCATTACTAATAAAGTTTCGTTCCATTTTTCGAAAAAAAAAATTAATTCTTTCCAAAAATATATGCATGCGCGCGTCTTCTGACTGCATATCTAAGTTGTCCGTGAGAGTATCAAATGTGTTACGGTCTTTTTTCATGTTAAATACATAGTATCAAAAAAGTACGATCGTACCAACTTTCCCATCACTGATCACAGCACACACAGTCCAGGCAATACGAAATACACATGCACACATGCAGCACCAGCAGCGTTGTCAACTTTCAAATTTTAAAAAGCACTGAAATCAGGAAAAAAGCGCGTAATTTAAGTAAAAAAGCACTAAATTTAAAATTTTTTCATATTATTAAAAAAATTTTTATTCATAAATACATATCTCACACTAAATCATAAAGAGTCAAACTCAAAAAATTTCAGATGCTGAGTAGTTGCAAACAACTGTTGATACTGTACAAATGACGCAAGTATGTGACACAAAAACAAGCAAAACCGTACTTTATATTCTTCAAGAAGACTGTATTGCAAAAGAAATTTTTGAGGTCGTTATAGATTTCTTCAATTAACTGGTTTATAAAAAAAGCAAAAGAACTTTTATAATTTTGAATTGTGACTCTTTATGATTTAGAGTGCGATATGTACGTATATAAAAAATAAAGGAATCGGTTGACCTTGCATTTCGTTCCTAAAACGTCAAATTAGAGGCATCCGATTCACATTTCAATTCTATAGGAATCAGTGTATTCTAAAATCAATTTTACCCTACGTCTACACCTGATATATTTTTATCATAACAAAAGTCAAACTTTATATTGAAAAATAATTTTTTTTATGTTAGCTCTTTTTCTTATATGGAATTCGACATTTGTCATGATAAAAATATATCAGGTGTAGACGTAGGGTGACGAAGACTTTTGAAGTTATTATAAAAAAAATTTTAATTTTTTTTCGTTAAGGAACAAACGAATCACTCGAGTTTAGTCAAGTTGGCAGTAATCGACAAGTATTTATGAGGTTAAGAGCTGATTATTTTTGAACTCGATGAGCTTAATAGTTTTTTTTTTTTTAAATCAAGGCTTACCAAATTTGGTTGTTGTTAAATTATGCTGTAAAAACATTCTTTCGGCTGCAGCTGAACTATGTGACAAAGGCAATAAATTTTGAACGAAATCAAAAAGGTGTCAAAAGTATTATGCAGCAAACGCAATATAAATAACAAAGTTAAATAAAAAAGTGATTTACAAGTTATATACAAAAATATTCATAGCAAAAAAGTAATCGAAATTAAAAAAATATTGGACATTGGGAAAAATTTTACAAATTTTGGTTATAATTAACCAAAAACGGCAGCTCTATTCACATCAAAATTTTCTGTTTCAGGCCGATTTTTATATAAAGCAAAGTGCTTACCAAGTGTAAGGACATCCTGTTACGTAGTTTAGAATAAACTACACTCTTAGAAATAAAAGCGCGTTCAACTTCTTCGTTTAAATATGGAAGTGACAATTTTTAATAATGCCTCAAACGAGTTCAATTTAACTGAATCGCTATTAGATTTTACTTCTGCCCAAAACTCGATAGTGGACTCAATACTTGTATCATGTCTTCCTTGTTGTTTGGCAAAACACTGCTTACATTAATTATACTTAAAATGTTAAACTTTGATTACCCTCAAAGATGGCGCTTATTTCTTCAATCAAGTCTTGTACAATCCTATTAGAATTTTGTTAAATGCCCTATTTAACTTCAGAACTTATGTTTTTTCAATGATAGACTTCCTCGAAAAAGAAATAGATAAGAAAATTTATCTTTGAATTTTTAGTTTAGTGCCACCGCTCGAAACAAAAAGCACCGAAAATGAATTTAAAAAAGCACTGAGCACCACTAACTTCAAAATTCTTCGCGTCGAAAATTTCAAAAAGCACTAAAAACGGTGCGAAAAGCACCGAGTTGACAACGCTGAGCACCAGCAATACGAAACACACAAACAACTTTGTCTTATTAGTTTGTTGTCGTTATTCACTGTATATACGCAAATTAAAGCAACACAAATTTTTCTCTTTTCCTTGAACAAATTGAGCAATCGTTTTCACTGTTTTTGTTTCTCTCACTCCAAAGAATTTAACAAAAGAAAATCAAACAATTTGTGTCGTTTATTTTCGTGCTCTGGTTTAAGTACAAAGGAATCAAAACAAAAATAAATTTATAACTGTAAAAGTGTCGATTATTTATGTTACGAAAATTATTTTCTAACTCCTGTATCGCCCCATAAGTAGCATAGCTACAAAAACATTTTACTTTTTCTGCTGGTTATTTGCGATATCGTAATCAATGCGATAATCTCTCACTTTTGATATTGCTAGGGAAACTTCGAAATCGAATGTTTTTTGGGACAAAACTGAGCGACAGGTGAACATTTTTCGATTCATTTTTGAGTGTCACTCTCGATAGTTTTACATGATAAATGTTCGAGATATATTCGAAATCGATATCATTAACGAAAGCCGTGGTCAACTGGGCAAATACAAATATGTAAAAACGGACGATTATTCTGACATCACAAAGTACATACATGTATAACACAGTGTGACAACAAAAAAAAAACCTGCGAAGTGTTACTATTTTTCTGGTAGGTATTGTCGAGTATAACAACAATCTGTATTTGAAATTTTCCAAACACCTACAAAATTCTTAGTTACGGGTAAAAAACTGGATTTTCGTAACCGTAGGTACTTATCAACCTCTAACTAAGTTAAATATCAACCAGAGCTATAAAAAATATGGTTCCAGTACAAAAATATTGCCTAATAACGTGTCCAAAGTAGAAAAGTGTCGAAAAAAAACCGAAAAATTATATTTAACAAATACATACATATATTTGAAATTTACTAAAACAGGAAACAAGTCCGAAAAGTCTTAGTTTCTTCTTTCTGTATCCGTGTATAAATTTTAAATCGGTTGATAATTATCTTAGTGCCGTTTACGTCTATACTATAGTTAATCAAGATTTTGGAGGTGTCTGGAAAATTTCAAATACAGATTTTTGTTATACTCGACAATACCTAGCAGAAAAATAGTAAGGCCGGGTTTACATCTGTGTGCCATATCTCACACAAGCATAAAAAACCGTAACCAATAATTACTAATAAAAAACTGTTTGATTCAGACACGTATTTATTAAGTTAAACAGTTTCATACATAACTATTAGACAATTTTATAGAATCCAACATTATTGAAAATAGTTTAAATCAATAAATACATGTCTTAATCAAACAGTTTTTCATTATCAAATAGTGGTTACGCTTTCGTGCACGTCCCAGGTATTTCAATTTCATTAAATTTTGTCACACAGTGTAATTTATCAGTATAGACAAAACTTTTATTTTTACTATTGATTAAACAAAATTTATACTTTATATATGAGAAGTTTGAACTGCAGTCTCCTTGTTTCACTTTTTTAACAAATTATTTTTGAATAATAGTATAAAAATATACATACTATATATAGAAACAAATAATTTTTATGCTTTTATACATATGTTACTGTAAAAATACTCCCTTTTTTGAAGTAATTTAATAAAAAAAAAGATTTATTTGCTATGTCCACTGCCTGAAATAATAAATTTATCAGTAATATCGGTATACCGGTGTTATAAACTCGATAACGGTATTTGTTACGGTTTCCAACCTAGTTCTGATCCCTTTATAAGAAGTTGTAGAAATTTTAATAAACTTTGTTTTTATGTTGATTTCTCTTTGAAAGATCATTTAATCAAAAGTAATATTTTAATCGCATCGAATAATTAATAACTTTTGCAAAAATTGTATATACGTACATGTATAAATAGTCTGCAAGAATTGTAAATTCATAGACTTAGTATGTAAATAAATAAATAAAAAATAAATAAATAAATTTGTATGGCATTTATTTAAAAAATCAAAATATTTGTAATCGCATTCGTCTGAATTTGGCGAATACGAATATCTAAGAACGGGCGAATATTCGGGAATCCGAATAGGAATATTCGCACATCATTAGGAGGTACATACATATTTTTTCTTAAATATTTAAATTTTCTCATATTTCATTTAGCATGTTTTTCATAGTGGTGGAATGGTTGTTGGTTTTCGATTTGTGCTTCAGGAGGCGTGGCAAATATACTGATCATTATTTGCTGTTTTAAAAACGATTTCTATGGAAATGGTGGCGGAGCAAGTTCGATTGTAGCTGTTTATAATGATAACCTTTATTTTTACTAAAAGACGGTAGTGTGTTGATGTGCGTTTTTTATGGAATTCGTAGGATCAATGCTTTTTGTAGTAGTTATGGATGTTATATGATTGTGGTTATTCTAGGCCCAGATCCTCCTTTATCTTTGTTGCATTATCAAATATATATTTAACATTATTAGTATGTTTATCCTGGATTCCAAGAAATTCATCTGTGTAATTTTTAATTACAGTTTCAACTGGGTCAAAATAGCTGTCTATAAACTCTATAGCTTCTTTAGCTAGTTTATCAGCGTATTTTCGCTCTTCACTATACCTATCGATATCTTGGTTGTTCTCTGAAATGTCGTTGCCTTCAATTAGTTTTTCTGGTTCTGAACGCAAATTATTTGATGGCTTTTCATTCCATTGACTCTGTTTGTTTTGATTATATAAAGCGCAGCTAGTTTGTTGCGTTATAATCACCTAGAAAAATTAATAATAGAAGTTTAATAAGATGATTTTCACAATTAAATACAAATACAAACAACTTGTGCTGCCTGAATTCTAACAAGACGAATAAACTAAGCTGAGAATGTAGCGAATCAAGGCAATGTGCCTTGGTATCGAATCATGAGCAAACGAATTTTAATTTAATTGCAGTCTATCGATAACCCAAATAACAATTTTGGAAGTCATGCGTGCTTTTCCCCTTATGCTTGAGGCTAGTATTCTATATCCTACACAATTGTACGACTTTTGGCAAGATAAGTTCGCGCATCGAGAAAAATTAAATAATTATATTGGTTGTTCTATTTTACACAGGGTTATTCATATAACAACTTAAATAAACTTACAAAAAATATCAACAAATATAGATTTTTTCTTATTCACCCTGTGTTTCACAAGAAAAAGAAAAATGTAATTTTTGGACCATGGCGGTACATACTATTTCTTTTAATATTTGTTAATAAGAACGGAAACATAAGAAAAATGTATAAAAATTCAGAAGTAAACAATAAAAACAGAAACTTAATAAAACTGTGTGTAAAAATTTAGTATAAAAAATATATGTATAACATAAAAAAATATTAAATATTACATTCATAAGGGTACAGTCATAGATCAGACAGGACCACCTGGTACATGAATTTGCCTTGACAACAGCATTGCAACAAAAACAGAGAAGCTGATCGTCTAAAATAAGACACACACACAAAAATTAAAGACAACCAGTGTTGCCATAAGATGTAAGAGGAAAAGTGCTAGATTGCAGAAATAAAAGTGCTAAAATGTTCTACAGCACACACAACAAAGTGCTAAAATCAATTAACATTTTTAGTTTCTCTTATTTCTTAAGCGGCCCATTCACTTGCAATAAAATTATGAATTTGTTGTATTCTATATCATCGCTAACGCGTATATCATATTCATAGGCGGCACAATACATTTCATAACCAAGAAAGTAGAATTATATTGTGTAATGTGTTGGCAAAATTATGCATATACTAATTATTATGTTAAGTATTTTAGTGTGAGAAAAATTTCGTCATTTTTTTGAAAGATTTGTAACAATCATTCAATAGTAAAGGTAAAACCGACAATAATATCGATGATGTTGCGTAATTTGTGAGAGATTTTACCTTAGCTTATCCTAAAGTGAGCGCTTAGTTAAAGCTTTCTTCAAGCTGATCAATAACCTAATTAACACTATAAGCTCTTAAAAAGAATAAAACGTAGAACAAGTTTTGTTAATTTAGTATTTCAAATGGTGTACTTTAATATATTTGTACCCATATGTGTATCTCAGAGCGGTTCAGTTATATGATTCCTGTCACACTAAACACTTAATGAAGATAAATAAATTTGATAAACATAAAATATTAATTGGCTCGCAATTTGTCTTAAGGAATTATCTGTGGAAAATTTATAAATTTAATGAAATAAAAAAGTGCAAAAAATGCCAAATAGTTTTAAGAAAGTGCTAAACTAGCACTTAGCATTATTTTCAAAATCTTTAGTGCTAAACGAAGAAAAAAAGTGCTAAATCTAGCACTAAAAGTGCTAAAATGGCAAGCCTGAAGACAACATAGGCCAAATTAATGATTCCATATAGTGAAACATGGGCATTTTCAAATTGTACCAAGTAACTCGCGGTAGTACCGCTGTACCAACGAGGTCAAAAATGTACCATAAAATGTACAATTGTACCATAATTTCCATCTGTGGTCGAGAGATATAATCTATTTTACTATGAGAGCGTTTTTTCTTATGCTCTCACATATAAATTGTCAGTCTCTCAACAATGCTACCATACTTTCAATAAATGTCATACATTTTGTAAACAAAACTACAAAGAAAAATAAGCACAAAAGAAAAAAATAAAACAAACAGCGATGCCAACTTATCTATTTTGGAGCTAGATTTAGCTCTTTTTGATTGCTTCTAACTCGAAATGTTTCCCTTTAGCTCTTTTTTTCAATTGTAAAAACAGCACGTTTAGCACTTTTCGCATCTTATA
Source organism: Tachina lurida (assembly GCA_944452675.1). Lineage (NCBI taxonomy): Eukaryota > Metazoa > Arthropoda > Insecta > Diptera > Tachinidae > Tachina > Tachina lurida. The sequence goes on from OX101754.1 coordinate 143,400,930, forward strand.
GTAAGTTTTCTCGTTTTTCGTTGTTTCGTGTTTGAGGCATTTACATTTTTGGTAAATATGTTTTTTGCAAATGCAGATACATTTTTTTGCAACTATGTAAGATATATTTAGTGTGTTCGTTTCTAAATAATTAAAAAAATTTTGACAAATTATTGTAATGGATTCTTACTGCCAAAAATATAGGAAAGCTTAGAAATCTAATTCCTCGTTTAACAAATGGATTAAATTAACAAAAGATCCTTCTAAAGCTTTGTGCAAATGTTGCAATTCAACTATAATATTGAAATATTTTGATTTAGTACGCCGTTTGAAAGCATAAAAAATTTATGGCTCCATCTAACGATATTGTGCTATCCTAGTCATATAAGTATATCATTTTCACCAGAAGTTCCAACACAAACGCAAATTGCGCAAGCGAATCTTGCATTATATGCTGCAGTACATACACCGTTTTTAGCAATGGATCTTTTATTTTTTCTTACTATTATTTTTATTAATGTTAAAAAATCTTGAAGTACAAATTGAATAATAAATACATTCATAGATTTAAAACGGAAAAATCTCAAATTTTTAGATTTAGCTCTTTTTAGCTCTTTTTGACTACTCCGTTGGCTCGTTTTGCCTCTGAATTGTTGGCTTCACTGAAAACAAATACCTGTTAGAGAGCATTTGAAGTTAATGCCGTAGATTTCAGACTTATTCTGTTTGTTCATTCAAAATTAAAATGAAATTCCGCCTAAGGTTTAGGTCCTAAACACATTTATTTTTTAAACTTCCTGCACCTCAATCGCATGCTAAAAAAAAGCAGCGTTTAAAAACTTCTCATTTGTGTAATTACTTTTGCTTTCACTTACGCTTTTTCTTCTTAAAATCCAAACAGTCGCAGTCAAAGCACAAGCAATAAGCGAAAAGTTATACACAAAAAAGCACTTCATTAGTCGAAATGTTCAAACAGTTTTTGGTTTGACCACCTGCTGCTTTTAAATAAATTCAGAAGTAGAGATGTTGTGTGTAACCATAAACTACTCGTATTAATTTTAAGGATTCGCTTGTTTTTATTCACATCTTCTCTAAGTCAAAACTGAAAAAAGTACATGCATACATATGTGCATACTTGTTTCTTTTTATCAGTATAAAGTATTAGCTTTAACTGAAATTTTTACTCTCCTCAAAACAAAGACTAAACTTTAAATTTGATAGTATTAGCTTTATGCTATGTTCAGACGGCATCATGAACCACTTGGTTCGCTCTTTGAACCACAATTGCGAACCCTGGTGTTCAGACGACACATTCGTGGTTCAATTTGACAAATATTTTTGATGCAGTGATGCCAACTTAGAATTTTTTGGGCTGGATTTAACCCATTTTCAGTCACTCAAAACGTCAAAAAAAACGTGGCCTCATTTTTACAATTACGAATTTTCATTTCGATCGATTTTGTTTTACCTTCAGATTTCGATCGATTTGTTCATTCCGAAAAAACGTCAGATCGATTGTTTTCAATTTAAATGTGGAAGTATTGGGCAAAAAAAAAACACACTGTTGCACTTAATAGAAGAGCAACCAAATACCAAAGGATAAATTTTTTTTTATTGAAGTGAACCAAATTTAAAAATTTTTTACATGCATTGTCTGTAGTTACAATAACTGCGGTTTTGGATGCCCAGAGCAGTCAAGATTTTGACGGAAAATTGCTTCAGATCTACTTTCATATCCAAACGTAGTGTATGTGTCAAAGTTTTATTTAATTTTATTTGACAGAATAGAATATTTCAGTTTTTATGATAATGCATTTTTCCCCTAAGAAAATATCTTAAATATGTAAAAAAAGTTAAATAAAACAAACATATTTTAAATAAATGGTTGAAAACATTTTTCTTTGTTGAAATAAAGTTGTTTCAAACATATTTTTGAACTTTCACATAGAGAAAATTACAATTCCGAGCATTACTCATCGAGCAAATTCTTCGTTTTTCATTTTCTGCAGAAGCTAATTACGGAATTGAAATCATTTCGATCGAATTTGGTTTCTGTGACAGGCCTGTATATTTCAGCCCTTTAGCCCCTTTTTCTATCTATGGTTAGATTTTAGTCTGTGAACTTTTTCTTTCTTTAATCTAGCAATAATTTTAACTCATTTTATTTTGCTAGATTACCAATTTAAAAAAGAAGAATAATATAGAATAATATGCTATTTCTTCGAATTTTTTGTGCTCGAATGCGAATATTTTTGCAAACAAATTAAATAAATAAATGCATAAATCCTAAACGAAATTTAAATAAATGGCTAAAAATATTAGTTTGTACAAATCCATTAATTTTTTTATAGAAATTTGTGCTTTGTATCATTTGTAAATATTAATGACGATCATTCAAATTTTTGGTAGTTTTTATTAACTTTAAAGTACGCCAACAGGAGTATGAAGTCCTTTTTCATAACAATTTTTTAATATTTCATATTGCAGACGTAAATAGAACCCCAATTTAATATCTATAAATTTCATATATTATATTCGTATTCGCATTCGCATTCGCATTCGCGAATATTGTTTCAAATATTCGTATTCGCGAATATCAAAAATTGACATTCGTTACATCACTAGTACATACCTTATTAAAATGTAATATCTCGAGCTGATGTTCTTATGTATGTGTTGATCTTATGATAGTCACATATTTATTTTCTAATAAATTAAATTAAATAAATTTCACATATTTATTTTCTAAAAATGTTTGATGTTTTGATTTAAAACAGAAACATTTTAAAACTAGCCCCTTTTCGCGCTTATTAAAAAAAATTTACTTTATTTTGCGCTAAGGGTACATTTTTCATTTTAGCCCTTTTTTCAAAAAATTTTTACGCGCTTTGAGTATCAAAAGTTGGTATCACTGTTTTCATGAATATACATACATGCATACATACATACATACATGAATAGTTGATACGCGTTTTATATTCTGTGTAGGTTTTCTAATTTACCGGACTTTTGCAATTCCCGGGAATCGAGAAGTAAAATGTTTTATTCCCGGAAATTCCCGGGAATTTCAGAAACATATGAATTTAATTAAATAACGTAAATAAAAAATATAATTTTATGAAAAATTATAAATTAAAAAAAAAGTAATATGAATAATTTTGTAATATCAATTAAAATATCAATTTGTAATATCAATTAAAAAATTAACTAAATGTTCACCTATAAACAATTTGATAATATTAATTAAGTTTTTCCACTGAAATTAATTAATAATTGATTCAATTAAATTAAATCAATTAAATTCTTAATTGAAAACATTAATTGGTGAATACTTTTTTCTGTGAACATTCAAATCAAAAACAAAACAACTTTATTCATTAATTTCATGAACAACAATATTTAAAAAACTTATCAAAAAAAATCATATGCTTTGAGTTAAGCATGGATCCATCTACATCTGCCAATCTAGATACTTTTTTCTATAAAGACTTCACAAGTTAAAAATATTTCGTAACGCTGGAAGTTGTTGGATTCACATCGGAAGCCTCTATTACATCTGTTTACATGCTTATACATATTATGCATCGTTACAGAGTTGAATTTGTAAGCGATGAAACAACGAACAGCAATGTAAAAAAAGCCAATTCCAAAAACCGATATATTAAATTCCCGAAAATTCCCGTTGAAAATTTCCCGGGATTTGCAAAAAAATAATTCCCGGGAATTCCCGGGATTTTTTGCCCGCATAGAAACTCTAATTCTGTGTTATTTGCTTTTTTACAGTAGATAAACAAATTAAGCAAAAATAATTAATAAAATGTGTTCTAATATTATTAATTCATACAAGCATCCATTTTTTTGGTTTGTTTTTTGTTTACAAATGTATACATGTGTATGTGTACGTGTGTACTCATTTTGTTTTGATAGCTAGTTCAGATAAATTAGCGATAATATGTTATCAAAACTAGCGATGATAGCAATTTCTTCATGTTTCGCAGCAAGGTTCAAAATGAACCAAGTTGGTTCGCTCTCAAAAATTTGTATGGCGAACCGCGAACCGTCAATGAGAGAGCGAACCTCGATAATTGCTGTCCGTATGAACATGCTATTAGCTACCTTTTTATTCACACGGCCCCGTACATAAAAATATTTATTTTTTAATTAATTTAAATAACAATAGTTTAAACTTACTATGAGCAGACAGTATTTCAACAGCGACAGCTTGCTAAATGTTCTACAAACTTCTTTGTTGGCCATATTTTTTTTAACACAAAAAATTTATATCTTTTTACAATATATATATATAGTATATGTATTTTTTATTTTTGTTTTTGCAGCGTAGGTAGTTGCTATATGCACGTTTAGTTAGACTTCGTTTTCACGACTGAATTATTTAGCAAAAAAGAGGCCTTTTTATATACAATTTCCGTGAGCGGAGAAACAGTAAAAAACATAATTGAGTGAATAACAAATATCTTTCAAGAATTTAAATTTTAACCGTTAAGCTGAAGGTCCATACCAAAGCAAAAGTATTTTAAACGACAATAATTTGTAGACTTAATGCTATGTTTAGACGACAAGTTTAATCACCTGCTTCGCTCTCTGAATCATGTTTATGAATCATGCTGTTTAGACTACGCTTTCGTGCTTCGTGTGCAGCGTGCCAATTTAGTGATTTTCGTACTAGTTTTAGTGTTTTTTAATTCATAACAGTGCGGAATTTTACAACTTGTTGATTTTTAAAAAAAGACGATAAATTGGTGCTTTTCACCTTTGATTTTAGTCCATTTAGTGCGTTTTACAAATCTACTAAATATTAATTTATGAAAGTGTGTTGGTTATAAATAAACACCAAATAAGAATTTTTCACTTTTCATCCCTTTTAGACAGCAAAGTTTTCCTTGCAGAATGTTAATTCTGAAATACAAAGAAAGAAAAACTTTAATTTTCACAGTGAGAAAAAAGAACATATTTCTAGAAATTACAGAGGATACCATACACGTTATAAAATAACTTAATTACAATAATCCAATCTAATAACCACTGAGGGAAGCAATATAGTGCTTTCTTGATAACGAAAGCTTCGAAAAATGCTTCTGAAAAGTACTAACCTAAGGCTCTCTAAGAAAGTGGACAAAAGTAAAAAAAATTAAACCAGTAAAGTTACATCTGAGTACACAAAAACTATACATTGTTACTTCTGACAAAAGACAAAAAACTAATGGCTTTTTGGAAACTGAATGCATTGCTGGAAAAATTTGCTCAAAACTGATAAATTTTGGGTTGAAGTTTATAATTATAGAAATACAATAATGATTTTTATACATCAAATTGTGTCATTCATATAAAATAAGGTCTAGAAAGAAAAGATTTACATACATATGTTGTTCAGAATGCAACATACTGAACCATGTTCATGTAAAAATTAATTCAGATGAAACTCCTAAGAATCTAGTTGTTTTATTAAAACATTTTTATGGCCAGAGGAAAAAGATAAAACGACATTTCCTGAAACGAGGATTATAATTCTCGTTGATCACTCTTTTGTTAAAATAATACACCATAACTAGAGTGTCTTGCCAAATGAATTTCAATTATTTTCCTACTCATATTCTACTTATAAGCAAAATCGAAATATAGCTCGATATAATTGAAATTATTACAAAAACCTGTGAAATGTAATAAATTTAAAATTTTGGTTAACTTAAATTTCTAAATTATCCTCATTCAATACATATATATTTAGCCATGTGGGCTTTCTCTGTATTGAAAATAAATAAATAAATATAAAAAAATAAGAAATATATTGATGTACATACAAATATACTTATTGCATTTAATGCTTTTTTATGAACGCACAGTGCTTTTTGCTCTGAAAACGTTGGCATCACTGTTCGTGTGGCATCTTTTTATGTATATTGACACATACACATAAGCATACATACTTACATATATTCGACTCATTCAAAATATTGTTTTTGAAGGCAACCCCAAGTTTTATTTTTATTTTTCCTTCTTATATTATCCATAACTTAATTAAATTTATTTATATTAAACTCACATCTATGTTTTTTTTGTTTGTTTTTATTTGTTTACAAACACACACATACACATATACCTATTTTGTTTTGATAGCTAGTTCAGATAAAGTGGCGATTACTGCGATAAAAGTTAGAGAAGATACCAATTTTACGTGCTTCGCAAGTAGATTCATATTGAATCTACTTGATTCGCTCTCATAATTTTGTATGGCGAAACAAGTTGATTCGGTCATGATTGGGGTGTGAAGCATGAATAGAGAGCGAAGCACGTACCGTGTAAACATACTATTACATACATAAGTGCGTGTGTATACGTACTAGGGATGCCAATCGGGACTGATTTTTACAATCCCGGGAACCGGGATTTCGGTACTTTTCGGGATCCCGAAATTTTTTGAGATTCAGAGATTTTTCGGGACTCTGGGTTTTTTCAACATTGAAAGACAATCGTGTCTGGCATGACTTTCGAACGTTTTCAATTAGAATGAAAATGTCCGAATCGCAAAAAAAAAGATTTGTTGTCTGCATACTTCCGAATATTATTTCTATGTATTAAAACCAAATATGTATTGGTTTAAATTTCCGGATTAGGTAGATGAGATATCAAGGCTATTTTTAAACAAGATTTTGTTTAAAATAAATTAATTTTATTGTGGAAAAATGCGATTCTATTTACTTTCACGTTGCTTGGAGTAGTCGAAAGTAAAACGAAAAAATTATTCGGAAGTGAATGTCAGTACACCAAAGCATGCGGAAAAGATTCACTTTCACATGGATGTGAAAGTCGTGACAGACACGAATGCTGTTTATATGTAGGTATTTATTAAAAAACGTCTTTGAAAGAGTTTCACAAACAAAAGTTTTATAATTATTTCCTATTACATAAGTAGTTATACATAATTATTTTATATATTTTGAATACAACAAACATATTCATTATTCATAGAAAAGCAAAGTTACGAAACAAAATTATTTATATGTACACAGAGAAAACAGATTCGTTGAGACAACCGAATTTGTTGCCAATCGAATTTTGGCGGTTGCAACAACTATATAGATTTCTGGTATAACGACTGCAATTTGATTGTGGTACCCTATATTTTAATTATAACCCTTAACCAAATAGTTGCAGCAACAGAAAAAATTGGTTACCAGTATGGAATTTGAAATAAAAGTTATTCTTGCTACCAAAAATATGGTTAGTATAACTAAAACAATATCATAATTGGTTGCTGTGAAAGAAAAATTGGAATTCCTTGCTGAAATAAAATAAGCCAAAAACGGAAATAAAAAACACAATTTAAGCAATATGTTAATGCCATAAGTTTATTTTAATTGAAATTTATTTATTTGGTGAAGCATGTCTATATGCATTTCAACCACAGATTTTAAACAGTCACAAACCTGTTATCTTATGCACAGACTTTTAAAAACCATTTGAGAATTCATAAATCATAATATCTTTGAAAGACAAAAAAGTTAATTTTTAATTTGCTGCTACGAGTAAAAACTCAACCTATGATATGTAACACAATCTCTAGTTAGTTGCAGCAACTGATAATAAGTATTTATTTTAACCTTAATATAGAACGACAATTTTTTAGTTGCCAATACCAAAAGTTGGTAGTAAAATCCAATTCATAATATTTTATTCGGTTGTGTTAACCAATCAGTTAATTAGTCATGACAAAAGCATACGGTCGGTTGATGCAATCAATTTAAGAATTGTCAGAATCATATCTTTATTACAATTATGCCCTTATGGCAATAAACATGGATTGTTTTTTGGATTAACAGAAAGTTGATTGTGTGAACTGAAATATAGTTTATGCAAATGATATTTTATTGGACTAACCATTTTCCAACCAATCTTTTTTCTGTGTGTACTAGGATCGCCCAGTGGTCTAAATTAATATGTCTTTATTTATTATAAACATATCGCACACTAAATCAGAAAGTGTGACTCTTTCAAATCAAAAAATTTCAGATGCTGAGTAGTTGCAAAGAACTCTTGATGCTGTACAAATGACACAAGTATGTGACATAAAAACAAGCACAACGATATTTTCTATTCTTCAAGAAATTGTTGAGGTCGTTATAGATTTCTTCAATTAACTGTTTTATAAAAAAGCAAAAGCACTTTTATAATTTTGAGTTGTGACTCTTTATGATTTAGTGTGCGATATGTGTACAAAATAAAAACAAAAAAGAAAATTGTATATTTTGTTAAGCAAATTTAAATCTTTTTTTTTACCACTTTTATGCTAAGAATTTAGAAAAAAAACATTTATATTGTGCATATATACACAAAAATACCTTTTAAACCATATATGTTTCACCCATGTTCGTGTGCGATAAGATACTTAAAAGTGTAAAGTACTGACGTCAAAAGTGGCGCCACTGTAGAAAATCAAAATTTTTAAAATTTTCATAAAAAATCATCACAAAAAAATTATTTTGCACAAATGATACAAAATGATCAGTAGCTCGTTTCTCTATTTCTCGCATCGTAAAATTTCTCACATGATGTGTGAAACACAAAATTCCATCGTTTCTCGATTTGTGAGAAAAAAGTGTTTCTGTATTTGAAAGCGAAAACAGACAACACTTATTCTGTTTTTACTGGAATATTTCCAGTAATCGAGTGTCAAATGTAAACAAAATGTCACAAAAATATTATTTCAATAACAAAAAAAAAAAAAAATAAATAATTTAAAAGAAAAATAAAATAAAATAATGAACATAAACATAAAGTGAATGTGAAATGCTTGAAATAAGTTTTTTCCAGCAACTGCCCCTACATAAGAAAATTACACACAAAAAAAATTCTAAATAAACAATCATTTTGAATCATTAATAATAATTTTAGTTCAACAATTCATTGCATATCTTTTCAACTAGTTAATTTTTGATATTTTCACACACAAATTCAAAAATGCACTTGTTTTTGTACGAATTTGGTTGTTCTCGCACCAATTTAAAATACGACTTGTTTTGACAGTTCTTGCGAGAAACTTTTCACAAAATATTGTTACAGAAACACTTTTTCTCACATCCTTCCAAAAATTTGCTGCAAATTTATTTAAATGACATATAGTTCTCGCAAAGTAAACATACAGAAACATTTTGTATTTCAATTTACACTGTTTTTGTTACGATTCCCTCGTTTCATGCGGGAAATTTTACGATGCGAGAAATACAGAAACGAACTACAGGGTCTGAGTAAGTGCAATATAATCAGCGTAAATTTTGCGAAGTTGTGCAACTTTTAATGTCATTGCCAAGGCGAAAAATTCGACAATAAGCACCTATAAGAACAGTATAGTTAGGTAAATGTTTCTCTTTTAAATGAAAAGACAATTGGATGATGATGCGGTCTATACCAATAAATAAATTAATTAAAAAGTTATAAAATTCATAAAATTGTAAAAAGTCTTAACTAGTGAAAATATAGTAATTTTCAAATTCGATTTTAGGATAACAAACACGACGTAGTTTTATTATTTTTAAAAAACCTATGGCACAATTGTGTTATTATAATTTTGTTAAAGAATACGAATGTTATTAATATTTATACTTTGATTACAGAATTATTCAGCGAAGTTGTGGCACTTTGTTTCAGCATTTTAATAAAATCCTTTAATAATCAATAAATATCAAGGTTGGAAACCGAAACAAATAACGGTATCGGTATTGATACCGGTACAATTATTTTTTAAATTTCGGTATCGGTAGCGGTATCGGTATTTTTTTTATTTCGGTATCGGTATTACCGGTACATACCGTTATCGAGTTTATAATACCGGTATACCGATATTACTGACAAATTTATTATTTCAGGTAGTGGACATAGCAAAAAAACATTTTTTTATTAAATTACTTCAAAAAGGGAGTATTTATACATTAACATATGTACATATGTATAAAAGCATATAAACTTATTTGTTTCTATATATGATTTTATACTATTACTAAACAATAATTTATTAAAAAAGTGAAACAAGGAGACTGCAGTTCAAACTTTACATATATAAAGTCTATACTGATAAATTATACTGTGTGACAAATTTTAATGAAATCGAAATACCTGCGAAGTGTTACTATTTTTATGCTAGGTATTGTCGAGTATAAAAATTTTCCAGACATCTCCAAAATCTTGAGTTAAGCCTGGTACTCTGTTCACAATTTCGTGCGAAATGCTGTCAAACTACATATAAAAGTATGTATTTGGTATGAAATATTTGCGAAATAAATTCGCAAGAGTAGTACTCTGTTCTTGGTGTGAAAAACACGGAAAATCATGTCTTTCCATGCAAAATTAATCTGGTATCATTTTAGTTTAGCTGCGAAACAACATAAGCAGTGCTTTTTTCGCACGGAATTTTAGCAATGTTGCATACTTACAAGCAAAAAAATGCGAGAAATTTATTAAAACAACCGCGAGTTGGGCTACATTTAGTACATGTCAAATTTTTCACGCGAAATAACCAATTGCACTGAAAATTTTTCTCAACTTCGAACAGAGTACCAGCCTTTACGGGTAAAAAACCGCTTTTTCGTACCCGTAGGCACTTATCAACCTCTGACTAAGTTAAATATCAACTGATTTTAAATTTATAAATGGATACAGAAAGAAGAGACTAAGGCCTTTTGAACCATATATGTATGTACATATGTATATCTTGTTTCAGTAAATTTCAAATATATGTCCGTATTTTTCACCAAATATAATTTTTTGGATTTTTTTTCGACACTTTTATACTTTGGACACGTTCTTAGGCAATATTTTTGTACTGTACCCATATTGTTTATAACTTTCTCGCCAAATTCAGACGAAACGAACATTGGAATATTTCAATTCAAAGAATAAATAATATTCCTTCAGCCAGCTTAAAAACAAAAAAAAACAATCTTCATGTACAATTAACATTTAAAAATTTAAAGCAGGCACTTTTCTTCACCTCAAGAGAGGAATCTTTAACTTCAAAAAAAAAAAAGTTAGAAGTTTTTTATCTAAGCCAAAGAAAGAAAGAAAGTTAATTGATATATATTTTTGCAATTTTTTCCCATATTACGGTTTACAGCTCAACTAAGTTGGATTGAAACTGAAACAACTTAACTTTTGGTATTCTGAATAAAAACTAATTTTAGTGGTCTTCGAATAAATGCTCGAAAAACAAAGGTTCTTATCTATGCTATGTTTTTTGAAACCATAGTATCTATGTCAAAACATTTTAAATATTTTTAGTTCTGGCTTTGCTCTTTTTTCTTGAGATTCTATGTTTTATAAACGTGGCAATAATATTGGCTGACAAATGGGATTGGTTGGCTTCTGGAATAATAAAACAAAACGAATGCAATGGTCGAAATATAAACCAAAATGCCTCATGGTGAAAAAAGTTGTAATACATAATAAAAATTTGGCAACTACAACTCACTTATCATTTATTTTTTGGCCGGAATCGGTATACCGGTACGTACCGGTATAGACGTAAACGGTAGTCTGGATACCGGTATTTTCTAACCGAAATGGATTCCGGTATCGGTAACGATACCGGTATCTAATTATAGCGGTATTTGAATCGGTATCGGTATTTTTACGATACCGTTTGCCAACCTTGATAAATATACATATATGTATGTACATATGTATGTATGTATTGTGTTGCTCACGACAGAAAGTGCAATTATGCATTTGACGCAGTCGCAAGAGTTGACGTGAACACCTTTATTATTTTATAGGTATATTGTTATTAAAGCGTTCAAAATATTGCTAATTATCATCAAATATATTGCAATTAATAAAAGAAAGGAGAAAAAACCTGTGCCTCGTTTCTGTAGGGAATGTGAGAACTTTTCGAGTCGAAACAATTTTTATCATCCTGTGAAACACAGGGTGAGTAAGAAAAAAACTGTATTTGTTGATATTTTTAGTAATGCTATAAACACAATCAAAGGCTACCGACCATCGACTACCGACTACAAAAGTATCTGGCTACAAAAATAGCCAAGTCGCCAGCTACTTAATTCTTTTAACGACTACCGACCACTAACTACAAAAAATAAACATCATTACATTAAACAATATAATAAATACATATGAACAGTAAAAATGACTATTATATAATTACCAATTTCAATAAAAAAACAAAAAATAAATATAAATGAAACAAATGAACAGATGATTATTATTTTTCAATGGTGCCACTATAATAGTTTTTCGCGTTAATCGGTTAACCTGTTAATTACTACCCGATTAACTGATCGGTTAATAAGTACAATTTGTATGAAAACCCGAAACGAAAATATGTGTTTAGTTGAATATCTCAATTAGTAGGTCGCAAGTGGTCACGTTTTATATACCATTGGATGCTGCTTAAAAAACTCTTTTCGGTGATACCAAATTTTATTTATGTCGTCTTGAAGCAAAGTACAAAAAAATTCGAAAAACTGAAAAAATACCTTTTTTAAAAATGGTCGAGCTCACGACGCATGGTCAATGCTAAAACCAAAATATTTTGCGAAACATCATAAAACATATCAAGCTTTATTTTCAGAGGAATAACAAAATCACTTTCTTTTTTTTAGTCGCTCTAATGTGTATGCATGGATGTATATATCTACATATACATACATACATACATACATATGTATATATGTAGGTATGTTAATATCGTTCCTAAGTATAATTTTTAACAAATTTCGAAAATTATAATTTGTAGGCAAAAGTATTTAGTTTTAAGGCTCAGTTAGCCGACTATAATGGAATGCAACTGCACCAGTAGCAAACAGCTGATCGATATTGGTATGTATGTGAAAAGTAAAGTGGTTATAGAGCTGTAATGTAACGCAACCTACTTTTCACATAAAAATATCGATCAGCTGTTTCCTACGTTGCAGTTACATTCTAATGCAGTCGGCTAACTGAACCTTTATAATGAAGCAAAATTGTTTCGTATGTGGACGCGGTGGCGGTAACAGGTTTGTTTATTTTTTGTTTGGTTTTGCTTTACCAGTTAATTAGCTGATTGTTGCAATTGTACAATATTTACAAAAACAACATGAAAATTTCTTGAGTTTATATTGGTTGTTTTTGTAAAAGTGTTAATACCTTCAATAAATAACATTAATTCTGGCAATGTTTGCTTTGAAATACACCTCTGATGTGATGAGAATACTTAAGTTTCTAAAATGGTTTATAGCATGTTTCCACCGACTTTAAATCAAGTAGGTTTAAGTAAACCATTTCAAAGTGTTTCCATCGAGCTTGTGAGTGATTTTTTGTTCGAATTTTCGCCTTCAATTTATGCACGTACTTTATAAGGTGGGCGCAGCAGCTGTAATGTGAATTTTATTCACATGTGGTTGACATTTAAAATTGGTTAAATATTCCTTAATGTAATTTTTTCGAAATTATCAATCACTATTGATGGATGACCCAGGGATGGAGCTTATAATTTGAAAGCAACGCAGGGGTTGCATACATAAATCGAGTTCGAAAAATATTATTTTCGATATTATTTAAAATAAATTAACCACTTTGTATGGTATGGTATGTATAATGTGACCATCCGTCCCGATTTCGGCGGGACAGTCCCGATTTCCAGTTCACTGTCCCGGTGTCCCGGAAGGATAATGGGAAATGGGAAATTTCTTGTAGCATAATAAACATGTTTGAAAATGTAAAAAAGTTAAACATTTTTGTTCTGTACTTTATTATTTTGCGGTGTCCCGCTTTGATTTACGAAAAAATGGTCACGTTAGGTATGTACAGTAGAGTGGTTCGTCTTCCATATAAAAAAAATTGTGCCAGTTACCCCAATTCCAAAAATAGTTTTTTTATTTTTTTGCCACGCCGCCCTTTTAGTATTTTGTTCACTGTGTCGCCATTTTTAGTCCGATCATAACATTTTGTATACCTTTGTTTATGGCTCTCGAAGGGCTACATTTCTGTCCGTAATAGTTTTTTAATACCACGTCACATTCTAGTCATGACTTTTAAAAATTGTTGGAATTGTTTTTACATTATCTTTAATCCTAGGGGGTGACTGGCACACTTTTTTTTCAAACCATTCTAATGTACAGTATACATAGTTCATATTCGTACACCCTCAATCAAAGCAACCCACTGCCTTGTAATATCTTAAATTACTTATTTCTTGCAAGATTTTGTTTAAAGAGATTGTATTTAATAAAACAGTTGGATAAAAATAAATTTTATTAAACATTATTTTAAAGAAAAGCAGGACTTACTATTTTTTTAAAAACAAAATTCATATTCGTACACCTTAAATTAAAAAAAAAATCAGATTAGAAAGAAATTGATGTAATTACAACAGAAAAATGTATCGATTTTTATACTAAAACTGGTTTTTTAAATTCATTTTTAGGATTTTTGTAGTGTACGAACGTAAATTTTGTTTCTTAAGGATATGTAGTGAATTCCGCGGTTTTATTTTTATAAAATTATTGTTTTATAAATTCGTACAAGAAATATGAAAATATTATAGTTATTTATTTAATTACAAGAGTTTTTCTTTTTTAAAAGTTGAGGGTGTACGAATATGAACTTTGTATACTGTAACTATGTTTAGAAATTTGTTAAAAAATTCATTCACTGGCACATTCTCAGCAACACGTTCGTGTCCCTCAATGCACTGGTTCCCAATAAGTGATTTTACCTTTCCTTCAAGCTCTGTGTTTATAGTCGGGAAGTATTAAAAATCGACTATTCAAATGATTTCCTTTTAAAAAAAAATACCTTTTGATTTGTAAGATTTTTCTGGTGATTTTTCGAGTATGAAATGACGATTAATACGTATTTTATCTTGATTTCGACGGTTGTTCTATAATTTTATCTGGCAGCCCTAATTCTGACTTTCACGACTCTCTCGTCAATCGTTTTAGCTCTTAATGAATTAAAATTTTTGTGCATGTATGTGTAGGGCCTTGAACTTAAGTGTTTTTTCATTGACGCAACAGTTTTTATAATATCCCTGCAGATAAAAGGAGTAGTATGTGGTCAGAAACATACTAGTTGCTTTTGAATTCAGACTGGTTGCACATCTGTTTTTTTTTCATACAACGAACTATCGACTTTTACATTGGGTTGTCATAGGAGCACAACTAGTTGTTTTGTGTAGAGTTGCATACTAGTTGAAGGACTAGTTGCTGTTATACTAGTTTATATCAATGCCTGTTATGGATAGTTTTGTACTACTATTTTATAAAATAGTTTTATACCAGTATTCTATAAAACAATTCATTCAAAACATAAAAACTCAACAATGAAAAACAATTACTGCGTATTTAAATTTAAATGAAACTTATCCGCCGCCAAAATAAAATATTGTTGAGAGTTAAAACACTGATCGATTTGTAATGACGCAGAAGACATTCATTCAAATTCCTTTACAAAAAATTTTACCAAATACATACACACACACACACTTGCTGCATTCCATTTTACAATGGAAATATTGCACAGGCAAAAATTCTTTTTTTTTCCATGTTGTTTACATGACAAAAAAAGGGAGAGAAAGAGACAGCGCGTCGCTTGTAGAGAAGTGCAGCCGATATTTCATCAAGCTTCTTAGTTCTGTCTCTTTATAACTAGTATAGGACTGTTCCAAAACGTAACTCCATACTCCAAAAATTAGCAACAGGGATATAACAAGTACATACATATGTACATACATATATGGATGTATGTATATAGCTTTTAAACAGGCACATGTAGGCTAATATTTGGTTTTCCGTTGTTTTTGAAGAAAAATTGATATACATACACTTGCTAGAAAAAATATCAGTACATTTAACTTTAAAAAATTTTGGACTGAGAAAATTATAGCAATAACTCCAAAAAGTTTACCAATATTTCAAATTATTAGAGCATTCTGTTATTTATCATGCATTGCATTTGAAAGTTTATTTAATCTTTATAAATTTTTACAATAAAAAAGCTTAAAATAATAATAAAATGTATTCGTACCTGCACGAAAATTAAATTAAATAAAAACCAAAATTTTTAAAAATTTTCCAGGAGTTAGTAATTTGTGAGATATCAGTTATTGTCAGCGTCACCATAAATATTTTTTAAAAAACTTCCTAAATCTGAAAAAAAAAACTTTTTTCCAAAACAAAAACTTTTTTTCTACAAAAGTACCAAAATTTTAAAAGAAAACAGCTGATCGATATTGTTATGTGGAAAGTAATGAAATGTTGCAGTAATAAGGGAGTGAGAAAATATAAGATCGTTTTATTGCATACAAACATCACTTAATATTTTCATTCAATATACTGCAAAAGTTCAATTATGGACATATTTATAAAAAAACTTGAAAAAACTTTATATTTTCAAAAAACTTGTTGGGTTCTCAAAAAACTTCCAAAAAAAATGGAAAACTTGACAAATGGTAACGCTGGTTATGATTGAGAACCTCTGCTAGACGATTTGTCATAGATATAATTAACTGAGATCTATCTTCCTTAGTTATTGGACACCACTTTTCCCTGATGATTATACATACATACTTACAATTTTTTTTTACTTTATATTGTGTTTTAGAAATTTATAAGCAAGTCCCAGATATGCTTAATGGGGACTAGATTCTAATAATTATAACCAGTTCTTAAGGTGGTGATTATAGTTGGTTTTTCGTGTTATAAAGCAACCAAAGCTTTACATTACGGACCGTATGCTTAGGATCGTTGTCGCGTTGGAATCAAACGACGTCTCATAGATCTAGTTGATCCCCAATTTAAAATCAATTTAAGCATTTTATTAAACACAATAAAGACAAGATTTGTAGCTACACTAAAGCAACCTCCTTAATGTTTAACTGTTGGAATACAATTTTCTTTATTCAACGCAGTACAATTTTTCGGCCGCACTAATTTCTTACCTTTCATACTAAAAATGCTGTACAGTGGAATCTCTCTTGAGTGTCCGTACAAGGGGGCTGTCCGGTCAAGAGAAAACTACAAATTTAAATGAGTAAAATTTCCCTAAGATGGTTAGTTTCTTTTGAGTACTTTTATTTAAAAAAAAATAAACAATTGAATTGATTTAAAATCATTAATATGTAAATATGCACTATTTTCATATGTAATAAAAGTTTAAAATGTTTTATAAGTGGTATATTATTTAAATATATGTATGTATGTATACATCCATTCTAGTTTGGCGTGTTTTGGTCTTGACAAAATAACATTTTGAAAATGTAAGTCATGCGATGAATATATAACATGAGATTGTCAAATTCAATCGCAGATAAAATTATGTTACGTGTAGACTTCAAATTAGTGTCAAACTAAAGTTATAAGAATTTGTATGAGATCGATGTTACCAGAAGTATTCTAACAACAATATAAGAGATGAACTATAAAAAAACACACGTACATGAAAATATATTAGTGTGTATGTGTGAGTGTTTATTAAAATAAATTAAAAGCGATGTTTTTTTAATAAACTTCTGCGATTTTATATACTATTTAAGTGCGTTTAATTGATTTATAAATTAAAATTTGTATGAAAAATTAAAAATAAATTAACTAATTATGCAAAAGCAGTAGATGTTAACTCGATGAACATTTGCGTTAAATGAAATCCTATAAGATGAAGAAAAATATCGACATTTTATTTTTCGTACCCTGCCGACGTTCTCTCTCATTTTATATAAAAGTTAATCGCACATGTAGAAGTAAAGTTAGTTTGAAAGCATTATTTAAGTGAGGAAATGTTTACCATACACACATTTAAATATGTTATCTGATGTAGTAAATATGACAAACCGAGACCTGTCCAAAGGAGATTCCACTGTATTTGCTTTCGTCTGAAAACAAAACTTGTTCCTGGAACTCTGGAACCTTTTTTATGTACTCAATTGCAAGCTTCAATGCTTTTTTCTCTTGCTTTTCTTAAACTGTATTTCTCGAACTGTATCTTCTTCATGGATGTCGTTCCCGAAAAATTATTTGATATTATTGCAGATTTGGGATGTGGTAATTCTAGGATTTCGTTTTACAGAACCGAAAATAAGCCGTTTTTCACGAGAACTATGTTTAGAGGGGCGTCTAGAACGAGGGTTTGATGAACTAGAACTTGTATGTTTGAACTGTATTTTAACATATGTAGCTATTGCACGGTATGAGTTTCTTCTTCTTTCGAAATTTTTTTCACACATACATATGTATGTCATTTAGCTAATTGCTACTTAAATGTAGCTTAATTTTTTCAGTGGTTAATTAAAGTCCTTATTAAATTACGTTGAAAGTATGGCAGCACTACGAAATTTCCCAGTATTATGGAAGGCTTTTTAAACAACAGCTGTTCATTATAAAGAAAAAAGTTAGGTTATCAAAATGTAGAAAACTAAAATTGCATAAAAACACATTTTATGAAACAAAAAGAGCATCAGAATGCATTTT
The DNA here is from genome assembly GCA_944452675.1 of Tachina lurida. NCBI lineage: Eukaryota > Metazoa > Arthropoda > Insecta > Diptera > Tachinidae > Tachina > Tachina lurida. The sequence goes on from OX101754.1 coordinate 143,419,379, forward strand.
GCTATTTACATATTTCATGATATTAAATATCATATGTTATATGCTATATATTTCTGAAAATTAAATGAAATTCTTTTTAATACGACCACATGTTGTTCATGTACATGTTTTCAATAAACACACACAAGCACAAGCGTAAAACTTAAGTGTGACTTAAGTACACAAGGTTGGGCATTTAAATGTCTGTCAACTTTGTACTGAAAAAATGAATTCGGTATTTAAATGGATTTTAAAGATAAATGACATATAATTGAGAGGTCAATTATTGGGCCTAAGGATTCAGAATTTATATATTTTATGTGTCGCATATTAATATTATGGAAATTACACACGGAATGGAATAAATGGTAAAGCGTAAAGGGATTAAAAAAACTACTCAAGTCAATCTAACCCGCTTTCATTCACTTCTACTCTCAAAATAAATTAATGTTTAATTATAGTTTTTACAGTTTAAATAATTAACTGAAAGCGTCAAACTTGTTTAAATTTACCGATAACTTAACAGCGAAAATTGTACTAAAGCAAATTACTGCAATAAATTCTTTTTGTTTCACATCGCTTGGATTAAAAAAAATTTGCTGATTAGTTTAAGTTTAATCGTTATAATTAGTTGCCTTTAGCAACAACAGATCTGAAGATAACTAGCAGCCAATCCCTAAACAAGGGCGGAAGGCGGAACGTTTTATTCTAGAGTTGTGCTAATCAGCTCTTTTGAGTGACCGCTCTTTTCAGCTCAGCTCACTTTACGGAAGTATGTATTTCATTCAGTTGGCTCAATAGCTCAGTTCATTTGTAGTGAAACATTTTGTGAAGCATAAAGAAAGAGCGAAAACAGAAGCATAAAAAGTGACAGATTTATAAAGTATGTGTGTGTCCGTGTGTGTGGTCATACACAGCGTTGCCGTTGGTGCTACTAAAGTAGCAATTTGCCAATTTTTCGACTGCTTGGATACTATTGTACTACGTTTACAAAATGCACCCAAATTTGAAACTTTTTCTAATTTTTACCACTTTTTTATACTTTCGATTTTATTGATATAAAAGTTATGCTGTTTAATATATTAATATGTAAGCAAGCTTATACTAACTGCCAGTTTATGGAAGCCATGTAAAAATTCTCGCTTGTCTATTTATATTGAAAACAAAAACAAAGCACTCAAAATTTGTTTTTGTTTTCAATATAAATAGACAAGCGAGAACTTTTACATGGCAGTAAATCTTTTTTATGTCATGCGTGGTTAGCTTATGCATATCTTTTGAATAATTAACATTCTCTCGCTGGCTTATATTCGTATACCTCTGTCTGTATGGATATGTAAATATTAAAAATATTTTCCTATTAAAATATATAAATATGAACAAAAATTGTTCGAATATTGGAACAACTTTTTCTCATTTTTGTTCAAGCGAACAAAAATTTTCAATTTAGAATAAAAAATTGTTCGAATTATTTTTGTCGAATATTCGAACAATTTCCTTAACTGCTTTGTATAAAAATTATTTTACATTGCATAACTTTTTAATTTGTTCTTAATGGGGTGTTAAATAATCAAATTACTCCAAATTATAAATACTTTATATACATATAAATATATTCGCGAAACGCATCTTTTCTTTTCTTCCTAGGAAAAGATAATATTTCTTTAATGGAATTAGAAGGTGTCTCACAATTCATAATAAAGAGTTTAGAAAAAAAAAATAACTGCTGTTCTCTAATCGAAAGCCTTAAGAATCGAATTATTGAACGACGTAAAAAAGAATTAAATGCCTTAATATAATTCTTCAGCTTTCCTATTCAATACCAATTTTTTCAAATACACCACAAAAAGCGGAAAAAGAGTACGCGAATAATTTGTTTTCATGATTATTTTGTATTCAAAATATGCGATAATAGTCTCAAATACGATGGAGTAACTGATAATGTTTCATTAACTGATTGATTAATTGATTTAAATTATTTGGAAACATCAAAGAAAGGATTGCGCAAACTGTATATGATTTTTAATGCTATTTTTATATCACCAACATTAGCAATTGGCGAAAGAAATTTTTCTACCTGTTCTTTTATTAAAAGAAAAAAATAATCGTCTGCCAACTACGAGTAAAAAGTGGGATTATCTGGGGTTTTTAAATGACTTTTTAAACCAATGACATATTAAAAAGAGTTTGTAAATGTGTATAAATACCTATACTTTTTAAAGAATTTCGTTTCGGTTTTTAACATCCAACATCTGGAAAAAAGTGATGTTATTTTTAATTTATTTAAATTAAAATTTTTATTTATTAATATTTCTAAGTTTGTTATTAAAATTATTTCTTTTTCTTGTGTAATGAATTAGTTTTTGTTTGTTAATAACAAAAATTAAACTAATATACCTTCGTCTCATTTTTTGCAAACTTTTTTAAAATTATTCCAATACATTTTTGTTCGTTCGAATATTCGAACAAAAGTTCAAAATTATTCGTTTGTTCGAACAAGAAAAAAATCGTGAAATTTCATTCGAACAAATATAAAAGACGAATAGTGAATTTTTGCCAAGAATTAATAGAAATGATACAAGACTGATTTTATTAAAGTATTTATTTAGATCCAGTACTTATTAAATCAATTGAGGATACTAACTATTTTGAAATTGTTTCCGTTTTTAGTAATATAATAAGTGAACTGCAGGTTTTTGTAAAAAATATCTTAATCTGAAGTGTTGGTACGAAAAATACAATTTATAAAATTGTTTGAATGAAAGTTTATAATAAAAATTTTATACATTTGCTTCATATATGTATATTTAGTTTGCTGCATACTAGTGGTTCCGATAAGCGCTTTTTTTAATTGGAATCATTAGAAAATAAATTATCTAACAGACTGAAAGTTGAAGCTTGTCATTCCTTGTTATCTACCTTAAGTTTGTAGTAAAGGGATTCGAAAGACTGCATTCCAAATGATGAACCAGTTTCAACAAATAGGCATTTAATATCTATTAAAATTGCCTTAAAACGACCTTTTTCCGTTAATTAAAAAATGCAATGTACACAAAATTTACCGAATTGTCGTGTGCATGTATCTTGAGAATTCAATATTAAGATATTTATCAAAAGTTGAATAAATTGTCTCTAAAATATATTCACTGAGTTAATTTTTTTTTTTGTAAATAAGTGCCAATGTCAAAAAAACAATTAAAAATATATCTGTATCTTCAGAAAATTAAAGTAATTTTTTATTATAAGCACATACCTATTATATGTTTTATTTTTATATTTTGTGGCTTTATTTTATCATAAAAATAGTATATTTTCGTCTTTAAATATGCAAAAACTAATTTTTATTATTGATGTTTTTAAAAATAAGCAGATTTGTTTAAATTTGTCTTGTTTTTAAAGTTGCCCCTTTTTTCCTAAAACCCCCTTTTTGGTGCCACCTTGTTTTAAAAATCCCTTTTTGTTCCAGTTTCTGAAATTTTAAAACGGTAACGCTGGTCATACATTACAAAACAAGACAGATTAAGGGCCAATATTATAACTTGCCATTAGTTAAAGATAGAATTTTATTGGATGGATAAACACATTTTCATTATTACAACTTCTCTGTAACCAAAAGTGAGCAATAAGTTAAAGTCAAGTTCACCCCACCTGTAACTTTTATCGTGGGGTTTACTAATTTGGAGATGCCACATTTTCATAAGTTGCCACACTTTCTATTTTATACATTACATCCAAATTTATTTTCACAAAATATGACAGAAAACAAAACCAATATAACATAGCGTCTACAACTGCGACTAACTCTGATATAATATGTGAGAGAACGTCGGCAGAATAACAAAAATAAAATGCCGATATTTCTCTTCATATCATACAATAGGACAACGTAATTTTACTTTTCTTATAACATTTCATTTTATTCAAATTCTCATCAAGTTAACATGTATTAATTTTATAAAATTATTTATTTTGTTTTTAATTTTCAAACACAAACTTTAACCTATAAATCAATTAAACATAAAAAATGCCAGACATTTTGTAAAAACATTGTTTTTCATATATATTAATAAACACTCACACATGCATACTCATTTATTTTCATGTACGTGTAGTTTTTTGACAGTTCATATCATAAGATTGTTGTTATAGGATTTCTTATAACAACGCTCTTATAAAAAATATTATAAGATTGACATAACACTAATTTGAAGTCTACACGTAACATAATTCTCTCTGCGATTGAATTTGACGCTCTTATCTTACATATTATGTTAGGTGGAGACCCTATGTAACACAAAACACATAATAATATAAAAAAAAGAAAAGAATTGAGAAAAATGGTTTCATTATGTTTGTAATTTGGCAAATAAACAAAAGCAAGTTGCCACTTAGTGTTTTTAACCATCAATATCCACAGGTTCCACAGAAACGTTGCCATCAAACAAAAATTGTAGTATTTATTTTATCGGACAGTTGTAATAATGGAAAAATTTAAAAGTCACTTTATAGTTCAGTATTGCTAAACTTAGGATTTACTATCCGGAACTTTATCGTGAAGTCATAATAATGGCCCTAAGTATAAGAAATAAATAAAAGTAAAATAGTGTAATGAGTGGAATTTGTTAATAAATATATCTACATACATATAAATACTATGTACATATGTATATACTATCAGCCGTATTCATAAAATTTTTAAACAGCATTTCATAAGTTGTTTAAGCAATATTTGCTAAAATTCTATTCATAATAGATTTTTGGCTTAAAAAACGTTTTTTAAACCATGCGTAAATCAGCAAATTTTAAAATAAACAACCCCCATGTTTAAACCAATTTTAAGATGTTGTTGTTGTAATTTTGCTTTGCTTGTGTGTATGTATGTACATATTAGAGTTCGACCGATTAATCGGCTTCGGCTTCGGCCTTCGGCGAAAAATTGGTAATCGGCCAACATTCGGCCTATGGCAAAAATCGGCCGATTAGCCGAAGCCGAATATTTTTCATTCCAAGCTTGAAAAATAACATTATTTTTGGTCGTTGCTCGCCGACAGTTTTTGTTTTGTATTGTGTTTAACGTTTTGAAAGGGTTGCTTTGAAATACAACCCTGTTGCTTTCTATTTTCTTTTACTTGGACGTTCTTGTGAGTGATCATATGAAAAAGCAATCTAGAAATTGCAAAATAGTTTTATTTTTCTTGTTATGTATCCAATAGATATTACAGCTATTTCAGTGATCTCAAAAAAGCAAACTTTTTTCTTAATTCATATAAAACAAGTATCATTTTTAAAATTTAAAACATTCGGCTTCGGCTTCGGTTTTGGCCGAAGTTTAGGATTTTAGCCGAAGTTCGGCTTCGCCCAAAAAAAAACGCCTTCGGTCGATCTCTAGTACATATGTACCTACATACATACATATGTATATGTCATTGTTATTTAGAAAAACAATTTAATTATTTTATAGAAACTATTGCCGAAATATTAAATGGACTCCAAAAGAATATTTAAAAGAAAAGTAGCGATTCACTTTCCACTCCCAGCCATTATTTTCTAACTTTATGTGTTAACAAAAACAATAATAATTATACTAAATTAACTAGTGATGTATAAACACTCAAAACAAATAAAATAAAACTCGTTATTCTAGTGCTTCTTAATTTGCAATAAAGAAATTTATATAAAAAGCACTTTTTACTAAGATTCGTTGTGAACTGCTTTAATTTCTCATTAAATACAACTTGGAACACATTTTTTGTTTTATAAAAACAATATTTCTCTGAAAACCGACAAACAAACAATTATAAACACGAGTACTTTGTGAATTAATAATCGCTGTTGTGCAGAACTAAGATGCAAGTGACAAATACAGAATACAGGGTTGCCACGATATTTATAGAAAATCAAGTTAATTGATTTTTAGTTAAAATACTGATTATGAATACCAATATTTAAAAAACGTTATTTAGCGTTAAAATGTTTTTTAACTAATCAGCTTTTTAAACCTCAATCTACTTTTTTTTATGAATACGGCTGTATATGCATATGTAGAATCAAAATTAAAACTATTTAATATATTTTAATATCACAATATGTAAATATGTATATAAATTTAAAAAAAAATTGCTAAAAAAGAAAAAGACTTGTATCGAACTCTTTCATTAGGTCGCTTTAGACACAAACCTATAATCTAACCCACTTAATTTACATAGGTTTGTGTCTAAAACGAGCTAATGAAAGAGTTCGATACAAATGTAAAAACCGCTCAGTACTGAGCTGAAAGCGCTCAGTGGATTGAACGGCTCAAAGCGATCAGTGAAGTGAATCGTTCAATTGAACTAGTTCGTTCATGAGCTGCGCAACTCTATTTTATTCCGCCGAGCTTTAACGCTGAAATGTCATACCTAAACAAAAGCGGCAACGTTATGTCAAAACGATAAAACAGGGTTATCAAACCAATAAATAAAACAATCCTGATTATTTTAACACCTGGACAGACGACATTGTTGTTTGTGATTTTGTTATGAAAATTTTGTTATTTAAATTAAAATAAAATAATTAAAGTTTGAACAAATTAGTTATTTAGAAAATTTGGAAAACTTGCTTGTGTTTTCTCAAAAACCTTCAAGTCGGACAAAAAAAATCTTTTTTTCTCATTAATAATCTTTTGTGATTTTATTCAAAATATATTAATATGCATTGATTTTACTCAATTTAAATTCAGGAAAAATTTATTTTGTTTCAAATGAAGTAAACCCTACAAGAATAATATCAGTCAATTGACCGGTCATTTGACCGGAAGTCATGTAGGTTATATTCATCATTGCGTATAACAAAGTTTCTATCACATTATTAAAGACAAAATGAAAAGTGTGATGTAAACTTTTGTGTACGTGTGATATTGCATCTCTCTCTCTAACTAATGAATGTAACATATAGTCGAACTGCTCACTCCAGTGCTTTCTACTAATCAATTATAATATTAATATTAATTCGACTGATCATAATTGACTAATACATACATACATATATCCCCATATATTGACAATAAATATAATTTTTATTATTTTAATTGATTTTTGTTTATTGTAAAAAGTCAATTCAAATTATTCAACTAAATAAAATATTTAAAATTAAAGACAGAAATAAGCAAAAACAGAATAACCTAGGCGGTATCTAGCCCTCTTCACACCTTTTCATTGCCAACACATCTTTCTTTTAATCAGACATGCAAAAATGCAGTCAGATCTAGAGAGGAAGCATTCAGTATTTGGCGAAGTAATCAAAATGCCGATACTGACTTGCTACGCAAAAGGGCGAGATCTTCGTGTGCCAAAGTATTGAGGCGTGAAAAAGCTCTTTACGAGAATCGTCTCCGTGCTAAAGTTCTTGCTGCCAATCGGGGTAGTAAAAGCTTCTGGTCATTCGTTAAAAGAGTGAAGAATAATGCTAGTTCCTCAATTCCGACTCTTTTAAAGGATGACCTAATATTCACTGACCCGGCTGATAAAGCTAACCTACTAGCTGAAATATTCGCAAGTAATTCCTACTTGCCGGAAAGCAATCAGCCTCTTCCTATGCTAGAGAGAGTATCCACTACTATGCCTAAGATATTCTTTCGAGCTCGGGCAGTAAAAAGGGTTTTGTCGGAACTCAACATAAATAAGTCTCCCGGGCCGGATGGCATTCCAGCACTGGTCTTGAAGCAGTGCTCTTCGACGCTAGCACGTCCATTAGCTAACCTTTTCAGCACGTTGTACCATGTTGGTGAGTTTCCAGTGTGTTGGAAGATTGCTAATGTTACGCCAATCCCTAAAAAAGGAGAAGCTACTAACCCTGAAAATTATCGCCCAATCACAATATGTTCTGCACTTTCCAAAGTAATGGAAAGTATGGTGAATTTCCATCTTGTAAGGTATCTGGAGTCCAACAGCTTACTCAACGACCGGCAGTATGGATTTCGAAGAGGCCGATCTACGGGAGACCTACTTGCCCTCCTCTCGGAGAAATGGTGTAATTCAATCCACCATTTTGGCGAAAGTAAGGTGGTGGCTTTAGATATCTCCAAGGCGTTTGATAAAGTGTGGCATGGTGCACTTTTGTCAAAATGTATTGCCCTTGGTGTCGGTGATAACTTCGCTCGATTCTTATCGAGTTTCCTCAGGGATCGCACTATAAAAGTTGTTATAGATGGGATCTCATCAAATGAGTTCAAGTTAAATTCAGGGGTACCGCAAATTCCGTCCTTTCACCGACTCTATTTCTTATCTTTCTAAATGACCTTCTCTGTAAAACTTTCAACCCTATCTATTCTTTCGCGGATGACAGTAGCATTTGCCATTCTTTCTCATTCAGCAATAGACCTAGCCTGCCGCAGGTTGAGGCTATGCGACAAATAATGAATGAGACTTTAAACCATGATTTAGTAAAAATTTCTGAATGGGGTCATGCGAACAGGGTCGACTTTAACGCCCATAAGACCCAGTGTTGCATGGTTACACATAGACGCATGACCGAAAACGCTGCTGCCTCTGTAACTATGGGAGGTATAAGTATTAAGGAATCAGACGCTCTTGATGTTCTTGGCATGAAAATACAGTGTGATGTTCGATGGACTGACCACATTTTTCAAATTGCAAAAGAAGCATTCAAGTGCCTCGGCTTTTTGAAACGGTGCAAACGATATTTCACCCCATCTGATCTCCTTACTATTTATGCCACTTATATCCGACCGAAAATGGAATACAACTCTCATGTATGGGCCGGCACTTCAAAGTCTATTTTGGGGCTGCTCGACCGCGTACAGGAGAGGGCGAAGAAGCTCATCGGTGACAGTAGGATATCCAATTCTATTGATTCATTGGAGCATCGACGCAATGTGGGGTGCATTTCATTGTTCTATCGTTACTACAACGGAATGTGTTCTAATGAAATTAGGGAACTTGTTCCTGAAACCCGCACATTTATACGTACAACCCGTGCCTCATTCAGGGCACATCCCTTTGTGGTCGATTGGCCAATGAATCGCACTACGCATTACAGAGAGAATTCCTTTTTTAGCCGAACTGTACGTATGTGGAACCAACTACCTGCGGAGGTCTTTCCTGTCACTACCAGCGTGGGAAAGTTTAAATCAAATGTCCACAAACACTACTCCCTCTATCCTCCTTCCCTATAACCTATTTTCCTTGTTCTAGCACAATGCATTGCATGAGTAGGGGTTATCCCCTGAGTGCTGGTCCTAGAAAGAAAAACAAAAAAAAAAAATTAAATTTTGTACATTTCTTTTATTCACTATTGTTTTTACTTATCTTTTTTAACACTTATAAATTTTAATTTTCACAGACAGAATGATTTTTTTTTTAAATAAAAAGAGCAACTATAATTAATAAATAAATCCATCATCACTTCCGATCGAAGTCAATTGACTGTCACTATTGAGTTCAATGTAAAATTGTTGCAAATGTGTTAGGGAACAAACGTAAAGGTAAATAACACAAAATATTTACTGAATAGAACATGTATAAGATCAATATACATGTGTATGCACATAATTCATACTTTTAATGAAGGAAAGAAGAAAATGTGTCAGTACTTTAGTCAAAAGGACATTAAATAATAAACTAAAAGTATTAAATATCATATTCTTAAAAACCTTATTTTTAACAAAGAAATGTTTTAGTATTTTTAACATCCCGAAAAACTTCGAAAATAAGATAAATCTTCACATATTGTAACTATGATGATGGCAAACAGAAGGCAATTGTTTTCTTTTGCAACTAACTTCATTGTAAAACGCGTTGTCAAAATCGGATTTTCCAATAGCAAAGCGTTGCCGTTGCGTTGCCGCCGCGTTATTTCGGTATGCTCCATACAAAATGTATGGACATGATAACTTTTGACAGCTAAAAAACGCTTGCCGCCCGTGTTTAGGGATGGCTGTAAGTCCTCGTCCAGACTTGCAATTTTTCTAACGCGAGCCCCGGTTTTCAGCTACACGCTAAAACATTGTTTCGGAGTAATGAACTACAAAGTTCCAAGGTAAACGAATAAATATGTTTTTGAATAAGAATAATAGAACAAAGAAAACTTAAATTAAAGTAGTTGAAGTAAACTAAATTATTTCCACTAAATTGCGTCTCTCCTAAGATATAGTATTATTCTTTTTCTATGACTAACACGAGCCCCGGTTTTCAGCTACACACCAAAACATTGTTTCGGAGTAATGAACTACAAAGTTCCAAGGTAAACGAATAAATATGTTTTTGAATAAGAATAATAGAACAAAGAAAACTTAAATTAAAGTAGTTAATTTAATTATTATTTTTCGAACTGTATTTGTTTCTATATTCTTATGAATTGAATAGGCTAAAGTTCGTAACGCTTTTTAAGCCAAATTACATGTGATAATTATTAATGAACAAATAACATCAAAGTTAGTTGTAAATATTCTGACAACAACACATAGTTGAACGGAACAGCCAGCCGTTTTCGAAGGCCACTAAACCTTCCTCATCAGCGTTCTTCTGTGTTTTGGTCCACTGTGTGTGGTGTCAGTTGATGTAGATGTCTGCCTTATATACGTAACTTTATTGCAAATGGAATATGTGAATTTGTTTGATTCATTGCATTTCAATTTGCCAATGTGTTTCGTAATGTATACGCAAGTTAACATCTATATATATATACCATCTTCTATATATATTACCATCTTCTATATATATTACAACAGTCTTACCATTGTCGTTTTGTTCCTTACTAACTATACACATGTTTGTTAATTTGCTTATTTTTGTTCTACTTAAGACAAACTTTTTTGGTTTGTTACTATTAAGTATATTTTTATTTTTAATTTTTGCCACAAGCCAATGACTATTAATTAGTTAATTTAATTATTATTTTTCGAACTGTATTTGTTTCTATATTCTTATGAATTGAATAGGCTAAAGTTCGTAACGCTTTTTAAGCCAAATTACATGTGATAATTATTAATGAACAAATAACATCAAAGTTAGTTGTAAATATTCTGACAACAACACATAGTTGAACGGAACAGCCAGCCGTTTTCGAAGGCCACTAAACCTTCCTCATCAGCGTTCTTCTGTGTTTTGGTCCACTGTGTGTGGTGTCAGTTGATGTAGATGTCTGCCTTATATACGTAACTTTATTGCAAATGGAATATGTGAATTTGTTTGATTCATTGCATTTCAATTTGCCAATGTGTTTCGTAATGTATACGCAAGTTAACATCTATATATATATACCATACAAAACGACAATGGTAAGACTGTTGTAATATATATAGAAGATGGTAATATATATAGAAGATGGTATATATATATAGATGTTAACTTGCGTATACATTACGAAACACATTGGCAAATTGAAATGCAATGAATCAAACAAATTCACATATTCCATTTGCAATAAAGTTACGTATATAAGGCAGACATCTACATCAACTGACACCACACACAGTGGACCAAAACACAGAAGAACGCTGATGAGGAAGGTTTAGTGGCCTTCGAAAACGGCTGGCTGTTCCGTTCAACTATGTGTTGTTGTCAGAATATTTACAACTAACTTTGATGTTATTTGTTCATTAATAATTATCACATGTAATTTGGCTTAAAAAGCGTTACGAACTTTAGCCTATTCAATTCATAAGAATATAGAAACAAATACAGTTCGAAAAATAATAATTAAATTAACTAATTAATAGTCATTGGCTTGTGGCAAAAATTAAAAATAAAAATATACTTAATAGTAACAAACCAAAAAAGTTTGTCTTAAGTAGAACAAAAATAAGCAAATTAACAAACATGTGTATAGTTAGTAAGGAACAAAACGACAATGGTAAGACTGTTGTAATATATATAGAAGATGGTAATATATATAGAAGATGGTATATATATATAGATGTTAACTTGCGTATACATTACGAAACACATTGGCAAATTGAAATGCAATGAATCAAACAAATTCACATATTCCATTTGCAATAAAGTTACGTATATAAGGCAGACATCTACATCAACTGACACCACACACAGTGGACCAAAACACAGAAGAACGCTGATGAGGAAGGTTTAGTGGCCTTCGAAAACGGCTGGCTGTTCCGTTCAACTATGTGTTGTTGTCAGAATATTTACAACTAACTTTGATGTTATTTGTTCATTAATAATTATCACATGTAATTTGGCTTAAAAAGCGTTACGAACTTTAGCCTATTCAATTCATAAGAATTAAATTAAAGTAGTTGAAGTAAACTAAATTATTTCCACTAAATTGCGTCTCTCCTAAGATATAGTATTATTCTTTTTCTATGACTAACACGAGCCCCGGTTTTCAGCTACACGCGAAAACATTGTTTCGGAGTAATGAACTACAAAGTTCCAAGGTAAACGAATAAATATGTTTTTGAATAAGAATAATAGAACAAAGAAAACTTAAATTAAAGTAGTTGAAGTAAACTAAATTATTTCCACTAAATTGCGTCTCTCCTAAGATATAGTATTATTCTTTTTCTATGACTAACACGAGCCCCGGTTTTCAGCTACACACCAAAACATTGTTTCGGAGTAATGAACTACAAAGTTCCAAGGTAAACGAATAAATATGTTTTTGAATAAGAATAATAGAACAAAGAAAACTTAAATTAAAGTAGTTAATTTAATTATTATTTTTCGAACTGTATTTGTTTCTATATTCTTATGAATTGAATAGGCTAAAGTTCGTAACGCTTTTTAAGCCAAATTACATGTGATAATTATTAATGAACAAATAACATCAAAGTTAGTTGTAAATATTCTGACAACAACACATAGTTGAACGGAACAGCCAGCCGTTTTCGAAGGCCACTAAACCTTCCTCATCAGCGTTCTTCTGTGTTTTGGTCCACTGTGTGTGGTGTCAGTTGATGTAGATGTCTGCCTTATATACGTAACTTTATTGCAAATGGAATATGTGAATTTGTTTGATTCATTGCATTTCAATTTGCCAATGTGTTTCGTAATGTATACGCAAGTTAACATCTATATATATATACCATCTTCTATATATATTACCATCTTCTATATATATTACAACAGTCTTACCATTGTCGTTTTGTATGGTATATATATATAGATGTTAACTTGCGTATACATTACGAAACACATTGGCAAATTGAAATGCAATGAATCAAACAAATTCACATATTCCATTTGCAATAAAGTTACGTATATAAGGCAGACATCTACATCAACTGACACCACACACAGTGGACCAAAACACAGAAGAACGCTGATGAGGAAGGTTTAGTGGCCTTCGAAAACGGCTGGCTGTTCCGTTCAACTATGTGTTGTTGTCAGAATATTTACAACTAACTTTGATGTTATTTGTTCATTAATAATTATCACATGTAATTTGGCTTAAAAAGCGTTACGAACTTTAGCCTATTCAATTCATAAGAATATAGAAACAAATACAGTTCGAAAAATAATAATTAAATTAACTAATTAATAGTCATTGGCTTGTGGCAAAAATTAAAAATAAAAATATACTTAATAGTAACAAACCAAAAAAGTTTGTCTTAAGTAGAACAAAAATAAGCAAATTAACAAACATGTGTATAGTTAGTAAGGAACAAAACGACAATGGTAAGACTGTTGTAATATATATAGAAGATGGTAATATATATAGAAGATGGTATATATATATAGATGTTAACTTGCGTATACATTACGAAACACATTGGCAAATTGAAATGCAATGAATCAAACAAATTCACATATTCCATTTGCAATAAAGTTACGTATATAAGGCAGACATCTACATCAACTGACACCACACACAGTGGACCAAAACACAGAAGAACGCTGATGAGGAAGGTTTAGTGGCCTTCGAAAACGGCTGGCTGTTCCGTTCAACTATGTGTTGTTGTCAGAATATTTACAACTAACTTTGATGTTATTTGTTCATTAATAATTATCACATGTAATTTGGCTTAAAAAGCGTTACGAACTTTAGCCTATTCAATTCATAAGAATTAAATTAAAGTAGTTGAAGTAAACTAAATTATTTCCACTAAATTGCGTCTCTCCTAAGATATAGTATTATTCTTTTTCTATGACTAACACGAGCCCCGGTTTTCAGCTACACACCAAAACATTGTTTCGGAGTAATGAACTACAAAGTTCCAAGGTAAACGAATAAATATGTTTTTGAATAAGAATAATAGAACAAAGAAAACTTAAATTAAAGTAGTTAATTTAATTATTATTTTTCGAACTGTATTTGTTTCTATATTCTTATGAATTGAATAGGCTAAAGTTCGTAACGCTTTTTAAGCCAAATTACATGTGATAATTATTAATGAACAAATAACATCAAAGTTAGTTGTAAATATTCTGACAACAACACATAGTTGAACGGAACAGCCAGCCGTTTTCGAAGGCCACTAAACCTTCCTCATCAGCGTTCTTCTGTGTTTTGGTCCACTGTGTGTGGTGTCAGTTGATGTAGATGTCTGCCTTATATACGTAACTTTATTGCAAATGGAATATGTGAATTTGTTTGATTCATTGCATTTCAATTTGCCAATGTGTTTCGTAATGTATACGCAAGTTAACATCTATATATATATACCATCTTCTATATATATTACCATCTTCTATATATATTACAACAGTCTTACCATTGTCGTTTTGTATGGTATATATATATAGATGTTAACTTGCGTATACATTACGAAACACATTGGCAAATTGAAATGCAATGAATCAAACAAATTCACATATTCCATTTGCAATAAAGTTACGTATATAAGGCAGACATCTACATCAACTGACACCACACACAGTGGACCAAAACACAGAAGAACGCTGATGAGGAAGGTTTAGTGGCCTTCGAAAACGGCTGGCTGTTCCGTTCAACTATGTGTTGTTGTCAGAATATTTACAACTAACTTTGATGTTATTTGTTCATTAATAATTATCACATGTAATTTGGCTTAAAAAGCGTTACGAACTTTAGCCTATTCAATTCATAAGAATATAGAAACAAATACAGTTCGAAAAATAATAATTAAATTAACTAATTAATAGTCATTGGCTTGTGGCAAAAATTAAAAATAAAAATATACTTAATAGTAACAAACCAAAAAAGTTTGTCTTAAGTAGAACAAAAATAAGCAAATTAACAAACATGTGTATAGTTAGTAAGGAACAAAACGACAATGGTAAGACTGTTGTAATATATATAGAAGATGGTAATATATATAGAAGATGGTATATATATATAGATGTTAACTTGCGTATACATTACGAAACACATTGGCAAATTGAAATGCAATGAATCAAACAAATTCACATATTCCATTTGCAATAAAGTTACGTATATAAGGCAGACATCTACATCAACTGACACCACACACAGTGGACCAAAACACAGAAGAACGCTGATGAGGAAGGTTTAGTGGCCTTCGAAAACGGCTGGCTGTTCCGTTCAACTATGTGTTGTTGTCAGAATATTTACAACTAACTTTGATGTTATTTGTTCATTAATAATTATCACATGTAATTTGGCTTAAAAAGCGTTACGAACTTTAGCCTATTCAATTCATAAGAATTAAATTAAAGTAGTTGAAGTAAACTAAATTATTTCCACTAAATTGCGTCTCTCCTAAGATATAGTATTATTCTTTTTCTATGACTAACACGAGCCCCGGTTTTCAGCTACACGCGAAAACATTGTTTCGGAGTAATGAACTACAAAGTTCCAAGGTAAACGAATAAATATGTTTTTGAATAAGAATAATAGAACAAAGAAAACTTAAATTGAAGTAGTTGAAGTAAACTAAATTATTTGCACTAAATTGCGTCTGTCCTAAGATATAGTATTATTCTTTTTCTTATTAAGATAATATTCGTTTAGTTCAAGTAAGAAAGAATTCGTTAGACTTCTATATTTCGTTAAAAAAGAATTTTAACAAGTAAGAGTGCTATATTCGGCTGTGCCGAATCTTATATACCCTTTACCAACGTATGTATGAATATGTAGTATACAGATGCATACATATGTACACAAGTACATACATACATATTTGTTTTGTGATAAAATTTATAATTTTTTGTTATAGTGCAATTTTTAGTAAGTGACCTCTTGGTTTTTTTCGACTAAAGAATTTGCTTGAGTAAAAAAGATCTTCCTAAAATATGAAATATGTTTAACTGAAAAAACTAATATTTTTGGTTATTTTTTTACCCAATTATTTTTTTTTTAATTTCCAACCCTGGAACCATAATTTAAATTTTTTCTGGTTTTAATACGAGTAATAATTTATTTCTTTCTAAAATATAGAATATATTTAATTATCAAAGAAATAACTAGCTTTATTTAGTTAGTTTTATATATCCAAAAAAGGTGCACTTTTCCCAACCCTGGAATCATCATTTAAAATTTTTTTGGTTCCTTATATCAATCTTTTTCTTTAAAAAATATATAAAATATGTTAAATGAACAAAGAAAAAAAGAAATATTGAAAATACTAGTTTTATTTAGTTACTTTAATATAAAAATTAGTTTAGCCAAGAGCGACTTGGACTCGCGCACGAATTTTTTAATTAAATTGAAGTTTTTTTCAGTTTAAACGATTTTTTTAGTTTTGTCGTTTTTTTCTCTTTTTTTTGCGATTTTTTCTCGTTTTGGTGATTTTTTCTGATTTTAGGGATTTATTTTTCATTTTGGCTATTTTTTTCATTTTGACGATTTTTTTCTGTTTTTGGTGTTTTTTTATTTTGGCGATTTTTTCCGTTTTTGGGATCTTTTTCGGCAATTTTTTCATTTTGGCGTTTTTTTTTCATTTGGCCAATTTTTTCTGTTTTTGGGGTTTTTCATTTTGGCGATTTTTTTTCCTTTTTTTTTGGTTTTTTTCATTTCAGCGATTTTTCTAATTTGGCGATTTTGCGGGTTTTTCGCGATTTATTTTAGTCTTAGAATTTTTTTTAATTTGGTGGTTTTTTTGTTTTATTTTTTTAGCGATTTTTTTTTTGTTTTTGTTAATTTTATTCGGTTTTGTGATTTTATAATTTTAGGATTTTTTAGTTTTACAGTTTTTGAAAATTTCAAGAGTTTGGCTCTTACGGTTTCCAAGATACAGCAACTTGTTAAAATTACATAGTTAAAATTCCATTAACTTATAGAGCACCCTTTAATATAAATTTTTTAAATTTTAGTGTTAATTGTTGTAGTCTGTATAAAAATACACTAACTTTACAAATTTCAAGTGTATATACATACATACAATTGTATAAAAATTACATGGGATTTTAAAATTTTTCGTTGCTCGTTTTGGAACACCCTTTAATTTTTAACTCTCATGTACTTGTTGTTGTAGCGGCCAAATGTGTACACACTGTCCGAATTTCAGGTCCGTAGCTCTTACGGTTCCCGAGAAAATACCCTATGATAGAGAGATGGACAGACGGACAGCGTAGCGTAGAAGATAATAGGGTCCCTTTTACTTTGGTGTACGGAACCCTACATATACTACATATACATACGTGGGTAAAGGGTATATAAAATTCGGCACAGCCGAATATAGCAAGCACTCTTACTGGTTTTTTATTAACAAAGCTTTGACGCAGGTACATGTAGGCTAAAATTTTGTTTCCAGTAGTTTTTGAAGAAAAATTGTTACTTGATCAATTGTTTTTCAACAAAGTAAATATGCATGTATGTATGTATGTATGTATGTATGTATGTATGTATGTATGTATGTATGTATGTATGTATGTATGTATGTATGTATGTATGTGTTCACTATTTCACAATTTCTGAGATGTTGTGCTAGTTGCCATGCCATGGATGCTGAATAATTTTTCTTGTACTCATATTTTGACATGCATACATACATATGTACATACATACATACTAGAGTTTTTCTTTTCCCGCTTTTTTTTTCATTCCCGGGTAAGCATGAATGATTTTTCAATTTCCCGGAATTTATAAAATTCGCGTAAGTGTGGTAGATTCTTTACAATAAAAGCTGACTAAAAATGCCAAAGTTCCAATTGCGGCGTTGACTTGATGTCTTAAATTTTTAAAACTTAATAGGTAATTTGAGTTTAACATTTATCAACGCACTAATAATCCTATATTATTATTCTACTTATTCAGTGAAATAATTTTTATAAAAAAAAAATACATTGAAATTGATTATTGAGGGGCTTAGCTGGATCTTATGCGCATTCACCTCAACCCAAAAATTTCTTAATACATAATAATTTGATATTTTCATATCCCTGGAAGAATATATTTTTTTGAAAAGGCAATTTTTTATACATGAGAATGGGAAGAAATATTTGCATAAGCTTCTGCAAGGTGATTTCATTTCCTCAAAGAACGTCATAACTCAAAAAAACCAGTTTGCCAGAAATTGAATTTGAAGTTTTTAATTGACACACAACTTATGGAAAAAGAAAATTTCATGTTTTTCTCTAGAGTTGAGTAAACAAGATATTTGTGTGAAATTTTTATATGACGAAAGATATGAAGATTAATTCTGCATGATTAACTCCATTTTTTTGAGTTATGACGTTCATGGAGTAAATGAGCGATGTGTGGTGCTTAGTACCTTTATTGGTAATAAATGTTGTAGTTCGATATATACACTCAAAATATTCCACGCTTAAAAATACCAAATATTTTTTTGTAATTTAATTTTTGTACAATAAACGAAAATTTTGTACATTTTATGGAAATATTTGTAGCTTGTGCAGGAAGACAGATTTTGTAATTTTACGAATTTCGTTAAGTTACAAAAATTGTATCGTACAATTATTTTCGTATATAGTACCATGTTTTTCGTTTATTTTATAGAACTTAGGAGAAAAAAACACAGTTTTATAAAATTGGAAATTTTCGTAAAAAAAACAAATTTTTTTTGTTATCATTTTGTTTACAGTACAAAATTATTCTTAAATCTACACAAGTTTCGTGAATTTTACGAAAAAATAATTTTCAAATATAAGAATAAAAACTTCTGTTTGTTTTTTTTTTAATATTTTCCCCATTTGTTTGCTGTCTTGCATACTTACAAATATTTTATAAAAAATTATTAAATATGTAAATTTCAATTAAAATAAAAATTATTAAAAAATTACTTTTTGGACTATGATATGGAACACAACTGGGAAGAATAATAAATCTCGTCCACGGCACACCAACAACGAATAAGTAACAGGTCTTACAATTGATAATTGGATAAATGGTTATTGTTTATGCAAAGAAAGAGAAAATCTACATATCTAAATAAATCCATCGCAGAGTTCGTCACGCACGACGAATTTCGTTTAACGGGGGTGTTATGCTAATTTTCATATGAATAAATGTGTTTTATCTTCATGACGATAGTTCGCAACGAAAAATTCGTTGTTAGTTCCAGTTGTGTTCCCAGTTTGATTCACGAGTTTCAGTGCAAAATATGTATGTATGTGTATGTGATGCATGAGGAATGCAGAGTCTGTAACAAGCCCCCCCAAATTATGGTTTTCTTTTTATAATTTTTACAACCTTCAATTCTAAGAATTACAGATTATATTACAAAGTTATTTTTCATATGTAAGGAAATATATTTTTTTTTGCAGATTTTAATTTGTTTACAGATTTTAGGTTAATACAAAATTTCGTATATTACACCAAATTGTTTTTCATGATTCACGAATTTCTTTTGTAATATAAACATTGTTTTTCGTAAATTTACGAAAAATAATTTGTAAAAATACAAAATTTTGTTATTTACAGACAAAAAGTATTTCGTAAAATAAACAAATATTATTTGTACTATTTACGCAGCATTTCGTACCGTAAAAACAACGAATATTTTCGTAAAATGAACCACATTTTTCGTTTATTTTACCTATGAAATATTTTGAGTGTAATAAGCCTGTAAACAGTTTGACTACAATTTGTCTCTACATTGTTTGATATAAAGTGACTTTTCTGCAAAATAAAAATGAAAATTTGTCATGCCGAGTCATCCATTTAATTTATTGTAGAAATTTGTGATTTGTATCATTTTCAAATGTTATTCAATGGTGGCAATTAAGATCTTACATGAGGAGCCGCTGAACAAAAGATGCTTTTTTGCTCATTTAAAATTTTTGGGAAATCGAGATTTATTTTTTTCGCCCCATTCAAAAAACTGCAAGAACCTGGAAATGCTAACAAGTTTTTTACTTGTCTACAGATGCATCTAACTGTCATAAGTCACCCCATTAAATGTTAAGGATGTTTGATATAATTCAATTTTTATTTCGGAAAAATCACCTTTTCCACAAAAGAAAGCAAAAAGGCACCTTTTGTTAAGGAAAAAAAGTAAAAAACCCCTTCTCGCAAAAAAGCACCTTTTGTTAAGCATCAATTTTTTGGAACCCATTTACTTTGTAAAAAAAATAATAATAATGCTAACTTGATTGTTTCTACAAGATTTCAATCTAAATATTATAAAAATACGAAAAAACCAATTTTTCGAGAAATTCAAAAAAGCACCTTTTGTTCTGCGGCTCCTCACATAGTTTTTTTTTTATCAACTTTAATATTGTTGGCTTTTAGGTTCGTCTTGTTCTTGCTTGTTAGTTGATGAGGAATAAATATTGTAAACTTTTATTAAGTTTATTAGGAGTTTTTTTCTTTTATGTTTTGATTTTCAAGCATCCATTAGGAGTTTTTTAATGACATTTAATAATTTTTTTCGTGTGATTCGAAAATATCAGACACACAGAAATGTAAAAAATTTTGATTATGAAAAATCACAGTCGTTAGTAGGCTGGACTCCTTCTTAGCTCAGAACCTACATAGTCAAACGACCTTTGAGAAAATGCAGTCCTGATCTACTGGAGTTTATGAAAACTTCCAAAATTCAATAAAAACTCATTACATTAGTAGTGCGATTCAACTACTTTTTTTTAACGACAATCGCATCGTTAAAATAATTATAACGAAAATTTATCGAATTTGCTAATGAGTAACATTTTTAACGATTTTCGCTTTAGGTTACAGTCAGCTGTGTCGTTATTTAAGTGACAATAATTTATGTGCTGTTAATTTTATGGATAAAGTAAGTGTGTTTTGTGTTATAAATGGCTTTTAAATATTTGCGATATGAGAACTTGGAGCTCCTAAAAATAAACGTAACTATTTTTAGAAATTTGTTATAATGTACTGTGCTGGTTCCCAATAAGTGATTTTACCGTTCCTTCAAGCTCTGTGTTTACAGTCGGAAAGTATTAAAAAACGACTATTCAAATATTTTTCTTAAAAAAAACCTTTTGATTTGTATGATTTTTCTGGTGATTTTTAGAGTATGAAATGACGATTAATACTATTTTCTATAATTTTATATGGCATATATGGCACATATTGTCACCTTAAATGCACACGGACGTAACTATCCTTTTATATTTTTTACAGGAGAAACAAAAAACGTTTCAAAATCAATAATAATAAAGTGTTCTTGAAAATTTTCTTCGAAATTTACTTATAGTATGGGTAGATACTTATATGTTTTTAACCATTTATTTCCTTTTTATGTATGTATATTTAAGCTTTTATACTAGTTACATACGTTCTTTGCAATAAAAAATGAATGAATGATGAATTCGTAATTACGTCCGTTTGAATTTTAATCTTTAATAAAGTCGTAATTTTTGATCGCATAGTTCTAAATATTTGTGTGAACATTTAGTTTGATAAAATGAACCATAATCAATCAAAAACTCGATTTCGAGTTTTTGTGTAGTTACGTTCGTTTGCATTTAAGGTGACGATATGTATGTGCATATGTATGTAAGCTAATATTTTGTTTTCAAGGTTGGCAAACGGTATCGTAAAAGTACCGATACCGATTCAAATACCGCTAAAATTACGTACCGGTATACCGATTCCGGCCAAAAAATAAATGATAGTTAAGTTGTAGTTGCCAAATTTTTATTATGTATTACAACTGTTTTCACCATGAGACAACTACTTTTTATCAGTTGTATTTTGGTTTTTATTTCGACCATTGTGTTCGTCTATTCCAGACGCCAACCAATCCCATTTGTCAACCAATATTATTGCCATGTTCATAAAACATAGAATCTCAAGAAAATATAGCAAGGCCGAAACTAAAAATATTTAAAATGTTTTGTAATGGATACTATGGTTTCAAAACATATAGCATAGACAAGAATCTTTGTTTTTCGTGCATTGTTTCGAAGTCAACTGAAATTAGTCGTTATTCAGAATGTACCAAAAAAACAGTTGTTTAAAAGTTAAGTTGTTTCAGCTTCAATCCAACTTAGTTGAGCTGTAAACCGTAATATGGGCAAAAAGTGCAAAAATATATTTCAATTAACTTTCTTTCTTTGGTGTTGGTCTTGTTTACACACTCAACCGTAATATATAAGGTTGGTAGAGAAAAAACTTCTAAACTTTTATATTTACAGTTACAGTTACAGATTCCTCTCTTGAGGTGTAGAAAAGTACTTTTAAAATGAAGGAAAAAATTTTGCCGACCACTGTTGTACCAATTTTGTACTCTGTGTTTATATACATCTATTAAGTTGTACTTTCATCATCCTGGAAGCTTAAATACACCGAAAGCGTATAAATAGAACGCGAACTACATCATACAGGTAGTTTATTTTAACAAAAAGCCTTCTAACAAAATATTTAAAACAGTCCTGTGAATATTTATTACTCTTATTCAATTATGTTTTATAAACAAAGTTATAAACAGGGAAACTAGCAATATGCTCTAAAAAAAAGTGCGTTATGCGTATTCAATATGCACTAAAAACTTGAAAATATGCACTAAAAACGCAAAAATATGCTCTTAAAAATAAAATAAATTTGTTTATTTGTAAATGCAAATATATTTTTAATTAAAAAATACAGCAGCATTTGCATTTAAGATAAGACAAAAATAATATAAAAAAAAGAAACAATAAAAAATTAATAACAAAGAATATCTGCCGTATTAAAAACAATAATTTTGGCTTGAAGTGCACATTAAAACAAAATTGCCATACAAATTTTGACTACAGCTCTCTCGTAAAAATTTAACTTCAATTTAAAATAGATCTCGATATCAGAATTAAAACTTTGAAACTGTATTTTGAATAAATACGACTAGAATTTTGTTTGTAATTTTTATTGCAAATAACAACAAAATATTGGCCCAGACTTTCAATTAAAAATCGTTACCTGTCACATCTAAATAAACTTTCATACATTGACAATGCTCCTTCAATTGTACTCGGGACAAGGTTCATCAGAAATTTTTATGGAAACTAACGTTCTTAATAATTGGGTAATAGAAATATAAGAAAAAATTTATATACTACATGGAACATTGGAAATGAGATTTTTTAGATGGCGAAAAATAAAAATAAAAATTTTGACCCACCCATAAACTTGTAAGCATATTAAAATAAAAAATTCTACAAAGTATCAAAATATGCCCTAAAAGCGTAAATTATGCTCTAAAAATTAGAAAATATGTTAAAAAAAATATGCGTGTATGACTGATAAATGCAAAAACATGCTTCAAAGGGCAAAATATGCAAAAATATGCACTAACAAATCGATGCCAAAATGCATAATAAGTTCTCAAACTGATAAATATCATGTCCACCCATTAATACGACATACAAGAAAAAAACATGCAATTGCTTATTTGCGGTTTCCCTGGTTATAAACAATATAGGTCCAGTACAAAAATATTGCCAAAGAACTTGTCCAAAGTAGGAAAGTGTCGAAAAAAACCGAAAAAATCATATTTGGTGAAAAAATAAAGACATATGTATATGAAATTTAATGAAACAAGATATATCTATGTATATGGTTCAAAAGGTCTTGGTCTCTTCTTTCTGTATCAGTTTATAAATTTAAAATCGGTTGATATATAACTTAGTTGGAGGTTGATAAGTGTCTACGGGTACGAAAAACCGGCTTTTACCCGTAACTCAAGATTTTGGAGGTGTCTGGAAAATTTCAAATACAATTTGTGTTGTTATACTCGACAATACCTAGCAGAAAAATAGTAACACGTCCCTGGTATTTCGATTTCATCAAAATTTGTCACACAATGTAATATATCAGTATAGACAAAACTTTTATTTTTACTATTTTGTTTAATTAACCAAAATGTATACTTTATATGTATATGTGACGCGCAAAATAGAAAGGGACCTATGGGTAAAAACCGGTTTTGTTCAGGAGAGCCATTTTAAAGATTTAAATACGTGTATCTTTGGTGTACCATCACTGAGCGTGTTGGTATTGGTCTCATTTGAAAGCGACACATCTCATGACGTCAGGTACGTATTGGTCAACCTTGCAAACGCGCGTAGGTCGTCCCTTCCTCTTGTTTTGTGTAGGTGGTTTTTACTGTTTTCTACCTAGCGCGCTGTTTCCATGAGTTTGATATCTATCAATTTTGCTCGCGTTTTTTCTAATACAGGTTTATTTTCAGAAATTATTGTTTATTTTCAGAAATTATTAATTGTGAATTATAATAAATACCCATTTATAATTCTTTTAAATCGTGAATATCACTCTGTTAGTACGAAAATTTGTTCACATAACCTTAGAATCGTCGAATCCAATTGCATAAAACGCGCATATCTCTGGGAGGGAAGACTTTTGGGGCATGGGATCGGTCTCATTCGATGCTCAGATGTTGTCCACATCAAAAAAAAAAGTGAAAATTGATTTTTTACCCTTAGGTCCCTTTCTCTATGCGCTGTCACATATGGACATTTCCAGAGTGACGAACGTTACTGTCGTGCGCAGTGTGACCAGATTTTAAAATAATATTAAGCTAAATCACGTTTGAAAAAAAGCTAAAATAAGCTAAAAAGTTACATTTTAGGCTAGAAAATAAAGCTAAACTTTTTTCCACTTCTTTGATCACTTTTCAATAGTTTCTTATTGCTAAACTAACGTTAAATATTACACAAACATATTTTTTTATTATACATATAGAATATTTGCTTAATGAAATTATTTATTAATTATTAGATCAATGATAAGCAAACACATACATCTCTAATGTAAAAGAGAGCAAATTGCATACTTGTACGAATGCACGTGTAAAAAAGAGCATAACAAAGTGCCCACGGGCGGCCTTTTGACGATCAATGTTTTAGATTTAATGAAGAACAAAACAAAAACTTCCCCAAAATAATCTTAAAATGTTTTTAAAAATGTAAAAATGTTTTTAAAAATGTAAAAACATTTATACTAAATTACGAAAGCTTTTTAAGTGAATTAATCAGTGATGGTATTTTGGTGCGTTTCGGGTATTTTTGGTGCTTTTTGCCTCTTCATAAACGCGAAATTTTGGTTAATACCCTTTTTTAAAAAGCGGGTATTTACAGTGCTTTTTAACAATTTCTCACAGTGCTTTTGGTGCTTTTTTTTGTAAAATTAAAATATTTTTAATTTTAATAATAGCAGCATATCTCTTTAATTAATTCTCTGCATAATATTTGATTGATAGTAGTACGCAATAAGCATTTGTTAAAGTTTACACAAATATTTAATCATCCTAGAATAATTGACAGGATGAGGTTGTCAATAGCAGTCAGTTGTATTAGACAACGGGTAGCCAAATCCCAATTTTTTGGTATCGTATTGACGTGCTGTTAATGTTGACAACTGGAATAAGGGTGAATGTCGCAAAAAAACAAAAACTTTTAAGCTAGTTAAGAAAAAAGTGTTGCTTTTAATGCATTTTGCATGTGTAAATGATTTTTCAGTAACATCTTTATCCTAATCTAGGCCTAAGCTTCACTTACCAAATGACTAACACAGATCATATAATTACTAACATTTTGAAAAATTAATATAATTAATATTAAATATTTTGAGACAAAAACTTGAAATTATATAATGAGGTTTTACACCCCAAACTCTCCTTTTTTTAAATGGCTTAATGTATTAAAATTAAATAAAGTGTTGGTGCTTTTTACCCTCTTTTTCGTATTTTTTCCGCTTTTTACCCTTTTTGCAACAGCTTAATGTGCTTTTGCTCTTCTTAGAGATACCATCACTGGAATTAATGCTATTTAAGGTAAATAAAGTGAAATAAAGTCATAAGTAAAGATTTTGCTCTAATTTATCGACTACTTGAAATACAAGGACATAATTGCGCCACGCTGCATTGGTAATAAGCCCATATAGACTTATTCCAGAATGAATTGAGTAATAATGCCATTTTGGCTTATTACTTATGACTTTATTGAGGTGGCCGGACGAAAATCCGTACATAGTGTTATCCAGGCTTAAGGCTATTTCAGGTTTTTGTTTTAAGTTAATTGATGCCGCTGAAGGAACGTTCAACTCAAGTCAAATAATTTTATACCCAAAAAACTCAAAAAGTGTTTTGGCCACTAATATGAATTTAACTTTTTCCATTGGAATACTAACCATTCTGCCATTATCTACTATTTTTCTTCTTTCCATTTCTGTTATAAAATTGTCGTATAATTTACATTTTGTATTTTTTGTAAACTATTTTGCAATGCTAAAAAATTATAACTTTTATAAGTTGTTTATGTTTTTAATATATTTTAGAGAACACGCAATTTAGACTAAAAAAAGGCTAAAAAAGCTAAATGAGTTTTTAAAAAAAGCTGAAAAATAAGCTAAGAGCTAAATGAAAATTTTAAGGCTAAATCTGAAACAAATAAGCTAAATTTAGCTCAAAATAAGCTAATATGGTCACGCTGGTCGTGCGTCCTAAATGGGGAAGTAAACCGAAGACAAAAATGTTATTCTGTCCATTTTGTAATTTTTGAACAGCATTGAACTGGATCTATGTATATTTAGTGGTAAATCTGTATTTTTACATAAATAGGGTTCTAAGATATTAGCAAACTAAAAGTGATACGAACGTTACGAAAAATGGAATTGGTGTTGATTCGCATCTATGAAAATGCAAAAGTCTGCAAAATGAATCACGTGTTTTTCTAAATTACAAATCTTAAATTTATCTGCACAAATGCTGCTTTGCGTAAGTGTTTGTTGCGTTGAAATTATTTTATTAGTGTCTTGTATACAAACAATAGTTGATACGTAACGTTCCATTCGTTACATGACATATTTTTCCATAGTAATGTATTTGAGTAAAACCTAAAAAATTTTATGTAATTATTTATTTAATATAAGTAAATAATAATGCAGTTCAAGATATTATTTATCTATCTTCTTATAAAATCCTCAAGAGTCTATTATAATTATTAAAAAAATTTCAGCAGATAAAAAAATTAATAGGAACCAAAATATTTTCATTAATTCAGGCTTTATTTTTATATCACGATGTGCCAAAAGTTTTCATTTTATTCTCCCCCCGGCAGTTTCTGGAAGACTGGTTATAAAAAATTACATGTGCGTAAAAATTGCACTGATAGCATGCAAACCGGCTATGCGCATTGCACTTTTCATTAAAAAAAAGCTATAAACACTTTTTTTCCGAAAGTTATGGGCCCAACTTTCGGAAAATTTTTTAGAACCATTTTTGTACAGAATAAATAGCACAGTCATTTGTCCATACATAATTTTGGCCTAACTATGGCCAATCATGGTCCTTTATGTGATGAAACTAAGTTTTTTGGTAAAACTTTTTTTCAACGGCTTTAATTCATTTTGCTTTTTCTATTCCGCCACCGTTTTATCCATCTGCATAAAAAGATATGTTAACCCAAAACATAACCCCTTATTCCATTTGTCGACATCGACGTCACTTTAACACAATGCCAACGAATAAGGGCCTGTTTACGCAATCTCGAGAACAATTTTGTGCTACTGACAATCTACTTCGGTTCCCTAAGGTCTAGAAAATAGCATAAACCTGCCAACAGGAGTCAGTTGTTTTCGACAACGGGTACACAAGCTACAATTTTTTGGTATTTTGTTAAAGTGAGGTCGATGTCGACAACTGGAATAAGGGTGAATACTTCTTTGAAAATAAAGCATTACTTACGATTATAACCTCGGCAAACTTTGAATACTAAATAAAAAAAAAATATATATATAAATTTTGTATTTTTTGTATAAAATTTTGCTTACAATGACGAACGCTACAAGCTTTGGCTACCTCGGAAGGTATTTGTTTTGAAAATTTTTACAAAATGCAAACTATTTTTTAATTCTGTTCCTAAAATTTGTTTAAAATCCAACTTTTAAGACACCTGGTCATGACGAGTCAAATGTAACTATAATATATCATCCTTTTTGGAAACGAACGTTAGTTACATTAAAACATAACGGAAAACAAGTGGAAAAGATTAATGTTAAAGGGAATTTATTTACTCTCTCTTCATTTGTTCCTATTAGTTGTTATTTTAAGAACATATTTATGGAAAAAGCACAACAACTACACATATTTATTAATGTTTTGAACATTAAAGAGGATATATTATTAAATATTACTAAGAGTTAGAAAAATAGAAATTAATATTTGGCAGTATGGTTTTTCTTCACTACAACTGAGATGGCGTATAAATACATTACAAGCAAATAATTTAAAGGGTTTTCTTATGATAATATCGGTAAAGCAAATGCTTTTAATAACATTTAAATTTTTAGTCACGGTTTACCTTTTGCTGGAAATGCCCATATGTAAAGTTTGAACTGCAGTCTCCTTTTTTCACTTCTTTAATAAATTATTTTTTAATAATAGTATAAAAAAAAAGAAGAGAGGTGTCTTAGGACACCTGGTTATAGCAATTGCTACTTAGCTATATAATAATATGTTTACACTTATGTGTTTAACGTCCTATTCATCTTTAAGAGCTTAAACACAATAAATTTTTTATGTTTTACCATACATTGACTTGTCTTGTTAAGCATCTCAGTTAACAAGTTTTAAAATTAAACTCATCGATAAACACGTAAAATGAACATACTTCGTTCAGTGCGTTTTTGATAGCTCTGGCAACTTTGTGTTGTTATTAAATAGTGGCACGTTAAAAAAATTATTTGGAACACAATAATTGCTTAAAAAATATTACATTACTTACAAAAACATTTGTTGCTTAAAAATAATAACGCAAACAAAAAGCATAATTGTGCGAAATTTCTTACAAACACAATAATTTATTCACAAAACGTCAACCTTAAACATCCCAAATATAATGTGAACGAGTGTGTTTAGTTCTTAGAAAACTTGTCTTAAAAATTTTTAAAAACATAAGTGTGAACATGTATTAAACATGTTTAAAAACATAAGTGTGAACATAGTATAAAACAAACTTACGTCCCTTTTCACAATATATGGTTAAGAGTTAACTTGAACTTTAACTGCAAGTTCTTCATACACAAGTTGCCGTTAAAGTCTCTGTTATCTTTTAACCATACATTGTGAAAATATTATATGATGATGTCAAATTCGCCGCAAATATTTTAAAACGTTTCCATTTATTTTCCCATTATTATATTTTCTAGCGGCGCACGATTAAATTAATATATTGTTTGCGGCCGGTGGCGGCTGTTAGCCGGCTTACAGTCGATCGGCTGTGTTCTCTGGCTTGTGATCAGGACAAAAACAATACAAAATCAAATTCAGCAATGTTTCTCACTTTAAAGAATGAAACAAAACAAATTCAAACAATTTGTTTCGTTTATTTTCGCACGCTGCTTTTAAGTACAAAGAAATCAAAACAAAAATAAATTTATAACTGTAATAGTGTCGTTTAATTTTGTTACGAAAATTATTTTCTAACCCCTGTATCTCGCCATAAATAGCAATAGCTATAAAAACATATACGAGTATAGAAACAAATAAGTTTATATGCTTTTATACGAGTAGAGTACATATCGTCCCCTCAATATAACAATAACGTATAATTTTTTTGGGGTTTTGAGAAATTCTAGTTTAAAGTTTTTGTCAAATCGGATGTCTATTAAAACCTCAATATTGCCGTAAATAAAAATTCTTCATAGTGGGTTTTTCGACGAATACATAATACCATTTCTTGTTTTTAAGTTGTCCTAGTTTTTTTCATTCTACGCATCCTTTAAGACCATAATCATGTCCTTCAAAGCGCAAATCTTACATATGGGCTATTTTATATATTAAGGAATTCGTATGGTGTATCTGATACACTATTTTATTTTGTTTTATTCAATAATTTTATGGTATTTTTATTGAAATATTTGATCTCAAAAATATCAATTTGTAACATTTTAAAACAGTGATTAATTCATAGTTTTGTTAATTCAGTGGCATATATTTATTAATTTCTAATTTGGGTTATTATAAGCAAAAAATTATGACAAATTAAGGTATACATTGCGTAAATCAAAAATAACTAGAAATTCATTGGTCTTCTTTCTCTTCCTCTGCTACATCTAAACAATTTCGCTTCTTTCCACTCTATAAGCGAGCCACGATGAATTACAATCTTTTTGCACAAATTTTGGAGATCATCCAGCTTTCGATTACAAATTGGTAACTCTTTGTTGTATTTGCCAGTAAACGAAAAGTTGATCACCTCTTTTGTTTTTCGTGTTCCTCCAATTACTTTTAAGTCTCCATCCCATTCCTCTTTGTATAATAATTGTTTTCGTTGATTTTTGTTCACTTGGAGGAACTTAAGATTAAGCCAACTAACCGAGTAATTAAGTTGATTTCTTTTTAAGCTAATTGGGCCTAATATTTCAATGCAAATAAAAATCCATTTATTTACAGTTTTTCCCGACGTTTCGTAGATTTTTTGTCTACTTTTTCAAGGGATCGTCTATTTAAATAATAACAAGTAAGAGTGCTATATTCGGCTGTGCCGAATCTTATATACCCTTTACCAACGTACGTACATATATATAGTATACAGACACGTACATACATATTTGTTTTGTGAAAAAATTTATCATTTTTTTAAAGTTTCCATCTTTGGAGCTATAATTTTAATTTTTCAAATTTCATACACCAAACTTTTCTTTCAGAAGCATAAAATATATTCAATTTATAAAGAAAAAGAAAAAAAAAACAAAAAGTGTAAGTTTTCCAACCATGGAGTCATAATTTTGGATTTTTCTGATTATTGTTACCAATCTAATTCTTTAAAAAATACATAAAATATGTTAAGTGAAAAAAGCAAGAACGAAATAAGCAAAAACTTAGTTTCATTTAATTCCTTTAATACTAAAAAAAAAATCAGTTAAGTGCGACTTTGAATCGCGCACGAAAGGAAGGTTTTTTGCTTTTTTTGAAGTTTTTTTCAGTTAAAACGATTTTTCAGTTTTGTCGCTTTTTTCTCGTTTTGGCGATTTTGTCTGTTTTTGGAGGTTTTTTTCATTTTGGCGATTTTTTTCTGTTGTTGGGCTTTTCTTCATTTTGGAGATTTTTCTCATTTTGACGATTTTTTCTGTTTTTTTTTTGGGTTTTTTTCGCGATTTTTTTTGGCGATTTTTTTGTTTTTTTTTCGTTTTGGTGATTTTTTTCATTTTGGCGATTTTTTTTCATTTGGCAATTTTTTTCTGTTTTTTTTCGTTTTGGTGATTTTTTTAATTTTGGCGATTTTTTTTTTCATTTTGGCGATTTTTTTCTGTTTTTTAGTTTTTTTTTCGTTTTGGCGATTTTTTTCTTTTTTTGGCGATTTTTTTCATTTTGGCGATTTTTTTCTGTTTTTTAGGTTTTTTTTTCGTTTTAGCGATATTTTTCATTTTGGCGATTTTTTTTCATTTTAGCAATTTTTTCGTTTTTTTGCGATTTATTTTAGTCTTAGAAATTTTCTTTTAATTTAGTGCTTTTTTCATTTTGGCGATTTTTTCTGTTTTTTTGGGTTTTTTTCGTTTTGGTGATTTTTTTCATTTTGGCGATTTTTTTTATCATTTTGGCGATTTTTTTCTGTTTTTAGGTTTTTTTTTCGTTTTGGTGATTTTTTTCATTTTGGCGATTTTTTTTTCATTTTGGCGATTTTCTTTCATTTTGGCGATTTTTGATTTCATTTTAGCAATTTTTAAATTTTTTTGCGATTTATTTTAGTCTTAGAAATTTTTTTTTAATTTGGTGCTTTTTTTCGTTTTGGCGATTTTTTTCTGTTATTTAGGTTTTTTTCTTTTTTTGGCGATTTTTTTCATTTTGGCGATCTTTTTCTGTTTTTTAGGATTTTTTTTCGTTTTGGTGATTTTTTTCATTTTGGCGATTTTTTTCTGTTTTTTTTCGTTTTGGCGATTTTTTTTTTCATTTTAGCATTTTTCCGTTTTTTTGCGATTTATTTTAGTTTTATTATTTTTTTTTAATTTGGTGCTTTTTTTCGTTTTGGCGATTTTTTCTTGTTTTTGGCGATTTTTTTCGGTTTGGCGATTTTATAATTTTTTATTTTTTCAGTTTTACCGTTTTTGAAAATTTCAAGAGTTTTGCTCTTACGGTTTCCAAGATACAGCAAATTGTCAAAATTACATAGTCAAAATTGCATTAACTGATGGAACACCCTTTAATTTAAATTTTTTTAAATTTTTGTGTTAATTTTTGTAGTCTGTATAAAAATACACTAACCTTACAAATTTCAAGTGTATATACATACAATTGTATATATACTACATGGGATTTTAAAATTTTTCGTTGCTCGTTTTGGAACACCCTTTAATTTCCAATTATCATGTATTTGTTGTTGTAGCGGCCAAAGGTCTACATACTGTGTCCAAATTTCAGGTCTGTAGCTCTTACGGTTCTCGAGAAAATACTAATATAGTTTTAGACATAGTTAATTTTACATAACACAAAAAGTTAAAGTTTTCCAACCCTGGAAACGTCTTTTTAATTTTTTTGTATTTCTTTATTTTAAAATTCCAATTTTAGTCGTACTGAAGTGTAAAATATGTACATTTATTAAAAAAAAATAAAAATTTGTTTTCGGGAGTTACTTTTATATGGCAAAATGAAGTTTAAGTTTTCCAGCTCTGCAATCGTCTGCCCGATTTTGCTGAATTTCAATACCAATCTATTTTGGAAAATTTCTGACACACCAGTCCAAGAACGAAGTCTCTAGCTCTTCTGGGAGCTTCGGAAAACCGATTTCACGTACAGACAGACGGACAGACGGACAGACGGACATCGCTTATTCGTCTTCCCTATGTATAAGGATCCAGAATATATATATTATATGGGTCGCTTATTGATATTATAGAAATTACAAACGGAATGACAAACCTATATATACCCTTTTACCATTTTTGTTGGTAAAGGGTATAAAAACAATTATAAAAACAATTTTGCTTTGTGTCATTTTAACTTACAATTCATGGAATAATTAATTACATAGGTACATATACATATTTTACATATTGAATAACAATACTCAACATTAAAACATATATAAACAAATATAACATTTTTTAAACACAACTTAACTTAATATCACAGATCTGTTTCGTTTAAAGCTACTTTGTAGTTTGTGTTTATGTTTGCTGTATCTTCTTTTAGATTCATTGTTTTGTTTATTTTTTGCTGTATTCTTAATGTTTCAATAGTGTATCTTTTTCTTTCCATTTTTTCTATATCCAAAATTTTAACTCCTTCGAAGTCAGCTGAGTGTCCAGTTTGTAATACATGTTGTGCTAGTGCTGTTGTTTCCTTCTTTTTTACTATGTCCATTTTGTGTTCTCCCATTCTTGTATCTAAACTTCTCTTTGTTGTGCCAATGTATATTAGATCACAGTTTTCGTCGTTTTTCCCTTTACATTGTATTTCGTATATGACATTGTTTTGTTTGTTTTTCTCAACACGCGTTTTTGTTTTTGTAAATATTGTGTTTAAAGTTCTGTTTGGTTTATAAGCAAAACAAGCATTTGTTATTTTTATTGTTTTTCTTATGTTATTGTTGTCAGTAAGGTTGGGGACATATGATACACTGAAAAATTTTTTGTCTTCTATTGGTGAGGTATTTGTTTGTTGTGAGTTATTTTTAAGTTGTTGTTTTATGCTTTCAATAAGTAAGTTTATCAAGTTTGTAGGAAAACTGTTTTTCTTTAAAATTTGGAATATAGTTTTAATGTTTTTGCTGTGAAATTGTCTATCGCTGATACTAAGCACTCTTTTTATAAAACTTTTTGCGGTGTTAATTATTTGACTTTTTGGCTGTGTTGTGTAAAAATTCATTAATCTACCAGACGACATTTCTTTTGTATACCAGTCAAAACTTATTTTGTTTTTCGATCTATGTAGCATGACATCTAGATATGAAATTTTGTTTTCAGTTTCCGTTTCTATTGTAAATTTAATTTTTGGATGGTATTTATTTAAAACTGATAAAATAGTATTTTTGTCTTTTTCTTTAATGATTGCTAATATGTCATCTACATATTTAGCAATATAAGTAATGTGTATTCCATGTTCCCTTAATTCATGAAGTGCATCGTCTAGTAAGTTGTCAAGTACAATATCTGCTATGGTGGGGGAGAGAGGATTTCCCATAGGCATTCCATAAATTTGATTATATATTTTGTCTTTATAGACAAAATAATTATTGTCTTTGAGGCAAAATTGTAAAATTTTAAGAAATTTCGAGCGAGGTAGCCTTGTCAGTGTTTGAATGGTGGTCCATTTTTTCATAATATTTTGAATAGCTAGGTGAACAGGAATATTGGTAAAAAGTGATATGACATCAAAAGAAACTAATATTTCACCTTCATCGAGTGTTTTGTTCATAAGCTGGCTTTTTAGCTGTGTGGAATTTTTTAAATTATAATCTATTGAAATTGTTTGTTTTAGAATATTGCCTATGTATTTCGATAGTTCATAACATGGAACTTTCACTGAAGATACTATTGGTCTAAGGGGAGTGTCTGTTTTATGAATTTTGGGTAGTCCATAGATTCTTGGGGCTGTTGCTGCTGGAGAAGTTAATTTGCGTTTTTGCCATTTTTCTATAAAACCACTTTTATACATCTCTGATACTATGTTATTATTGTCTTTTCTTAACTTTTCTGTAGGATCTGATCTTATTACTTTGTACGTTTCCTTATCGTTTAATAATTTTTCCATTTTTTCACTATATTCTTTTTTGTACATCATAACTGTTTTATTTCCTTTATCCGCCTGTGTAACTAAAATTTCATCATGGATTTTCAAGAATCTCTTCGTTTCTTTAAAAACTTTAAGTATAAATTTTTCCCTTTCTGAGCTTCCCATATTTCTCTTAAAATGGCTTATTTTATTGGCTACTCTTGTTCTGGCAACATCTTTTTCTATGTTATCTTCTATAGTCTGTATATATTGTTCCATGTCGGCTATTACATGTAATGTTGAAAAATTACTTTTGTTGATGGGTAACGCAAACTTTTTCCCCATTGACAATATCCATTTACATTCCGTAGGTACAGTACAATTAGTGTTGTTAACCAGCCAATCTTCATTGTAAACTAATCCATGTTTCTCAAATTGTATTCTTTTCAGTGTATCTAATTTGTTGTTCTGTGTATTTCTTATATTTTCTCTTATGTATGTTATTCTTTCTGTTTGTTTTTTAATAAATGTCGTATAGTCAATCGCTGAAGTCATATATTTTATGCCTGTGCTCAGGTTATGAATCTTCCTTTTGCATAGTTTAATGTTAGTGTTTGTTTGTGATATTTCTAGGTTCAAAATCTTTTTGTGAAAATTATATTCAATCTTTTTAAGTTTCCCAATTGTTTTTTCGCAGGAGAATAGCATTTTTACCTGTTTTGTTGTGTTTGTCGTATGATTCGGTATTATGCCATAACTTCTACATGATAATATGAATTTTAGTCTTTCCTGTAATTGTGTTAGTCTCTTTATTTCGTTGCAGTATTCTTTCATTGCTCTGCTTGTCTCTACGTCATATTTAAGTGCGATGTGTTTAAAAAAGTTCTTCATTTTTAGTACCAATTTTTTTATCTTCTAATATTTAAATAGGTAATTTGTTTCGGCAAGCTATCCGATGTAGTTTTATCTCTTTGTTATTTTGGCCAGTATCCAGGTTTAAGTTGATTTCTTTTTAATCTAATTGGGCCTAATATTTCAATGCAAATAAAAATCCATTTATTTACAGTTTTTCCCGACGTTTCGTAGATTTTTTGTCTACTTTTTCAAGGGATCGTCTATTTAAATAATAAAAACAATTATAAAAACAATTTTGCTTTGTGTCATTTTAACTTACAATTCATGGAATAATTAATTACATAGGTACATATACATATTTTACATATTGAATAACAATACTCAACATTAAAACATATATAAACAAATATAACATTTTTTAAACACAACTTAACTTAATATCACAGATCTGTTTCGTTTAAAGCTACTTTGTAGTTTGTGTTTATGTTTGCTGTATCTTCTTTTAGATTCATTGTTTTGTTTATTTTTTGCTGTATTCTTAATGTTTCAATAGTGTATCTTTTTCTTTCCATTTTTTCTATATCCAAAATTTTAACTCCTTCGAAGTCAGCTGAGTGTCCAGTTTGTAATACATGTTGTGCTAGTGCTGTTGTTTCCTTCTTTTTTACTATGTCCATTTTGTGTTCTCCCATTCTTGTATCTAAACTTCTCTTTGTTGTGCCAATGTATATTAGATCACAGTATATTAGATCACAGTTTTCATATCTAGATGTCATGCTACATAGATCGAAAAACAAAATAAGTTTTGACTGGTATACAAAAGAAATGTCGTCTGGTAGATTAATGAATTTTTACACAACACAGCCAAAAAGTCAAATAATTAACACCGCAAAAAGTTTTATAAAAAGAGTGCTTAGTATCAGCGATAGACAATTTCACAGCAAAAACATTAAAACTATATTCCAAATTTTAAAGAAAAACAGTTTTCCTACAAACTTGATAAACTTACTTATTGAAAGCATAAAACAACAACTTAAAAATAACTCACAACAAACAAATACCTCACCAATAGAAGACAAAAAATTTTTCAGTGTATCATATGTCCCCAACCTTACTGACAACAATAACATAAGAAAAACAATAAAAATAACAAATGCTTGTTTTGCTTATAAACCAAACAGAACTTTAAACACAATATTTACAAAAACAAAAACGCGTGTTGAGAAAAACAAACAAAACAATGTCATATACGAAATACAATGTAAAGGGAAAAACGACGAAAACTGTGATCTAATATACATTGGCACAACAAAGAGAAGTTTAGATACAAGAATGGGAGAACACAAAATGGACATAGTAAAAAAGAAGGAAACAACAGCACTAGCACAACATGTATTACAAACTGGACACTCAGCTGACTTCGAAGGAGTTAAAATTTTGGATATAGAAAAAATGGAAAGAAAAAGATACACTATTGAAACATTAAGAATACAGCAAAAAATAAACAAAACAATGAATCTAAAAGAAGATACAGCAAACATAAACACAAACTACAAAGTAGCTTTAAACGAAACAGATCTGTGATATTAAGTTAAGTTGTGTTTAAAAAATGTTATATTTGTTTATATATGTTTTAATGTTGAGTATTGTTATTCAATATGTAAAATATGTATATGTACCTATGTAATTAATTATTCCATGAATTGTAAGTTAAAATGACACAAAGCAAAATTGTTTTTATAATTGTTTTTATTATTTAAATAGACGATCCCTTGAAAAAGTAGACAAAAAATCTACGAAACGTCGGGAAAAACTGTAAATAAATGGATTTTTATTTGCATTGAAATATTAGGCCCAATTAGCTTAAAAAGAAATCAACTTAAACCTGGATACTGGCCAAAATAACAAAGAGATAACCGAGTAATTTTTTTATATTTTTCTTAAGGCTTTGGCCTAACCTCGAAAACATGGCTTTCAATAGTCGCCTAAATTCCAATAATCTGCATTGATCTCCATTCGCTCTTCTTCTGAGAAGTTTTCTAGGCAATTATGGCGGCACTTACAGTCAATGGGTTTCGGATCAAGTTCTTCAACTCTTTTAACAATCTTAGTGACATACGGGTTCCATTTGTCGCGCGATGATACTTCCTTTTTTTTCTGCGCCAATTTCTGAGTTTCAATCTATTGATCGGAAATACTTCAGAGCTAGACGTGGCTAGACCCAAACAATATTCCTCAAAAGCTGTTTGCTGTACTCCCCTCTCTCTTTCGCGTAACTATATTTCCAGCAATTTCATTCTTGTAATTGATATAAGTATCACTATATCTGCTGCCTTTATCAGTGAATTATCTAATTCATCTGCCAAGGCCTGTGCATCATCATCCGAATCGGGGACATACTCGTCCAACGATCCTGCAGAGGAGTCTGCATTATTCACTTCACTTACATTATATAATAGAAGATACTTACTCACTTTTAGACGTTTCAAATTCATATTTTTAATGAACAAACTTTCTCTGTGACCTGAATTTGCAAACTGAAATTTGAAATGACTACAATATTTCCTTGGCATTCATGTAGTCAAAACAACATAAACATCACATATGCTACTATTCTTGTCAATTGTTGATGAAACTTTCGAATTTGTATTGAAAATAAAACAGCTTATGTGGGGTATAGAAATGGTCGGAATAAAACTATTTCTCAAACAATAGTGTATATTATTATAAGCTATTTTATGAGTTAAAGTTTTGATGAATTGTATTTATTTCTACAGGCTAAAATGGAATATAATGCGTATACATTATTATTCTTTTAACAACTTTGGAGTGGCAATTTCAAGTAAAATAGCGCATATGAGCTTACACACTTATTGAAGGAAATTTTTGAACAAGAAATTATACACAATTTTTTCCAATGACATTTTGACCCACTTTTTGGAAGTAGAATTTGACGAAATTTTGACCAGACATAGAATCAATGATGGAGATTCGAAATATGCAATAAAAAAATAATGGCGTATGAGCACATACGCTATTGTTATATTGAGGGGGCGATATGTATGTTAATGTAAAAATACTCCTTTGCCTGAAATAATAAATTTATCAGTAATATCGGTATACCGGTATTATAAACTCGATAACGGTATGTACCGGTAATAACGATACCGAAATAAAAAAAATACCGATACCGCTACCGATACCGAAATTTAAAAAATAATTGTACCGGTATCACTACCGATACCGTTATTTTTTTCGGTGGTTGTTTTTGAAGAAAAATTGATATACACTTGAAGAATAGAAAATACCGTTATGCTGGTTTTTATGTCACATACTTGTGTCATTTGTACAGCATCAACAGTTCTTTGCAACTACTCAGCATCTGAAATTTTTTGATTTGAAAGAGTCACACTTTATGATTTAGTGTGCGATATGTTTATAATAAATAAAGACATATTAATTTAGACCACTGGGCGATCCTAGTACATATAAATAATTTTGTTTCGTAACTTTGCTTTTCTATGAATAATGAATATGTTTGTTGTATTCAAAGTATATAAAATAATTATGTATAACTATGTAATAGGAAATAATTATAAAACTTTTGTTTGTGAAACTCTTTCAAAGACGTTTTTTAATAAATACCGACATATAAACAGCATTCGTGTCTGTCATGACTTTCACATCCATGTGAAAGTGAATCTTTTCCGCATGTTTTGGTGTACTGACATTCACTTCCGAATAATTTTTTCGTTTTACTTTCGACTGCTCCAAGCAACGTGAAAGTAAATAGAATCGCATTTTTTCCACAATAAAATTAATTTATTTTAAACAAAATCTTGTTTAAAAATAGCCTTGATATCTCATCTACCTAATCCGGAAATTTAAACCAATACATATTTGGTTTTAATACATAGAAATAATATTCGGAAGTATCTTTTTTTCTTTTCTTTATCTTTTTTTTTTGCGATTCGGACATTTTCATTCTAATTGAAAACGTTCGAAAGTCATGACAGACACGATTGTCTTTCAATGTTGAAAAAACCCAGAGTCCCGAAAAATCTCTGAATCTCAAAAAATTTCGGGATCCCGAAAAGTACCGAAATCCCGAATCCCGGGATTGTAAAAATCAGTCCCGATTGGCATCCCTAGTACGTATACACACATACTTATGTATGTATGTAAGTCTACAAATTATTGTCGTTTAAAATATTTTTGTTTTGGTATGGACCTTCAGCTTAACGGTTAAAATTTAAATTCTTGAAAGATATTTGTTATTCACTCAATTATGTTTTTTACTATTTCTCCGCTCACGGAAATTTTTTATAAAAATTCCTCTTTTTTGCTAAATAATTCAGTCGTGAAAACGAAGTCTAACTAAACGTGCATACAGCAAATACCTACGCTGCAAAAACAAAAATAAAAAATACATACATACATATATACATATATATATATTGTAAAAAGCTATAAATTTTTTGTGTTAAAAAAAAATATGGCCAACAAAGAAGTTTGTAGAACATTTAGCAAGCTGTCGCTGTTGAAATACTGTCTGCTCATAGTAAGTTTAAACTATTGTTATTTAAATTAATTAAAAAATAAATATTTTTATGTACTGGGCCGTGTGAATAAACTCAAAAAATGGGTTTTTTGAGTTAATAATGCAGAAAGATTCGGCATTACGTATTTTATCTTGTGTAAAAATTTCATACAAATAGCTTGTACCATCACCTCCTGAGAGAAAATTTTTTTTCACATCTCCATTGAGTTGTATGCAAATTGAAAACTTAAAACGCGTTTTCTGCAAAACTGGTTATTTCGAGTTGTGCCACTATTGAAGTAAATGAGCGATTTGTACTTTTTTCAGTTTTGACTTAGAGAAGATGTGAATAAAAACAAGCGAATCCTTAAAATTAATACGAGTAGTTTATGCTTACACACAACATCTCTACTTCTGAATTTATTGAAAGCAGCAGTTGAAATGCCTTGTTGTGTATAACTTTTCGCTTATGGCTTGTGCTTTGACTGCGACTGTTTGCATTTTAAGAAGAAAAAGCGTAAGTGAAAGCAAAAGTAATTACACAAATGAGAAGTTTTTAAACGCTGCTTTTTTTAAGCATGCGATTGAGGTGCTGGAAGTTTAAAAAATAAATGTATTTAGGACCTAAACCTTAGGCGGAATTTCATTTTAATTTTAAATGAACAAACAGAATAAGTCTGAAATCTACGGCATTAACTTCAAATGCTCTCTAACAGGTATTTGTTTTCAGTGATGCCAACAATTGAGAGGCAAAACGAGCCAACGGAGTAGTCAAAAAGAGCTAAAAAGAGCTAAATCTAAAAATTTGAGATTTTTCCGTTTTAAATCTATGAATGTATTTATTATTCAATTTGTACTTCAAGATTTTTTAACATTAATAAAAATAATAGTAAGAAAAAATAAAAGATCCATTGCTAAAAACGGTGTATGTACTGCAGCATATAATGCAAGATTCGCTTGCGCAATTTGCGTTTGTGTTGGAACTTCTGGTGAAAATGATATACTGTAGCGGATGTTAACCTTCTAACTATTATACCTTTTAATTATTATAAGCACTGTTAGATAAATAGTACTTTATTATACAATACTGTAAGTTATGAATTTACATACATCTCTGTATTATTCTTGTTAAGTTAAGTAACACATATTCCTTAAGTTATTAATGTAAAAGAAATGAATAAATGAGAAGGGCACTCTTCTTTTGACACGAGACGTGATCGGATGTTTTATTAAAAGACCTAGAGTTGGTACATGGCGACCGTGACATGTAAATCAAAAAAATATATTAAAAAAAAGAAGAAAATCAAAAATTAAAGTGTTTTAACAAAAAATGTATATAAGCATGTAAATGTGACATTTGTATGAATTGGAAAAATATTTTATTTTAACAAACAATTCAACACATTAAAAAAAAAAACTAACAAAAAAAAAAAGGGGTTTGAAAAATTTACCAAAAGTGTAATGCAAACATCCAAATTATAAAATAAAACATAAGTAAATGTATTGATAAAAAGAAGAAAATGCAATTTTAAAATAAACAAAAGAATTAAATAGGTTACGTCGCAAAACTAATGACCGTCAAAACTAATGCTAAAAAATGTCCCTATTTAAAACAAAACAGCATAAAAATTGAAAAATGATATGTGGAGTGTAAAAACAAGAAAAATAAAACCCAAAAGTAATCTAAATAATTTAAACATACAATTTTAACGGGAGTTTTTTTGTAAAAATTTTGATGAAAAAAAAAGGACGTGACAACAAAAGCAAAATTATAAATTTGAAATCCTAACCTAAAGCTATGAAAAAATTTTTAGCCCAAATATGTAACTCCAAAAACAAACAAACAAAAAATTCTTATATTAACTGTAAATACTGAAAAAAACGAGAAAAAAAAAACAACAAAAAAAATTCTTAAGCGTATACACATAGAACTAAAATGAAACGAATTTGTAACAAAGTAAAGAATATAAAACAACTGTACCATAACTGATAGAAAAAAGAAGAGAGGTGTCTTAGGACACCCGGTTATAGCAATTGCTACTTAGCTACATATATAATACTTTGTTAACACTTATGTGTTAAACGTCCTATTCGTCTTTAGGAGCTTAAACACAACAATTTTTTGATGTTTTACCATACATTGACTTGTTTTGTTAAGCATCTCAGATAACAAGTTTTAAAATTAAGTTCATCGATAAACACGTGCATTTTTGATAACTCTGGCAACTTTGTGTTGTTATTAAATTACGGCACGTTAAAAAAATTATTTGGAACACAATAATTGCTTAAAAAATATTACATTATTTACAAAAACATGTGTTGTTTAAAAATAATAAAGCAAACAAAAAGCATAATTATTCGAAATTTCTTACAAACACAATAATTTATTTATTCACAAA
The DNA here is from genome assembly GCA_944452675.1 of Tachina lurida. Classification (NCBI taxonomy): domain Eukaryota; kingdom Metazoa; phylum Arthropoda; class Insecta; order Diptera; family Tachinidae; genus Tachina; species Tachina lurida. The sequence continues at coordinate 143,462,124 of OX101754.1, forward strand.
ACGTCAACAATAATCATCTCAAATATAATCTGAACGGGTGTGTTTAGTTCTTAGAAAACTCGTCTTAAAAATGTTTAAATATATAAGTGTGAACATGTATTAAACATTTTTAAAAACATAAGTGTGAACATAGTATACAACAAACTTAATGTGTTAAATACAATGCAATAAAATTATATTATATGATAATGTCAAATTCGCCGCAAATATTTCAAAACGTTTCCATTTATTTCCCATTATTATCTTTTCTAGCGGCGCACGATTAAATTAATATATTGTTTGCGGCCGGTGGCGGCTGTTAGCCGGCTTACAGTCGATCGGCTGTGTTCTCTGGTTTGTGATCAGGACAAAAACAATACAAAATCAAATTCAGCAATGTTTCTCATTGTTTTTGTTTTGTTTTTTTTCACTCACTTCAAAGAACGAAGCAAAACAAATTTAAACAATTTGTTTCGTTTATTTTCGTACGTTGCTTTCAAGTACACAGAAATCAAAACAAAAATAAATTTATAACTGTAATAGTGTCGGTTTATTTTGTTACGAAAATCATTTTCTAACCCCTGTATCACGCCATAAATAGCAATAGCTATAAAAGCAAAATTTCAAAAATAACTAGTCAAACAAAAACAATAAATTGCTAAAATACAAGACAAAAAGAAAAACCAAAAATACGTATGCAAAAAAAAATAACGGAAACTACTTATGTACATGTTTTACAAAAAAAAGAAAAAAGGAGAGAGGTGTCTTAGAACACCCGGTTATAGCAATTGCTACTTAGCTATATAATACTATGTTCACACTTATGTTTTTAAACGTGTTTAACACCTTATTCGTGTTTAAGAGCTTAAACACGATGATTTTGAGATTGTTGTTTTGTTAAACATTTCAAATGAAGTGTTTTGTTAAACATCTCAAATGAAGTGTTTAAGATTTAAACACGTAAATAGAGTATGTTCAGTCCGTTTTTTGATAATTCTGGCACCTTTGTTTTGTTATTAAATGGCGGCAGCTGATACATTATTTGGTAAGAAAGTAATTACTTAAAAAATAGTGAATTATTTACAAAAACATTTGTTGTTTGAAAAGCATAATTATTCGTAATTTTTTACAAATACAATAATTGACAATAATACTGACAAAACGACAACCTTAAACATCTCAAATATATTGTGAACGGTTGTGTTTAGTTCTTAGAAAACTCGTCTTAAACACAATTGTGAAAATGTCGTCGTTTGGTTTCTGGTTTGCTACAGACATAATGTATTTTGAATATACTGTGCCGCAAACCAGAAACCAGCTGACGATGTATTAAACATGTTTAAAAACATAAGTGTGAACATAGTATAAAACAAACTTAATGTGTTTAAGTTCGCCGCAAATATTTCAAAACGTTTCCATTTATAACCCATTATTATCTTTTCTAGCGGAGCACGATTAAATGAATATATTGTTTGTGGTCGGCGGCGGCGATTATTCGTCTTACAGTCGATCGGCAATGTTCTCTGGCTTGTGCTTATTTGCAAAAAATAATACAAAAACAAACTGAGCGATGTTTTTCATTGTTTTTGTTCAACTCATTTCAAAGAACCAAACAAAACAAATTCAAACAATTTGCTTCGTTTATTTTCGTACGCTGCTTTTAAGTACAAAGGAATCAAAACCGTTAAATAAATTACAATGAAAAATAAAAATGTTTTTAATATTTTGTTGGGTATCCTTTTTGGTGAATAACACATTTAAGACGCTTTGGTACAGATTCAACAAGTTTTTTTTGTATATTCTGGGCTTATTTTACTCCACTCCTCTAAAAGAGCAGTTTTTAGCTCATTTTGGTTTGAAATGTGATGTTTCTTATTTCAATTTCCAATTTCTGCCACAAATTTTCTATTATATTTAAATCCGGTGATTGGGGTGGAGTTTTGATTACTCGAGGACAATGATACAATAGCCATTCTTTGACTACCCCAGCTGTATGCTTAGGATCATTATCCTGGTATAGGTGAAAAGAGTCCTTTATCCCGAGCATTTCAGCACTTTGCTTAAGGTTATTTTTTAAAATGTTTAAGTATTGCATCTTGTCCATGTTGCCTTCAACAAAATACAATTTACCAACGCCAGCAGCCGAACAAGCACCCCAGACCATTACATGACAATCACCATGTTTAAATGTTGGACGCAAATGCTTTGGATTCATCTCTTGATTAGGTTTTCTCCATACATTTATCCTGCCATCTGACCCAAAAAGTTGTATTTACTTTCGTCTGTGAACAAAACATGTTTCCAGAAGGAAAACTCTTTCCCAGCGTAGCTATGAGCAAATTGCAGCCGGATCTTCTTATTTTTTTCGCTTACAAAAGGCTTCTTGCGTGCAATTCTGCCATTGAACTCATTCTTTCGAAGAACCCGACGAATTGTCTCAGCATTGCAGGTTATATTAAAGTGCTTCGCAGCCATATCTCGCAATTTTGGTGCACTTAACCTTGGATTAATTTTGATTTGGTTGACAATCCACCTTTCCTGACGCACCGTAAACAGTTTTTTGGGCTTTTTTTTTGGCTTATTTATTACACGTCCTTCATTTTTAAAACGGTGAATGATATTTTCTACTGTTGTGCGAGCTCTGTTGACAATTTGTGCTATTTCCCTTTGACTTTTGCCATTTCTATAATGTTCAATAATTAGATTTCTAATTTCAAGCGTAGTGTGACGACCCATGTTGAAATTTTTGAATAAACTACTAATATGATGAAAGTCTGCTTCACAGCGCAAATGCTTAAGAATGAGCAATTAAAAACTAAAGGAGAATGTGAAAAAGTACCGTAATTCTTGATTGCAATTCACAGTGGACCATTTACACTGTGGCATGAATTTCTCGCCATATTTTTATAAACACTAATATTTTTACAGACATTGAATTATATTTCACCTATAGCTTTTAGTTATCATTTAAATAAAATAAACTAACTGGTTAAATCCGATTATTTTGTGTTTAATATCGATTTCTTGGTTTTTTTACATTTTAAAGTTGTTCATTGCAAGTGGACCAATTTAACTGTGATCCACTGTATATTATATACATACTTAAAGTTCATCCCTTATACATAAATTTGTATTTACTAACTATTTTAAAAATTACTCTACTTATTTACTTATAAATAGGTACACAATTATTTAAAGACATATAAAACTACTATTGCTCATACATATATAATTTTTTAATGAAATAACACATTTTATCTTAATCCAAATATAATTCAATTATAATCTAATTTTACAAACAATTAATTTATAATTCAATTACATAATTTTTAACATACCCTTATGTATTTACAAGTAAATGTGTGTAAATATTTTCAAGAGTTAGAAAAAATTAAAAGCATTAATTCAAAAAAAAAATATATTTGTAAATTTCATTTTGTATATACATACAAACACATGTATATACATACAAACACATTCCACACATGGAAAGAATGATATTTTTAACAAAACCAACAAAAAAAAACAGAAAACTGAAGAGAAAAAGGTAAATAACAATATTATAAGCATAAAAGAAAAAAGAAGAGTAAGAGAATAAGGATAAAATAAAGAGAACCCTCATAAATACTAAACTCCTAAAATGCAATGTTTGCATTCTGTTAACTAAATTTTTCATATTTTGAATAATGTTATCAAAATACAGTAGACTCTCAGTAGTCGGAACTATTTTTTAAAGAGATTCGAATTTTTTTTAATTATCCAAAAGTCTTTAAGACGTAACAATAAAAGATGGAAAAGCTCGTAAATTCGAATTCTAATGTACTGAAATCATTGATTCTAATTTTTGCGGAGTTCTAATTAGTGAGCGTCTAGTGTAACAAAATATGGTTGTTATAGATGCCAACATTTAACAAAGACAAATTTAAAGAAATTGTTAAGAAATTTTATAATATCAAAAAAAGAGTTTTACAAAATCGGCCTTTGTCAGTGAAAGAAGAAAAAATAAAAGAATACATTTATTTACTAATAAATGGTTATAATGAAATTTTATCATATGCTAGTTTACATATACATGAATTACCAAATACTGTTAAAGAAGATATATTTGAAAAAATTTGGCACTGTAGAGAACTTTTGGTTAGATGTTTTGGAAAATTAGACTGCAAAATCAAGGTACCTCATGACATTAAAGTATTCAAACTAGTTAATGAAGAAATATTGTCGGATTCTGATTCGGATTCAGGGATTATGAAAGCTGAAAAAGAACTTGCTATAGCAGGAAGTGAAACAAAAAATAATACAGCTCATAGTAATCTCACTGTTACTAACAATCTAAACACAAACATGGCCACCAGCGAACAAAAAAGGCAGTATATTGGCATGTGCGCCAATATCATTAGGGATAATTATGACGGAAACCCACTAGCTCTAGAATCGTTTTTAGATAAAATTGCCTTAATAGAGGATTTGACGGACGAAAATCTCAATAACACTTTTGTTACATTTTTAAAATCAAAATTGGAAGGCAAAGCTCGTGAAGCTTTACCGGAAGAAGTAAGTAGCGCTGAGGACATAAAAAACGCTCTAAAAGAAAAACTTAAACCGGACAACTCCAAAATAATAGCAGGGAAAATTGCTGCACTGACTGTTAGGAACAATAATTATACAGAATTTGCAAAACAAGCTGAGGATTTGGCAGACGCGCTTAAACGATCATTGACTATTGAAGGTATAACAAAAACCAAAGCTCACGAAATGGCGATTGAGCAGACAGTGTCTGTATGTCGTCTTAATGCAAGGTCAGATCTGGTCAAATCTATTTTAGCTTCATCAGTGTTTGCGGATCCCAAAGAGGTTGTAGCAAAATTAATAGTTGAACAGACGAACGAAACGAAAGAGCATCAGATTTTAGCAATACAAAATCATCACAAAAACAGAAATAATAACTTTAATCAAGGTAATAGTTTTCGAAATAATTTTTGAGGCACTCCAAATCGTGTGTACAGAAATTTTAGGGGAGGCTACTATCCCAGGGGACATAGCCGTGCATTTTATAATAACAGAAACCAATATAACTACAATAATCAGAACATTGACAATAGTAATCAAACAAACCGTAGAGGAAACAATAGGAATCAATCTAATTACCGTGGCAATAATAGAAACTCAAGAGCATATATCAGGACTTTAAACGAGGAAGTCCCTCAACCGTCGTTGAGGGTAGTAGAAGAGAATCAGCAAAATCAAATAGTGGCGGAGTACCAATAGAACCAATTTTTCAAAAATATGTTTATGCATTAAATCTCAATTACTCCGATTTCATACAACTAGATTGCATTGACACCAATAACTCATGTACATACCTTGTTGACACCCAAGCTGATATATCCTTGATTAAAATCTCATGCCTGAACCCTGATTCTGTTTTTAATGACAATCAAATAACTACCATTACTGGTATAACTAAAGATCCCATTTTTACTCTAGGCACAATATGCACAAATTTAATAATTTCAAATCAACTAATACCTCAAGTTTTTCACGTAGTAAATGACGATTTCAATATTCCAGCAAATGGAATCTTGGGAAAAGATTTTCTCAGGAATAACAGCTGCAAAATTGATTATGAGGATTTTACAATAACTGTTAATTTGGGAAATACAATTTCAAAAATGCCAATTTTACACGGGTCAAGTGAGTATACCTGTATAATACCCCCCAGAAGTGAGGTGTTTCGTATTTTCAATTTGCAAAACATAACTGAACCGATGTTCGTCAACTCTCAAGAAATTCTTCAAGGTGTTTTTATTAGTAAGGGAATTATAGACTCGTCCAACCCTGTTTTACGAATACTTAATGTTACTGATGAATTTAAATGTATCAGAAATGACAAAATCATAGCAGAGAAACTAAGAAACTATTATGTATACTCATTAAATGAGAATAAGATAGATCATGATCGTAAAACAAGATTAATTAATATATTAAAGAGTCAGATACCTGATGACGTTAAAAATATTTTAACACCAATTTGCGAACAGTATGCAGATATTTTTTCTTTAGATAGCGATAAAATGACTGTCAATAATTTTTATGAACAAAAACTCAGATTGACGGATTCATCTCCAGTTTACGTAAAGAACTACAGACTTCCTTATAGTCAAAGAGAAGAAATAAACAGACAAGTCAAGAATTTGTTAGATAATGATTTAATTGAACATAGCAGCTCAAATTTCAATAGCCCATTAATTTTAGTTCCTTTACTTTGCGATAAAACAATTTCGACCGTACGTCTATGGCACTAAGTTCACGGTACGATCTGATCACAGACCTTTGGTCTATCTTTTTAATATCAAAGATCCTTCTTCAAAACTGACACGAATACGTCTGGAGCTTTCTGAATATAATTTTACCGTGGAATATATTAAAGGTAAAGACAATGTAGGAGCCGATGCTCTATCGAGAGTTTCAATCAGCGAATTGAAGGATGCAAGTGAGGAAATTTTTGCTGTAACTCGTTCGATGCTAAAAAAAGATACAAACAATTTGATACAGGCTATTGAAAAACAGAATGGTCCCAAATTAAAAATCTACGACAAATTTTCCCATGACTTTGACAAAAATATCCCAAAAATTAGAACAAAAATAATTAAAACCAATAATAACGGTAAAATATTATGCATCAACTTATTTCAGAAATTTAAAAAACTGCTAACTGTCAAATTTGAGATTGTTAACGAAACAATTAATTTAGATTATTTGCTTTCGAGACTGCAAAGTGCAGTCAACAATCAAAAAATATACAGAGCAGAATGGCCAAAGAATGATTTATTTTTTACAATTTATACAATAGAAGAATTAAAAGAGCGCGGTACCAATATTTTACAAACTTTAGAGATTATTTTAACAGAACCAATTGAGACGATATTTGAGGACGAAAAGAAGCAAAAGCTTATGCAAATATACCATAATGATCCTATCCTAGGCGGACATTGCGGTCAAAAGAAATTATATGCAAAGCTTCGCACCAAGTTCTATTGGAAGAAAATGACAAAAGATATTGCAAAATTTGTTAAGAATTGCCCAAAATGTATATTAAACAAGGTTAGACCCAAGAATATTGAAAAATTAGTTTTTACACCAACTCCTACGAAAGCATTTGATATATTAGTTATAGATACAATAGGCCCATTACCGCAATCTGCATACGGTAATAAATATGCATTAACGTTAATGTGCGATTTAACTAAATACTTAATTACAATAGCTATACCAGATAAGTCAGCAAAAACAGTTGCTCGTGCAATTTTTGAAAATTTCATTTTAGTATATGGAAAAGCCAACACCATAAAGTCAGATATGGGAACAGAATTTAAAAACGAACTTTTTTCGGAGCTATGTAAATTTTTTCAAATAGATTTAAAATTTTCGACTGCCTATCACCATCAGACAATAGGAACGGTGGAACGTAATCATCGCGTTTTCAACGAATATCTTCGTGCCTTTATAAATGAAAACATAACTGATTGGGACACATATCTGAGATATTTTACATTCTACCATAATACCACACCAAATACAGCTTTTGACAACAAATTTAGTCCGTTTGAGCTAGTTTTTGGAAAAAAAGCAGTCATGCCAAATGAAGTATGTAACAATCTAAATCCAGTTTACAACGTTGAGAACTACTGTAAGGAAGTTAGGTATAGATTACAGAAAACGAATATGCTAGCACGACAATTGATTGACAAGCACAAGACAAGAAACAAAAAATTCTATGATAAACTTTCAAAACCTATAACCTTGAAAATTAATGATTCAGTATTATTACAAAAAGAGCCATATAGTAAACATGAAAGTATTTACGAGGGTCCATACACTGTAACAAATATTGATAATACAAATGTAACTATATATGATGAAAAAACAAGCAAATACAAAACAGTACACAAAAATAGAATCAGAACATGTTAAAACATATGAATTAAATAACTTAAAAAAAAACTAACTAAAAATAATTTTCCTATTGTACAAATATTACATAGATAAATCTTTATAATTTATTATAGAAGTTTGAAAAATATTAAAACAATTACGATTGATCACCTTGCTTGATTTAATATTTTTCATATAAAAAAAGGGAGGTACATAGGTACGGCCAATACCTGTAATGCCAAACTTTTATAATCTAAAATATTTATTTTAAATTTCAAAAAAAAAAAAAAAACATATTTTCCACTATGAATAATTTCTTTATTACACAAATTTTTCTCTTATAAAAAAGGGAGGTGTAGCGGATGTTAACCTTCTAAATATTATACCTTTTAATTATTATAAGCACTGTTAGATAAATAGTACTTTATTATACAATACTGTAAGTTATGAATTTACATACATCTCTGTATTATTCTTGTTAAGTTAAGTAACACATATTCGTTAAGTTATTAATGTAAAAGAAATGAATAAATGAGAAGGGCACTCTTCTTTTGACACGAGACGTGATCGGATGTTTTATTAAAAGACCTAGAGTTGGTACAATACTTATATGGCTAGGATAGCACAATATCGTTAGATGGAGCCATAAATTTTTTATGCTTTCAAACGGCGTACTAAATCAAAATATTTCAATATTATAGTTGAATTGCAACATTTGCACAAAGCTTTAGAAGGATCTTTTGTTAATTTAATCCATTTGTTAAACGAGGAATTAGATTTCTAAGCTTTCCTATATTTTTGGCAGTAAGAATCCATTACAATAATTTGTCAAAATTTTTTTAATTATTTAGAAACGAACACACTAAATATATCTTACATAGTTGCAAAAAAGTATCTGCATTTGCAAAAAACATATTTACCAAAAATGTAAATGCCTCAAACACGAAACAACGAAAAACGAGAAAACTTACTATAAGATGCGAAAAGTGCTAAACGTGCTGTTTTTACAATTGAAAAAAAGAGCTAAAGGGAAAAATTTCGAGTTAGTGCCTATTCACATTATGCCTTTTTAGCCTGCCTTCTTTCGACAATTTTCTTTTAAACCCCCTACGAAAAGTCAAGCACATTTACGTTAAGACTTTTTTCTTCATGACTTTTTGAGGTTTGTATACACTCTTAGTGCTGATAGTACGAAAAAACAAAGAGAAATGTCAAAAATCCCCTCGAATTTTCATTTCGTGCCTTTTGTTTTACTCCGCATGCTTCTCAACACCTCTCACCAACGAACTGAAAAAGCCTGCCTACACATGCAAGCAGAAAAGGCACAGTGTAAATTGCGTCTTAGAAGCAATCAAAAAGAGCTAAATCTAGCTCCAAAATAGATAAGTTGGCATCGCTGTTTGTTTTATTTTTTTCTTTTGTGCTTATTCAAAGTATATTTATATAAACTATATGCAGGTCTACAACAACTAAGAAAATACAAAAACAACATGCGCTTTGTTTGTGTAAAAATAATGGATGAATGTCGAAAACAGATGATTACAACCAGACCTGGGCAACTTGCATTACTTTTCATAAGCACTGATTGAAAAACAAAAATTTTAGTGAAAATTTAAATTTGATGTTTGTAATGCACTACTTTTTGCACTAAAATAAAATCTCTTGAAAGCAATGGATTAATATTGCATTAGCAGCTAATCGTATGGCGAAAAATGCACTAATTTTGTATTGCCACTAAGCACATCATGAAGTAATGCAATATTATTGCAATATCACATATTGTACACAGTAAAATTACATAAAACGTAATCTTATTTTTATCAGATAGCACAAATAAAAAAAATACAATAAAGGAACATTGCAGGCACCTGTATAAGTACGTGCATTCAAATAAAAGATCAGTAGCTCGTTTCTGTATTTCTCGCATCGTAAAATTTCTCACATGAAGTGTGAAACACAAAATTCCATCGTTTCTCGATTTGTGAGAAAAAGTGTTCCTGCGAAAACAGACAACACTGATTCTGTTTTATTGGAATATTTCCAGTAATTGCGTGTCAAATGAAACAAATGTCACAAAAATATTATTTAAATAACAAAAAAAGAAATAATTTTCAAAGAAAATAATATAAAATAATGAACATGAATATAAAAAAAGAAGAGAGGTGTCTTAGGACACCCGGTTGTAGCTATGCTGCTTGATTATATAAAACAAACTGAAGTGTTAAATAATAATGCAATAAAATTATATTATATAATGATTGTTTATAGGTAAACATTTAATTAATTTTTTAATTGACATTACAAATATTTTAATTGATATTACCTATAAAATTATTATTATAAAAAAGTTTCAAAAACTCAATCACTATAATCTACTGTAGTAATAATTGGTTTGTGGTAGCTAAAATATGATACATATGTACATATGTTTGCGATTGGATTTTTTCAAGGTGCCTTGAAAAAATTGCATCGATAGCGGTATTTGCATTTTTTGCAGAAAGAGTCTGCAAAATTACACCAAAATCTTTTATTGGTTATGCATATAAGTACATATGAATTTTAAAAGTAGACTTTTCATAAAAAGCTACCCATTTCAACTGTTGAAAAATCGTCCATTTTAAGGAAAAAATTGTCAAATCGTCATTTTGCTATTTTGGCACCAAAAATCGTCGAAATGACGACAAATCGTCACATTTGGCAGCTGTGGCTGTGTGTTTCAATCAGCGTTACCATAAATATTTTTTAAAAAACTTCTTAAATCTGAAAAAAAACTTTTTTTCCAATACAAAAACTTTTTTTCTACAAAAGTACCAAAATTTTAAAAGAAAACATAAAATTGTATTTGGAATTCATTTTATTTAATAATATAAAACCGATTAAAATCAAAACCTTAACAAATAATAAAAAAACAAAATCAAAAATTCATATTTAGTTTTAGATTTAGAGATCTTAAAAAAGAAATATCACATACATTAATAAATATTAGAGCGACTCAACTTGTATGGAAGAGAAAAAGTGCTTTTGTTACCCCTCTGAAAATAAAGTTTGATATGTTTTATGATGATTCCCAAAATATTGTGGTTCTAGCTTTGACCACCCGTGAGCTGGACCATTTTTAAAAAAGGTATTTTTTTCAGTTTTTCGAATATTTTTGTACTTTGCTCCAAGACGACATAAATAAAATTTGGTATCATCGAAAAGAGTTTTTGAAACACCATCCAATGGTATATAAAACTTGACCACTTGTGACCTACTAATTGAGATATTTAACTAAATACATATTTTTGTTTCGGGTTTTCATACATCATCAAAAAAATTCCAAAGAAAAGGAAAACTTGACAAATGGTAACGCTGGTTTCAATACTCACAGCCAGTGATGGGAAATGAGATTTGCATTTCGGTATCAAAAAAAAATTTTTTTGAATACTTTTTTGATCCCGAGAATACCATAAATTATATTTTCTATTTAAATTTTATTAACAAAAAAGTATACAAAATTCATTTACAAAGATATAAAATGGGAACATATAAGTACAAATATACAAATAGGTATAGCCTGAATTAGACTTAATACTGTGGGAACATAAGGCTTGCCCCCCGTATTCCGTAGCTCGCTAAAGCCAAATTCGATCCCTAAAATGCTGAACAAATAGAAAATTAAAAATTTTTGGCGATGATATAAAACAATACAATTTCGGCGAATTACGTTTTTAAGCCATTACCTGATTTATCAATACACGTTTGGAAATTGCATTCGTAGCCGAAAATCGATAAATTGATTTTATAGATTTTTAGCTATAGAGATTTAGGTTTAGCGAGTTACAGATTACGAAGGCTCTTCCTTTATTTTGTTTTCATGAGATTTTGGTAAGAGAAAATCCTTTCGACATTTCGACGGACAAAATTCTGATTTATCAGGAAACATGTATTCATGTAATGCGTTTTTATTTTCAGCCAATGTAGACCAGGGGGTTTATTATGTAATTCGATTCAAAACGAAAACTGTTCGAATTTGTATGTTATATATATGTTATATAACATTGGAATTCGAGCACATTTCCGTTCGATTCGGATTACATAATAACCCCCCAGAAACTGCATATATTCTCTGTTGCTAATGGTTTCAGTTCCATATTTTAAAAATTTTTCTTTTCCCTGGGAACATTTTAATTAAAAGTGGTATAATGATGTTGATTTTACTAGATTATTTTTAGCGGGAAACTTACTAAACCAAACTAACATTTCATTGTCAAAGTCCACTTTTGCCCTTAGAGCTTAATATAATTTTTTTTCAAATTTTCTTTAAACTGATTTAAAACAGTTGTTTCAATAGATAACCTTCTGTGCCACATAAAATATCATTGCGTGAAATATGTTTTTCGTTGATGTTTAATTGTGAAAGGTTACTCTTTTCTAAAAGAGCATTACTAATAAAGTTTCGTTCCATTTTTCGAAAAAAAAAAAATTAATTCTTTTCAAAAATATATGCATGCGCGCGTCTTCTGACTGCATATCTAAGTTGTCCGTGAGAGTATCAAATGTGTTACGGTCCTTTTTCATGTTAAATAGTATCAAAAAAGTACGATCGTACCAACTTTCCCATCACTGCTCACAGCACACACAGTCCAGGCAATACGAAATACACATGCCCACATGCACCACCAGCAATACGAAACACACAAACAACTTTGTCTTTTAGTTTGTTGTCGTTATTCACTGTATATACGCAAATGCAAAGCAACAAAATTTGTTCTCTTTTCCTTGAAAAAATTGAGCAATCGTTTTCTCTGTTTTTGTTTCTCTCACTCCAAAGAATTAAACAAAAGAAAATCAAACTATTTGTTTCGTTTATTTTCGTGATCTGGCTTAAGTACAAAGGAATCAAAACAAAAATAAATTTATAACTGTAATAGTGTCGATTATTTATGTTACGAAAATTATTTTCTAAGCCCTGTATCGCCCCATAAGTAGCATAGCTACAATTAACCTTCCTATATCCGCGCTAATTTTTATAACACATGTACCCGCGCACGGTCTCAAAGACCGAAAGTTTGTACGAGATGAAATACTAGTTTTTTGAAAAAAAAACTAAAAACAAAAGATTCTTTTTTAATCTCAATGATAAAATAAAAAATAAAATCACGCATTAAATATGTATTCACTTATTTTATTGATTTTTAGTCCTTAAGAAATAAGCCAACAAAATCGATAGTTTAAAAAATCGTTTTGTCGGTATCACAGACCAACGAGCGGGTATATTGAAATAAAATGTTTTTTCTATCAAATGTCCCTACGTAAGACAATTACACAAAAAAATTATAAATAAACATAATCATATCGACTCGTTAATAATAATTTTAGTCCAACAATACGTTGCATATCTTTTCAACTAATTTATTTTTCATATTTTCACACACAAATTAAAAAATTCGTATGTTTTTGTACAAATTTTGTTGTTAAAATGCGAGTTGTTTTGACAGTTCTTGAGAGAAACTTTTCACACAATATTGTTACAGAAACACTTTTTTTCACATCCTTCCAATAATTACTGGAAATTTATTTAAATGACAGATAGTTCTCGCAAAGTATATATACAGAAACACTTATGTGCGAAAAGCCATTTTGTGTTTCAATTTACACGATTTTGTTACGATTCCCTCGTTTCATGCGGGAAATTTTACGATGCGAGAAATACAGAAACGAGCTACAGAACTTAAGTTTTCGTTTATTTTATTGTAAGGTTATATCTTAAAAAATTGTGATTTTATAAACGGAATATACTACCGCTTCGAACAATTTAATCAAATTTTGTCTTGCTCTTGAAAAATGATAAAAATGGTAGTGATATGATTTTTGCCTCAAGTGGCGATATGTACATAGAAAAAAGTTTACATATTTATGTATGTAAGTATGCTTTTATGTATGTACACATTTACGTTTGCCATGTGATTTGGTGCTAGCGCAATATTAATGTGTTACTTTGAATAGATTTTAGTTTAATGCCAAAAAATTTCACTATAATTATCAAAGTTAGTTCTAATGTAATAAATTTGCATTTGTATTAATTTGGTTTAGTGTGGGAAAATGGTCAATGCATTTGCTTATTTAATGCAAGTCCCAGATCTGCATACAACAAAAAGGAAATGTATGGATAGACAAAACCAAAGTAAATTTATTGATTGATAAACCTTTATTACGTGAAATAAGTATAATAAAAGCTACATATTTATTTTAATAACTAAATATAATTGTTTTTAAATGTTTTTTAACACCTTTTTTAAGTAAACATTTATTTCAACTTTTTCACTACACACAATTGTGTATAACAAAGCAAAGCAAAACAAAATGGCGTACGAAAATTGTAAACAACTTTTGACATTCATGCATTAACACTCCACGAGAAAAAAATTAATCACCTGAGTACTTGCATATACTTTATATAAATTTACTTTGTGCTTATTTTTCTTTGTAGTTTTGTTTACAAAATGTATAACATTTATTGAAAGTATGGTAGCATTGTTGAGAGACTGACAATTTATATGTGAGAGCATAAGAAAAAACGCTCTCATAATAAAATAGATTATATCTCTCGACCACAGATGGAAATTATGGCACAATTGTACTTTTTATGGTACATTTTTGACCTCGTTGGTACAGCGGTACTACCGCGAGTTACTTGGAACAATTTAAAAATGCCCATGTTTCACTATATGGTAGTCTTGTGTAGTTCATGAACGAACTAGTTCAAATGAACGATTCAGTACTTTGAACTATGTGAACTAGTTCAATTGTTTTACGATCACTAGTTCAATTTTTGATCTAGTTCAATTTTTGAACTAAGAACTAAAGCTATGTACACACGGTTGTCAGATCTTACAATATTGCCAGTAAAATGTACTCAAAATTTCTTACAACCGTGTGAACTGGCAATTTTTGTCAGACGTCGTTGCCAGAAAAAGCATTGTCAGTCCATTGCAAGACTAGCAGCTGGCAACAAATTGTCAGACATCTTACAATCGTGTGAACACATTGCTAAATTATTGCCAGATATTTGTCAGACATTTTAATATTGTCAGATGCGCGAAATTTATGCATCTGACAATGGCGTCATTGTAAGAGAATTATTTCTATGGGCAACACTGTACACGCTTGATTTTAAAGAAAAAATATATAAGAAAATATATGCAGCCAAAATCATTGCAGTTGCTTCTTTATGGTCCATAATAATTTATTTTTTCACTTTTTACATTTAACACTACCACAAGCGATTGATATTTAACAATTTCTAACAAGTGTTTTGAGTCTGGCAACGCATAACAACATGTCTGGCAATTTTTGCATATGACAACCGTGTGAACTGACAATTTTTCCACTGGCGATTTTGTCAGATGAATTTATTGTCATACAACCGTCTGGCAATAAATTGTTAGATTTTCTGACAAATTTGATACAACCGTGTGAACTTGCAATCTACCTTTTGCTGGCAATTTCTCATTGCCAGTACATTGTCAGCTCATTGCCAGATCTGACAATATTGTAAGATCTGACAATCGTCTGTACATACATAGCTTAAGACACAAAATGAACTAACACAGAGGATATGAACTAAATGTTTTCAACGTTTTGCTTTACTTTTTTACTGTTTGTGTGCTTTGCTTCTATACTCATCCATATGTACATATGTATGTATGCATGTATGTATATTTAGTTCTTTTTATCTTTCTTTTTTATTTTTATGGCTACTACCACAAATGCAATAAACAAGAAAACACAAGTAAACACTTAAAAATATTTTAAATTTTAAAATATTTAAAGGTTTTCACACTAAATATGTTTTATAAACTCATTATAAAGCAAATTTATTATTAATTAATTAGTTTTCGTAGTTTTTTAATCACAGAGTCTGTGTTTTAAATTTTTCCAAAGACAACACAAACATACATATGCATGTAGAATTGTAGATGTAAAATCATTGAACTAAAAAGACCGATTGAACTAAATGAACGAACTAGTTCATTTATAAATATTGAACTAAAATGACCGGTCACTGAAATGAACTAAATGGCACAAGTCTACTATATGGAATCATTAATTTGGCCTATGTTGTCTTTAATTTTTTTGTGTGTGTCTTATTTTAGACGGTAAGCTTCTCTGTTTTTGTTGCAATGCTGTTGTCAAGGCAAATTCATGTACCAGGTGGTCTGGTCTGATCTACGACTGTAGCCTTATGAATGTAATATTTAATATTTTTTTTATGTTATATATTTTTTATACTAAATTTTTACACACAGTTTTATTAAGTTTCTGTTTTTATTGTTTACTTCTGAATTTTTATACACTTTCCTACGTTTCCGTTCTTATTAACAAATATTAAAAGAAATAGTAGGTATGTACCGTCATGGTCCAAAAAGTAAATTTTTTTTCAAAGTTGATACAAACTGCAAGAAGTAATTTTCCTTCCCTGCTCTCGACTGCCTTTTTGGGTAAATTTGTATGGAAAATGTGTTCACGACGCAATTCAGCTTGATCATTTATTTTGTGAATTGGTGAATTTATCAATCCTCGGTGGATTGATAAATTCATTTTAGTGTTTTATGTCATCGCCAATCATGTTTAATTTCGTATTTGTTCAGAATTTTAGCGATCGATATTTAGCTTTAGCGAATTAGAGAATAAATGAGCTGCTTAAAAAAACCACGCACTGCTTTTGTGACTCATACTAGGGATGTTACGAATACCAGTTTAGCGAATGCGAATGCGAAAACGAATAATACATTTTAATTTCTGCGAAAGCGAATGCGAAAGCGAATGCAAATATTACAATACGTTAAAAAAATCACATGAAAATAAATTTATCTAAGAACATGAAGTTGTGTTGTATACATAGTTCTACTTGAGTCTTGAATTCAGCAAATATTTATTAATTTATTAGAAATAAAAATTGTTAAACTGAAAGAAATCAAATCATATTAAAATAAGTATAGATAATAATTAAAAATAAATTTACAAAATGTTAGGCAATCAACCCATTCGTACTTTGGCCCTAAGTTCAATATTTTTTGTAAAATGCTACCAAAATACATATTAAGAAAAATTGGAATGAATTGTTCATGAACATTTTTTCCAGAAGTAGTACTCTGTTCATCTTGGGAAAAACATAGGAAATATATCTTCAACATTTTAAGTTTTCATGCGAAATAATATGAGTGGCACTTGTTTCGCAAAAAAAATACAACAAAGAAGGATTAGTTAATATTTTTATATTTAAAATTTTTTGAACGAAGTAATGATGTGCTTACCATTTTGCAAAAGTTTTAACTGTTTTTTCTTTTTCAAAAACTGGCAATAATTTCCAATATTTTTGTCTTTAGTATTCGCTTTAAATATTCGCATACATTTTAGCGAATGCAAAAGCGAATGCAAATAGCAAAAGTAAGCGAATTATTTGCGAATGCGAAAGCAAATATTCGTTACATCCCTAACTCATACATACTATGTATGTACGAGTATGTATGTATGTACATATATTAGGGTGTTTGATTTATTTCAAAGATGTGTTTTTCATATTACTTTAATACAAAAGTAATAGGTATCAAACTTTAAGAATTATAAAAAAAATATGATTTTTCAATATTTATTACTTTTATTAAAAATACAAAAGCAATTCACCAGATCAGTGCCTCGTTTCCGTAAGGAATGTGAGAACTTTTTGAGTTTGAGTCGAAACATTTTTCTCATCCTGTGAAACACAGGGTGAATAAGAAAAAAACTATATTTGTTGAATTTTTATATGAATAACCCTGTGTAAAATAGAACAACCAATATAATTATTTAATTTTTCTCGATGCGCGAACTTCTCACAAGCTACAGAAACGAGCACAGGAAAAAAGTACGCATGACTTCCAAAATTGTTATTTGGATTATCGATAGACTTGCAATTAACTTAAAATTCGTTTGCTCATTATGTATTAAATAATTTAAAGAGTGAATCGACTAATTCGAACTGAATTCGCTACATTCTCACCTTAGTTTATTCGTCTTGTATTTAATTGTGAAAATCATCTTATTAAACTTCTATTATTCATTTTTCTAGGTGATTATAACGCAACAAACTAGCTGCGCTTTAAATAATCAAAACAAACAGAGTCAATGGAATGAAAAGCCATCAAATATTTTGCGTTCAGAACCAGAAAAACTAATTGAAGGCAACGACATTTCACAGAACAACCAAGATATCGATGGGGATCGTGATTTTCGAAAATCCGTTGATAATTTTTTTGAAGATATTGATATGGGTGTTAATTTAGGATTTGAAGTATTAAACAAAATAACTGATAACTTTGATAATAAAATTGATAATTTTACGGATTTAGAAGGTCGTGAATTTGTGAAGGCAGGTACTAAGGCCAAGTATGTACATAAGAAATTGAAACCAGAATAACCACAATCATATAACATCCATAACTACTACAAAAAGCAGGGATCCTACGAATTCCATTAAAAAAAACGCACATCAACACACTACCAGCTTTTAGTAAAAATAAAGGTTATCATTATAAACAGCTACAATCGAACTTGCTCCGCCACCATTTCCCTAGAAATCGTTTTTAAAACAGCAAATAAGGATCAGTATATCTGCCACGCCTCCTGAAGCACAAATCGAAAACCAACTCGAAGAATATGTGCTACATAAAAGCAAGCATTCCACCACTATGAAAAACATGCTAAATGAAATATGAGAAAATTTAAATATTTAAGAAAAAATATATACATACATATGTACCTACTAATGATGTGCGAATATTCGTATTCGTATTCGGATTCCCGAATATTCGCCCGTTCTTAGATATTCGTATTCGCCAAATTCAGACGAATGCGATTACAAATATTTTGATTTTTTAAATAAATGCCATACAAATATTAGTTTACAATAATTTAAAACAGAAATCTATTTTAATTCAAAGAATAAACGGTATTCTTGTAACTAACTTAAAAAAAAATAAACTTCTTGTACAACTGAGATTAAAAAAGTTAATGCACTTTACTTCGCCTCAAGAAAGGAATGTTTAGCTTCAAAAATAAAAGTTTAATAGGTCTCCATCAAACCTATTACGATAAGGGGCCATCCATATATTACGTAACGCTCTTTTGGGTGGGGAGGGGTTCGAGTTTTGTTATGATTTGTTACGTGGGGGTAGGGGGGGTCTGTAAAATTGTTACGTAACATAAATTTTACTAATTTCGTACAAAAACACTTCGATTTTTCATTTATTTATGTATTTAATTTATCAAAGAAATACATAATAAATCAAGAATCATGAGTGTTAAATATATATAAATATATGCATATACATATGTATGTACAGTGGATGTCACTTAAAATCGTACAGCATACTAGCAACAGATATTTTGTAAATAAGAATCAAATAAACATTTCAAAAACTTTTATACTGTTTGGTTTATATTTAGTTGGTCTGTATTTACTGAAAAATATGGCAGCAATATTATTTATACATGAAAATAACTTTAAAATTGGGCAACCTTATCATTACAAAGAAAATCAACGCGTCAGCTAAAATCGTACATTTGAAATACAGTTAGGTTTTCTGTTATTTAAGACAAAAGTTTTTGGTTAAACTATAGGTTCATTATATAAACAGTCGGATTAGTGAAGTTTACATACAAATTTATAAATTAGAAGCAATTTGATATAAAAAACGCTTAACATGAAACAAACTAGTGAAAGTGAAAGGCAATTGGTTATTTTTCATTATAAGAACGGAAAATCTTTATCAGAAATAGCTCAAATAGTTAACCGCAGTCGTAGCACTATCCAGTACATAATTAAAAGGTACAAGAAAGAAGGTCGCATAACAAATAAAGTAAGAAAACGTTCGGATAAAAAGCTAAGTCCATCCGACGAACGTTGGATAATTAGAAAAGTTAAACAAGACCCAAGAATTTCTGCCCCAAAATTAGCTACTGAGATCAAAATATTTTTGCAAAAAGATGTGAGCGCCTCTACTGTCCGAAGAACCCTTCGTAATCATGATTATCATGGCCGCATTGCAAGAAACAAACCTTTTATAAATGAGCGCAATACACGTAGAAGATTATTATTTGCCAACGAGTACCTGAAATATCCAACAGAATTTTGGAATGACGTGATATTCACTGACGAATCAAAATTTAATATATTCTCTTCTGATGGAAAGATTACAGTGTGGAGAAGACCGAATAAAGAGATGGATGTTGGAAATTTACGATCGACAGTAAAACATGGTGGTGGTTCGCAAATGGTGTGGGGATGCATGTCAGCTGCTGGGGTGGGAAGCTTAGTATTTGTGGAGGGCATCATGAATAAATACGCATATCTAAGAATTTTGAAAGAAAACCTAAAACAATCTGCTGAAAAAATGAGTATTTTAAACAGTTTTAAGTTGTATGCTGATAACGACCCAAAGCACTCATCCCACGTTGCTCGACTTTGGGCTATATATAATTGTCCTAAAGTAATTCAAACACCAGCCCAATCACCAGATATGAACGTAATTGAACATCTTTGGGAAATTTTGGATAGAAAAATTAGAAATCATACCATATCTAACAAAAATGATTTGCGCATCGCTCTCCAGGAGGAATGGAATAAAATTAGTGCCGAAACGTGCAGAAATCTTGTAAACTCCATGCCTAGACGGCTACAGGCCCTTAAAAGCAGCAAGGGATATCCAACAAAATATTAAAATTGTTTTATTCCAATAATTTTAACATGTACGATTTTAAGTGATACATACGATTTTATGTGATATATGAAATATGTGCTTTTTTTAGTTATATTTTTCTACATGAACTACATTTTTTTACTGAAATAAATTTCATTTACTTGAATAAATCAAAACTATTAATTTCCTTTACATAAAGTGTGATTTTTATGTATATTACTATATAATACTTTGCGAAGTCGCGCTGTACGGTTTTAAGTGACATCCACTGTATGTACATAAATACATAATTGTTATTATTAATATTTTGCAAGCTTATTTGATTTTTGTCTACGCACTGTGTTAGTCTAACAGAAAATAAAAATAAAGGAACAAAAGTATTCGAATTCCCGAATATTCGTCCATTCTCAATTACTTGCATTTTCCCATAAATAAAATAAATAAATGCATAAATCCTAAACGAAACTTAAGAAAATGCCATAAAAATATTTCTATATTAGTTTGTAATAGCTAAATAAAGAAATTTACTTCAATTCAAACAAAACAATTCAAAACAAAACCAACTTCTTGTACAATTAACATTAAAAAGCTTAGTTTTCTTCACCTAAAGAGCGGAATGTTTTACTTCAAAAACAAAAGCTAAGAAGTTTTTTCTCCAGCAAGCCTATTACGCTGAGGTATGTGAATAAAACCAACAGCAACACTAATTAAAAATCATGTTCTTTATCAAACTTATTTTGAACCATGTTAGATGATCGACGTCATTTGCCTTCCATTTTTCCGCCAAATAGTCTGCTGATGTTTTCTGTATTAATGAATTTACAGAATTTTAAATTATTCATATATAATTTTGTAGCCGTAAGAAGGATTCCTTCCAATTTAATGTCTAAAAATTTGACCTATAATATTGGTATTCGTATTCACGAGTAGCATTTCATATATTCGTATTCGCGGATATAAAAAATTTACATTTGGCACATCACTAGTAGGTACATATGTATGTATGTACAATATATAAAATGTACAAGAATATAAAAACAACAAATTATTTGTATTCATTTCATGTCGAAATGATTTAATAACAGTATTATTTTCTTTTTATTCACACATACTTACATATGTAGATATATCCCTACAAGCAAAGTATATACGAAAATGATTGGAAATCGTATTGCTTGGATGAAAAATATTATTGCGGCAACAATCATATTCGTATTGCGGGAGTTTCGCGCTTCGGGAGAGGTTTCCTAGAAATACGAATACAATATTTCTAGAAGATAAAACAATGATATTGCTAGATAATCATCTAACTGAACTATTTATGATATTGCCAGATTATCTTTAGGAAGATAAATTATTTATAACGATAGATTATCTCCCAGAATACAATTTTACAATTTTGCTAAATTATCTGAAGAATAAAAATATGTATGTATGTATATATGTATGTATGTATATGTACATGAAACTACTATTAATTTAAATTTAAAGCAATTTTTTAAGGTCAACTAAATTCAATTTATCCTCACAGGAGTCATCATATTTTTATTATTAAAAGGAATTTCCTGAGCTAATGTTTTGAAAATTTTCTGAGTGTTTTTATTTCAATTTCAAATGTTTTGAAAATTTTCTGACTGTTTTTATTTCAAATTAAATATTTTTTTATCTTCTAGTTATAAACATATTGATATTATAAATTTATTGCGCATGTGATAAAACACCAGGCTGAACAAAAAGCAAAATTTTAATAACACAAAATACTTTGTTAAAAAAAAAATAGTGAATACATTTTGAACTGTTCATTCAAAATGTTTCACTAAAATGAAAATATTTTAATATCAAAAAAGTATTGTTTTGATGATTTTCTTCTAAATGATAAAAAATAAGATATTGTATTTATATCTTCTGGGCTATATATCTTCCAAATGTTTGTAGGGATATATTTACTCATTTAATATATGTATGTGTGTACATTAAATGAATTTTGCTTTTTTTCAGTTCCCTATTTTAAAGTTATTTAAAAATACATACACATGTATGTGTATGAATTAAATTAAATTTTTTTTAATAAAAACTTAAAACAATTTAAAATTTTTTAAAGTTCTTGTTACGTTATTGTGAGGGGGGGGAGGGGTCTAAGAATTGTTACGATCTGTTACTGGGGGGGAGGGGGGGTTAAAAATCGGAAAAAATGGCGTTACGTAATATGTGGATGGCCCCTAAGGTGTGTAAACAAAACCAACATCACGGAACATTTCGCTCATTTACTTCAATAGTGTCACAACTCAAAAAAGGCACTTTTGCAGAAAACGCTTTTAAAGTTTTCAATTTACATACAACTCAATGCAGACAGGAAAAAATGTTCTTCACTCACGAGGTGGTAGTAAAAGCTATTTATATGAAATTTGTATACAAGATAAAATACGAAATGACGAATTATTTTACATTTTTGAGTTATGACACTATTGAAGTAAATGAGCGATTTGTTCCCTCGGAACTACTGTTGCCAGATAATTTTATCAAAAATCTGCAAAATTTGGCTAAAAAATCTGAAAAATCTGCAACAATAAAAACACCTTCATTTTGAATTATTTTTTTTTTCATTTTGTTTTCGAATTAACATAAATTATCTTGCTATACAAAAACATATGCCGATATTACAAATTGTTTGACAAAAATAAACATCAACAAAAGGATAAGGACAAATACATATGTATATGTAAAAGTTTTCCACATAAAACTTAAGGAAAATAGTACATATGTATAGACACAAATCTGTGCAAAGAAATATACAGTCACAACCAGTGTGACCAGATTTTAAAATAATATTAAGCTAAATCACGTTTGAAAAAAAGCTAAAATAAGGTAAAAAGTTACATTTTAGGCTAGAAAATAAAGCTAAACTTTTTTCCACTTCTTTGATCACTTTTCAATAGTTTCTTATTGCTAAACTAACGTTAAATACTACACAAACATATTTTTTTTATTATACAATAAAATATTATTTATTATTTGTTTAATGAAATTATTTATTAATTGTTATAAGAACAAAACAAAAACTTTCCCAAAATAATCTTAAAAAGTTTTTAAAAATGTAAAAACATTTATACTAAAATACGAAAGCTTTTTAAGTGAATTAAGCTATTTAAGGTAAAGCATGGATCATACTATCTGCACAATGTACCGAGTTTCGTCAGATCAGTGAAATAAAGTCAGAAGTAAAGATTTTGCTCTAATTTATGGTCTAATTGAAATACAAGGACATAATTTCGCCACACTGCATTGGTAATAAGCCCATATGGACTTATTCCAGAATTAATTGAGTAATAATGCCATTTAGGCTTATTACTTATGACCAGGGAAACCGCAAATATGCAATTGCATGTTTTTTCTTGTATCACGTATTAATGCGGGGACAAAATATGTATCCGTTTCTGAACTTTTAATGAATTTTGGCATCGATTTGTTAGTGCATATTTTACTCTTAAAAGCATGTTTATGCTTATATCAGTTTTACACGCATAATTTTAGCATATTTTCGTATTTTTAGAGCATAATTTACGCTTTTAGGGCATATTTTGATACTTTATAGAATTTATTTTATTTTAACCCGCTTGGCACCACCATCCTTTAAAAAAACACTCTATTCCGAAAAAAATTTATGAAATTTTATGAAATTTTTTTTTCTAGCAACTCATTAAAATTTCGGTTTCGAAATAAAAATTTAAGTTTTAAAGGGCTAATATGCTTACAAATTATTTTTAATGCCCCTATCACGGGTTTCAACTTTTAAAATAGTTTGGTTGGGATTGATAAATTTGTATTGCCATTCTCCACTAAATTAACAGTTGACTTTTCAGTTGTGTTTTGGTATCGTCATTTACAACTCTGTGTAAGTTTGGTTGAGAAAAATGTTGAGTATACACAACTGCTTTTTAGTAGTTGGGTCTGTGGTTGGGATTTGCTAATTATAAGTTGGTGCGATATAAAAAGCAGAAAAAATTTAAAATTTTCTACTAGAAATATTTATTATGCTTAATAACATTTTTAATTTAATTTTTGCAACAGTTTCAGTATCGGGGGTATACCAGGCACATACAGACATTTCTTCAAATGTGATGTTAGGTGATCCCACATATAACAAAACGTTTCTTTGTTCTGCCAGAAATAACTAAAAAACCTTCCAAAATATTTTTTTATGGAATTCGTTCCTTATTTTGATTATTCCTTACCTTGCATTAGGTAGTTCAAGAGGGTTGGAATCACCACGAATTTTTCTTTTGATATGTAGCACATTTTCGTCCTCATAAAATAAATTTACACATATTTTTATCTATTTGGGATGATTTCTTTGAACTAAAACACTAAAAAAATATATTTTCTAAAATTTTGTGTTTTTTAAATTTACACACAAATTAATTGTTTTCTGTCAGACTTGGTATTTTAAGTTGGCAACACGATGACAATTTCAACTAAAAGACAGTCGTGTCTAAATTTGGTCTACTCTTAGACGACCAAACTGAATTTGGTTGAGAACCGTGATAGGGGCATTATTTGTTTTAGTACTGCACTTCAAACCCAGTTATTCTTTGTTAATTATGTTTCCGTTTTTTGGTTATTTTTTTCTTATTTTTTATGCAAATGTTGTTGAATTTTTGATTCAAAATATATTTCCATTTACAAATAAACCAATTTATTATATTTTTAAGAGCATATTTTTTTACTTTTAAGCGCATATTTACAAGTTTTTAGTGCATATTGAATGCGCATAAAACACTTTTTTTTAGAGCATATTTGTGGTTTCCCTGCTTATGACTTTATTGTGGTGGCCCGACGAAAATCGGTACATAGTGTTATCCAGGCTCAAGGCTATTTCAGGTTTTTGTTTTAAGTTAATTGATGCCGCTGAATGAACGTTCAACTCAAGTCAAATAATTTTATACCCAAAAAACTCAAAAAGTGTTTTGGCCACTAATATCAATTTAACTTTTTCCATTGGAATTCTAACCATTCTGCCATTATCTACTATTTTTCTTCTTTCCGTTTCTGTTATAAAATTGTCGTATAATTTACATTTTGCATATTTTGTAAACTATTTTACAATTTTAAAAAAATATAATTTTTTTAAGTTGTTTATGTTTTTAATATATTTTTAGAGAACACTCAATTTAGACTAAAAAAGGCTAAAAAAGCTAAATGAGTTTTTAAAAAAAGCTAAAAAATAAGCTAAGAGCTAAATGAAAATTTTAAAGCTAAATCTGAAATAAATAAGCTAAATTTAGCTCAAAATAAGCTAATATGGTCACGCTGGTCACAACCCAAAAATCCCAGATGTTCAGGAGAGGCACAAAACTGTTAAAGAAAACTTTGCGGCAAAAGAAATTTTTGCGCCACATGAAAAAACGAAACCATTTTCATAATTTGTCCTAGTTTACACAAAGCAAGTCTTATTGCCAGTGATGGGAAATCAGATTTGCATTTCGGTATCAAAAACAAATTTTTTTAGTACTTTTTTGATCCCGAGAGTACCAAAAATTATAATATTTCTTATTTAAATTTTATTAACAAAAAATTATAAGAAATTCATTTACAAAAAAAAAAGGAACACATAGGTACAAATATACAAATAGGTGTAGCCTGGATTAGACTTAATACTGTTGGAACATAAAGCTTGCCTCCGTATTCCATAGCTCGCTAAAGCTAAAGCTAAATTCGACCGCTAAAATGCTGAACAAATAGAAAATTTTAAATTTTTGGCGATGACATAAAGCAATAAAATTTCGGCGAATTACATTTTTAAGCCATTACCTGATTTATCAATACCCGTTTGAAAATTGCATTCGTATCTGAAAATCGACAAATTGATTTTATGGATTCTTGGCGATAGAGATTTAGCTTTAGCAAGTTACAGAATACGATGGCTGTTGATTTATATTTTGTTTTCATGAAATTTTGGTAAAAGAAAATCCTTTCGACATTTACAGCGGAGTGAGGCATGGATAAAATTCCGTAAGCTACTCTCGATATATCAGGAAACATGTATTCATCTAATGCGTTTTTATATAAGCCAGTGCTCTATATTGGTTGTTAATATATTTTTTTTTTTTTTTTTTTTTATGCATGATTTTTATTTATTGTATCTACATATATGAACTAACAATAAGTATTCAAATCTTAAATCTAAAAAATATAATTAGGCCCGACCAATGTCGGACATAAGCTTAGTAGTAGTTATATATAATACATATGTAAGTAGTGATAATCAAAAGGAAAAAAAATAAAAGTATTTTCAAGAAGTCCCATCTGGAGGTTGTTAATATTTCAAATTATTTTTCTTTTCTTTTTTTTCTTTTCCCTGGGAACATTTTAATTAAAAGTGGTATAATGATATTGGTTTAACAGATAAAATACTTTCAGGGAGAAACTTACTAAACCAAACTAAAATTTTATTGTCAAAGTCCACTTTTGCCTTTAGAACTTAATATAAACTTTTTAAAATTTTCTTTAAACTGATTTAAAACAGTTGTTTCAATAGATCAACTTCTGTGCCACATAAAATATCATTAAATGAAATATGGTTTTCGTTGATATTTAATTGTGGTTACTCTTTTCTAAAAGATCTTTACTAATAAAGCTTCGTTCTATTTGTCGAAAAAACAATTTAATTCTTGGCAAAATATATGCATGCGCGAGTCTTCTGACTGCATTTCTAAGTTGCCCGTGAGAGTATCAAATTTCTTAGGGGAGTACTACGGTACTTTTTCATGTCAAATAGTATCAAAAAAAGTACGATCGTACCAACTTTCCCATCACTGCTTATTGCTAAGCTGATTAGTTTGCTGGAGAGAGAGAGAGAGAGAGACGAGGAATACAGAAACGTTTCTTTTCCCCTCGTCTCTCTCTCTCCTAAAAAACTAATCAGTTTAAAAATAAGACTTGCTTAGTGTAAATTAGGACTTTTGAGTTGCGTGACTGTTTATGATTTAGTGCGCGATATGTATATGCATATCTTTGCACATATTTTTTAGTTTCTTTTTAACACTATTATGATGGTTTATGTTTCAGACAGTAACATCATGGTTATTTCTTTTACGGAGTAAAGAAAAACACTAAATATTGATGTTACACAAGCATTTCAGAAAATCTGCGAATCTCACTTTATAATTTTTGCAATGAAAAATCAGCCAAATGAAGAGAAATCTGCAAATCTGGCAACAGTGTTCGGAACACTTCTTGGGGGTGTGACTAAATATTTCCTAACTATAGGTCAGGGAAGGAAAATGACTTCTTGGACTTTGTACCAACTATGAAAACAAAATGTAATTTTTTGATCATGACGGTACCATTTTTTTAATATTTATTAATAAGAACAGAAGCGTGAGAAAATGTGTAAAAATTCACAAGTAAACAATAAAAAACAGAAACTTAACAAAAATGTGTATACAAATTCAGTATAAAAAATAACATAAAAATGAAATGATGAAACCTAAAACGTACTATTGAAGTAAAGTAGCGATATGTAGTTAACAAAAATAAATATAACCACAGCCAAGGCGAGTTCATGTACGAGGTGCTGTCAAGTTAACAGGTACAGTTAAAGTACTACACACAGTTTTTTGTTGCAGACTTGACACCATCTGGTACATGAATTTGCCTTGACAACAGCATTGAAACAAAAACTGAGAAGCTGACAGCCTAAAATGAAACACACACAAAAAAAATAAGGACAACATAGGCAAAATTAATGTTACCATGTAGTGAAACATTGTCATTTTTAAATTGTACCAAGAACTCGCGGTAGTACCACGGTCCCAACGAGGTCAAAAATGTACCATAAAAAGTACAATTGTACCATGATTTCCATCCATGCTATAGGTATAAATATTCCGTACTTTCGCCTATTTAGTGTGAACCATGTTAGACGATTGACGAAATTTGCCATCCGTTTATAAGCCAAATAGTCTGCTATAGTTTTCCGTATTGATGACTTAGCAGAATTTTAAAAACTATTATGAGAATTGTCATCAGCTTCATCAGCTTCAGTTCTCGTTGTACCTTCATAGTGAACAGAAGTATTAGCGGAATTTCTTTTTACATACTAAACCAAAAAAAAAACCATACAAAAAAAAATATTTGTAGTACATAATATTTGTTGTACATTAACTTTGATAAACAAGATATTTTTGCTTTGCTAATATTTTTTTTTATATAGACAGTAATAACTAAAACAAAAAAAAAACAAAAACAACCGTAAACAAAATAACTTAAAGTGCCCTTGAGGAATACACTTACAAAGTGCCCTTGAGGAATACTCTGTATGAGCACCTCGAAAACAAATAATTGCGAAGTGAGTGATAACGGCAGAAATGCCTATCTTACTGTGAGCTCTGATGATCTTAATGATAACAATAAAAATAACAAATCTGATGATAGACTTACTGTCAGTTCTGATGATCTTAATTTAAAAAAAATAAATAAAAAACTTGATGACAGACTTTTTTTAACAGCTAAGCCAATTTTTCGTCAGCGATCAACTTCGCTTTGTCCAATGCCAACGGATTCGTTAACATTACAGTTGCCCAGAACTCCTTCATATAAGTCAGTAATATCATCCCCTTCAGGCTCGTGTTCATCACTTAACAAAGTTATCACTACAGATAACAGCGGCTCGAAACTCAAGGTACAAGTTGGAATGGACAGATATATAACCATAGTAAAGCGTGGACGAAGCCCGAATTCTTCAAAAATCTCATCTGCTCCAAAAGTGTATAGGGATAACAGCGCAGCCTCAACTAATCGCCAAAACCGCTTTAAAATTTTTCAAGATGACAACGACAAACCCGAGGTATCCTCGAACAAAACATCCAAGCCGCCACCAATATATTTGAGAGAAAAAAATTCAAACGCTCTTATTAAGAAATTAATTTCGGTCATTGGTGAGAATAAATTTCACATTGTTCGTGGCAACATCGATGAAACTAAAATCCAAATTTATGACGAAAAAGATTTCCGCAAAATGGTTGCTGAACTTGAAAAATGTAAAACAAATTTCTACACATATCAGCTCAAGAGTGCTAAAGGTATGCAGATTGTGTTGAAGGGCATAGATTCCTATGTTGCTCCCGAAGAAGTAAAAGATGCTCTCGTCCTCCAGGGCTTTAAAGTAAAAAATGTATCGAACATAATAAATAGGGAAAAGATCCCTCAACCTCTATTTCGCGTTGAACTTGAGCCAAATGATATAAAATTGAAAAAAAAAATGAGACCCATCCAATATATAATTTAAAATATCTCTTATATCGAAAAATAACCGTTGAAGAATCACACAAGCGTTCAGGACCCGTACAGTGCCATAATTGTCAAGAATATGGCCATACTAAAACTTACTGCAAATTACCTGCTGTTTGTGTTGTGTGCGGCGAGTTACACGGCACTGCTAGTTGCAATAAACCGAAAGATCAAAGTAACAAAAAATGCAGTAATTGTGGAGAAAATCACACCGCTAACTACAGAGGTTGTCCTGTGTACTCTTTCGTCAAACAGACTATGAGGAAAACACCTAAATTGGCCCCAGCTCAATCAGCAAACGCTTTATCAGCCAATTTTGCGCAAGTGAGCCAACCAGTTAGTTCCCGTGTATCGTATGCCGATGCTGCTAAGACAAATTATATTCATACACAAAATGTTTCACCTCCAAATAATTCAACAAATACAAATTCGAATTTTAATTTCAATCGCCTTGAAGCTACTATTGATAATCTGGTGCAAACTATAACTAATTTTACAACAAATATGACTAGCATGATGCAAGAAATGCTGCGAATGCAGAATACTCTGCTTCAAGCTTTAGTTAATAAACCATGAACACGTTAAAAATATGTTTCTGGAACGCAAACGGCATTCGCCAACATAAAAATGAACTTGAGCACTTCCTCACGGAAAAAAATATTGATATAATGTTGGTCTCAGAGACTCATTTGACTTCGAGAAGCCTTTTTAAAATTTCTGGCTACACCTTATATGATTCAAAGGACCCGAGAGGAAGAGCATGCGGTGGATCAGCAATTCTAATAAACTCAAGGCTCAAACATTATATTATTGACAACATTTGTGAGGAACATCTACAAGCAACGAATATTTGTGTTGAAAATTTTTGCAAAAATTTTGTGATATCATCAATTTACTCCCCTCCCAGATTCGGAATTACTGAGAATCAATACGAGGATTTCTATAGATCTCTTGGCCCTTGTTTCGTGGCAGCTGGCGACTATAATGCTAAACATACGTTCTGGTGTTCGCGTCATATTACACCCAGAGGTCGAGCGTTGTTCAACACAATTTCAAAAATGGGCTTGGACGTCATTTCGAGTGGGGAGCCTACTTACTGGCCAACTGACATAAATAAAATTCCGGATGTTATAGATTTTGGCGTCATAAAAAACATTTCTAGGGAATTAATTAACGTTGAAGCTTCTTTAGATCTCTCGTCCGATCACTCTCCCACGATCGTTACAATCTGTAGCCCACAGAGAAGTGATTTATCTCACCCATATGCGAATTTGATAAATCGTGTAAATTGGCTGCGATTCAAAAAATATCTTAGTAGTCATTGCACGGAAAACATTACACTAAGAACACCTGATGATGTTGAATCTAACATTGCCAATCTTAACGAAAATATTAAGCAGGCTGCTAAACATGCCACTACCTCCCATCCGCAGACTGGGTTTAATAGACTATATTCTACAGATATTGAAAGTCTCGTTTGTGAAAAAAGAAGAGCTAGAAGGGAATGGCAACAGCACAGATCACCCCTGAATAAAATTAGATTTAAAGAGTGCACTAAACGACTCCAAGAGCTGCTTGCACATGAAAAAACTGCATCTCTTAAAAACTATCTGGAAAATCTTGATGTCACACCAGCATCTGATTACTCTTTATGGCGTGCTGCTAGAAAGCTTAAAACACCCGTTGAGTTTAAACCACCTCTGCGCACATCTACCGGAGGTTGGGCAAGAAGCGATACTCAAAAAGGTAACATATTTGCCGCCCATTTAAAATACGTATTTACCCCAAACACATATACTGGTGTAATTGATTTGCCAAATGTAGTCACTCTACCCCCTCAACAAATAAAGTTTAAGACGCGTGATGTGCAAAAACTAATTGCTGAACTCAACCCAAAGAAAGCTCCGGGTTTTGATGGAATTAGTAACCAGATGCTAATAAAGTTGCCTCGTATTGCAATTAGAATACTGTTATTTATTTTTAACGCCATTTTACGACTGCAGTATTATCCAAATAGCTGGAAGCTTGCCAAAGTTAAAATGATTCCAAAGCCGGGCAAAGACCTTACCAAGGCTGAGTCATACAGGCCAATAAGTCTCCTATCAACAATGTCAAAGCTTTTCGAAAAACTGCTCATGACAAAATTGTCCCCAATTCTAGTTAATAGTGGGTGCATACCGGACCATCAATTTGGTTTTAGAAGTCAGCATAGCACCATTGAACAAACTCATAGATTGGTCCAATTTATAAGAAGAACATTTGAAGAAAAGAAGTATTGTTCTGCGCTGTTTATCGACGTTTCTCAGGCATTTGATAAAGTGTGGCATGAAGGTCTAATTTTAAAATTAAAAACATACCTGCCAATAAACGTTGTAAGTCTTTTGGAAAGTTACATTACTGCCCGGAAGTTCACTGTTGTGGAAGGAGACTTTATGAGCATGCCTGAAACTATCTCATCCGGTGTGCCACAGGGGAGTATACTGGGGCCAGTTTTGTATTTGATTTATACTTGTGATATGCCTCTGAGCAGCAATATCCACACTTCCACATTTGCTGATGATACAGCCTGCCTTAGTATGCATGAAAATCCTTACGAGGCATCCCGATATCTTCAAGAACACATTACCCAGCTGGAACTATGGTTAAACTTATGAAGAATTAAGGTAAACGAACAAAAGTGTGTTCAAGTAACATATATGTACATTACGAAGAGATACGTGTTTACCCATTTGGATTAACAATCAAGTTGTCCCTCAACATACTCATGTGAAATATCTTGGTATACACCTTGATCGACGGCTTACTTGGAAACACCACATTGACTCTAAGTTAACCCAACTGAAACTAAAATTTACTCAGGTACATTGGCTGATTGGTAGAAATTCAACCCTCAGTCTAGATTGCAAACTTTTGATATACAAGTCACTTTTGAAACCGATATGGTGCTACGGAATTCAACTATGGGGCACTGCTTCAGCTTCCAATGTCGAGAGAATCCAACGAAGACAAAATAAAATTTTGCGATTAATAACATCGGCTCCATGGTATATAAAAAACTCAAATATACATCGTGACTTAAATATGCCACTAGTGACTGAAGAAATTGCAAAAAACGCTGGCAAATATTTAACAAAACTCGAGTCACATCCTAATCCGCTTGCTCGTAATATTTTGAACTTTACTGGACACATCCGCCTAAAAAAGAGGGATACAAGGGCTCTTATACTCAACACTCCAGATGGGACTGACTGAAAATAATTTTTAATTTTTAATTTTTATTTATTTTTTCTTCCTTTTGTTTATCACTACTTAAATATGTATTATTTATAACTATCTCTAAATTTATGTCCGACAGTGGTCGGGCCTAATAATTATATTTTAGATTTAAGATTTGAATACTTATTGTTAGTTCATATTTGAAGATACAATAAATAAAAAATATGTATAAAAAAAAAAAAAAAAAGCTTCGTCGTCACTTTCACTAGTATTCATAAGTGAAGCCATCGTTTCTTTCAGAGATGGAAATTTTTTTTATTTCGCAATCTTTACTTTCATCTAATCTTGTACGTTTCGAATTTTGAGTACTAGAGCTTGAAGATGACTCTGTTTGGTCATCTTCAAGTAAATCTAAAATGTACTGCGAAGTTCTTTAAAAAACAAAGGGCCTAATTTTGTAAAACGCAATTTTTGTGTGGAAAAAATTTAAATTACAAAAACAAAACACATACAAAATTTTTCAACGCTTGGCTTTTACAAAATAAGGTCCAAAATTTGGGAGATCCAATAACTTACAATAATATCAACTACGAAAGACAGTCCAATTCTGAATATTCCTCCGGAAATAATTCCCACAGAATTAATTTTTTTCTAAAAATAAAATCCACCTATCTATCCTAAACAGATTGAGCTAAGAATTAAAATTTGTTATTTTGTTTCCAGTTATTTGATTTGAACTGAAATAAATAGTAAGTAAATAATTTTTTGAAAACGGGGGAACAATGAATAGTGAATAAACTCCCGGTGAGATGTTATTCAGAAAAAGGCTCATTGTTGTTGCTTGTTAATAATGGTGATTTTTGAAATTTATTGCATTAAAGCCTCTGTGATCACTTCCTCTACCGTGCAACAAAATTTTCGGTAAAGTTTTACATACCCGTTGATCCAAAACAAAAGGTAGTTAAACTAGGTATCGGCTTTTTTCACTGTTTGAGTTCATGTAAAATTTCCTACAGTAACAACAATAAGTCCCAGTCCAGACTTGCAACTTTTGTTGCAGCAACTTTTTATTTTTTAGTGCAAAAGAGCGAGAGAGGAATACAAAAAGTATATACTTCTATTTCAACACTCTCACACATATTCAAGAATTGCTGCAACAAAAATTGCAAGTGTGGATCGGCACTAAACAACCAGAGAATGTCAAGAAGTACTAAAAAAATATACCTAAGTAAATAATATAGTAAGAAGACTTAAGGCTCAGTTACCCGACTGTAAAGTAATGTAACTGCAACGTAGGAAACAGCTGATCGATATTTTTATATTAAAAGTAGGTTACGTTACATTACATCTCTATATAACCATTTTCATTACTTTTCACTTAACAATATCGATCAGCTGTTTCCTACCGTTGCAGTTACAATCCATTACAGTCCGCTAACTGAGCTTTTAAGCCGATTCCAACATAAAAGAGCATATCTACTTTGTTTATGCAAAAAACGAAACTACGCTACAAGTGCAAATAAAAATGCACATGCGTATTAAAATAATTGACTCTCTCTCAAGCATTAAACACATTCACCCCAGCAAGCTACCGACTACCAAATGTCAAGGATAGAATACACAAGTTTATATGAGAATGATTCTTTTGAAAGCAGCAAGGCAACAGGGCGACAGGTTGTTGTCTATGCTGATTTTATCGTTGTACTCCAATTAAACTAATTTCTATTTCTTTGGTACTAGAGATGCTAAACGGGAAATCCCGAGCCCGGAAATCCCGGGATTTTCGGGACTATTCATATCCCGGAGCCCGGGATTTTTCAATTTTAAAGCCCGGGATTTTCGGGATTATTTGAATCCCGATTTTTTGCATAAATAATGTTTTTGACTGTCATCTTCTACATCAAAAATTATTAGAAACTCGCTGTTATTAAAAGTTAAAATAAAAAATTTGCTTTGAATAAATATTGTTCAATGAAAATTTCCAATTAAATGTCTGAATTGTATAAGTACCCTTTAAATATGCAAAAAAAATATTTTGTAAAATTAAAATATTATTTTTATTATAAAGACGCACATCTGTGCACAATGTTTTCGGGATTTTGTAAGTCCCGAAAATCCCGGGGTCCCGGTTCGGGATTTCGAGACTCCCGAAGCCCGGGATTTCAAAAAGCCTGTCCCGATTAGCATCTCTATTTGGTACCAATGAGCAAATGCAGTGTTGCCAGTATAATACAAATTGTTTAATGTATGATATCGTACAATTATTTCATATTATTTACCAGAAACAATATCCAAAAATTGATGTTAAGAATAAATTGATTCATTTTTGTACTTTGTCGTGAAATAAGTACATTTCAAAAGAGTAATTAATTTTTATAAATGCAAAATATATGAAAGTGGCAATACTGAACTATGTACATACATATGTATTTGTATTTGAATATCAGGTGCAGATGGTGCTGCTGCCGTCTCCAAAATAATTAAGTAGCTGGCTACGAGGCGACAAATACTGCTAGCGGCATTTGAAGTCGTGTGTTCGTGCAGCCTGCTGTGGTGAATGTGTTTAATGCACAAAAACGAAATGCAACCATCCGCTGCTCTCGCTATCAGTAGTTTCATCCATTTTATTTCATTCATTCGGCTCTGTTTTATATTGTGTACAACGGTATGTTGGCAGCTAATCCAAATCCAAAAAGTATATGTTCAGTTCTGTTGTGGCCAGTGTTGCCATAAGATGTAAGAGGAAAAGTGCTAGATTGCAGAAATAAAAGTGCTAAAATGCTCTACAGCACACACAACAAAGTGCTAAAATCAGTTTACATTTTTAGTTTCTCTTATTTCTTAAGCGGCCCATACACTTGCAATAAAATTGTGAATTTGTTGTATTCTAAATCATCGCTAACGTACATATATCATATTCATAGGCGGCACAATACCTTTTTTCATAACCAAGAAGTGTAATGTGTTGGCACATATACTTATTATTATGTTAAGTATTTCAGTGTGAAAAAAATTTCGCCATTTTTTTTGAAAGATTTGTAACAATCGTTCAATAGTAAAGGTAAAACTGACAATAATATCGATGATGTTGCGTAAATTGTGCGAGATTTGACCTTTTTACGTAACCCAAACGACGTGAACAATAATATATTCAATAATATTGTATGTATTGGTAGATTAAAATATTTAATTTATAAATTTAAAATCTTTAACGGCCATTATTACAACTTAAAGTTAGTTAACAATAGGATTTTATCGGACTTATAAAAAGTTTTTCATCAGTACCAATTTAGCTTAACCTAAAGTGAGCGCGTAGTTAAAGGCAATGTATCCTTCCTGGTAATTTAAATTAAATTTATACTAATGATTAGCGTTTTATACGTCCGACAAAATCCTACTTTTAACTAACTTTAAGTTGTAATAATGGCCCTAAGAGTGTTAAATATATTTATTTTCTACTGAAACATAATCGTATAACCGACAACTAAACTCTTGGGCTCACTTTAGCTTTCTTCAAGCTCATCAATAACATAATTAACACTATAAGCTCTTAAAACGAATAAGACTTAAAACAAGTTTTGTTAAGTTAGTATTTCAAATGGTGTACTTTAATATATTTCTACCCATATGTGTATCTCAGAGCGGTTCAGTTATATGATACCTGTCATACTAAACACTTAATGAATATAAATAAATTTGATAAACAAGTAATATTAATTGGCTCGCAATTTGTCTTAAGGAATTATCTGTGGAAAATTTATAGATTTAATGAAATAAAAAAGTGCAAAAAATGCCAAATAGTTTTAAGAAAGTGCTAAACTAGCACTTAGCATTATTTTCAAAATCTTTAGTGCTAAACGAATAAAAAAAGTGCTAAATCTAGCACTAAAAGTGCTAAAATGGCAAGCCTGGTTGTGGCATCTGTCAGCAGCAGTGTTGTCAGATTTATTTTCAGCCTCCTCGCCAAATGACTTGTCGAATATCACCAAATATCGCCAATATAATAAAACATTAAATTTTAGCTACAAAAATATTTTTATTATGTAATTGCATTGCAAATATAGTTAAATTTTAAATTCAGTAGGTAACGTCTATCGTAAAACATAAAAAATATGTTGTTTAAAGCGGCGCACCCACTTGCAATATATCTGTGACAAAAAGGAAAAAGTGCTTAAGTCGAGATAAGCAAATTTTGAGTTAATGGTACGTCCGTAATCTGCATATTTGAAAGTATCACTGGTCAAAATCTCAATTTATTAGTGTGATTTTTCATGAAGTTATAGCACTATGACTTCGACTTATTTTTTTTAGACTTCTAATCTCATTTGGAATAATATCTTAATTAAGGTTATAATATGGTATATTTCAACTCAAAAGTCTTACTTATAGTGTGTAAAACGATGATTGGTTAAAAAAATAAAGGTTAACAGTAAATTTCCTAATTTATCTGTAAAAGAAATAAATTTCTGAAAATCGACTTGAAACCTTAAAAGTGCTCTCCTGTAAAAGAGTAAAATATGACTTAAGCACTTTTTCCTTAAGGTACGGTCACACTTGACAAACATTTGCCCAAAAAAGCGTAACCAGCAAATACTAATGAGAATGAGTTCGACTCAACTATAGTTTTATTCGAGTTGCAGAGGAAAAGGCCAGGACACTAATAAACCACACTACTCTAAGCGAACGTATGAATACATAAGTATGTATCGTATCTGTTGAACTTGTAGAAATCAACCTATGTATGAATTAAAAATATTTCAGTATAGCAAAAATACTGTTCAAGTGCTCACGCAAACTTTTAATATATGTGCCTATAAAAATGCGATCGTTAGACGTAATTAATCGAATTTTATTAGAATAGTGTATACATTTCTTTTAATTATTCGACACGTTCTGCTTTATTATCGTTGTCATAGTCGTAACGAAATCGATAAAAAATTAGATAATGCTTGGTATACATACATACATATGTATGTATGTATGTAACAAAAATGAAAGTGAATCTAAAAATTTTCGTAAGTCAACTTAAGCGGTAGTGCTAAAAGTCCACAGATACATTACTTTTTGTTTAGATTATAGTAAAACATTTATTTTGAAAACAATATACGGCCTGGCCCACGATGTCACGAGAAATCGTTCGATCGACAACTTGTATTGCAAACAACAATAACTTTAGAAAATTTGTTGTTGTTTGCAAAAAAAGTTGTCGATCGAACGATTTCTCGTGACATTGTGGGCCAGGCCGTATAATTAACAATATATTAAGTTATTGTTTTCACTATAAATTCTGTAACATCAAATGTGATTAATCAACTTAAAAATAGATGAGAAAAATTCTTTTGATTTTTATTTTCATACTCGTATTAGAAAATTGTTCACTTTAAAGACAATTGTGGAATGATAAATTATGAACATAAAACCTCCTAAAATGCATTAAATTGTTATTAAAGTAATATTTATTAAAAAAAATTGTTTATTTTACGAAAAAAATTCTATCCCGAAATCTCGAAAATCCCGTGATCCCGAAAAATCCCGGGATTTTCGGGATCGGGATTACAAAATCCCGAATCCCGGGATATCCAAAAATCGATCCCGATTGGCATCCCTAGTAAGCACCCAGTAATAAAACTATTTTTTTAATATTGGCTTATGGTAACTAAAATAAGATATATAAATTTTTGACTCTACTGTATGGAAAACTGCATGTATAGTAGTGGAATTATTAGTTGTGGGGGTTTGTGGAGAATTGCTCATATGCAAGGGGAAAACGTCAAATAAAAATTTTGATAAAGCTTGCGACTGTGGGTTTGCAAAATTTTTATTAAAATCTCCAACCATAATAATTGGCATGAGATGGAGATTGTTACCAAATTGTCGTGCACCAGCTTCAGTGTAAGGCAACTGTACGTAATGAAGATATGTTATAATCAGGGACAGGAGTTTCATGCAAATGCATGTTTTTTCCCTTAACCCCGATAATAGCAAGAACGAAATATCTTTACGAAACAATGAATTTGCTTAAAAATGCCATCGATTTGTTACAGCATATTTTTGCATATTTTTGCATAATTTGGTCATAAATTCATATTTTTGGCTCATATTTTGATACAAACGAATGATTTTGTGTGATATTTTCTCAAAAATGCAAATTTCAAAAAATATTTTTGACAAATTATTAATGCAAATTTGTTTTTTGAACAATTTGTTCGCTTGAATTGTTGCAGAATTGTAAAACGATTTTACAAGCACACGAACCTACCAATTTCAATGGAAATTATAATTTTGATGATTTCAAGAGAAAATTGCCTGCTATTAAAGCCGATAATAGTGAAACAATCGTTATATCATATTTAATCTTCTGTAAAAATATAATGCAAAAGGCTTGTCCATGCACCTTTTGAAAAAAAAATATATTTTTATATCTTTATTTAGTTGTATGTAAATTGAAAACTTTTCTATAGAATAAATTTTTTTAAAATATGTGCATATTTTATTGTTTTAAGTGCATATTTTGAGTTTTTGATGTCATATTTTAGGTGCCTAAAACACCTTTTTTATATGCATGAAGTCCTTGTCCCTGGTTATAATATAATATTATAAATTCTTTATTAAGATTGCTATATATCCTTTAAACAAATATTTGACATTTAAAACGTTCTTTTATTTAAAAGTTTATATTTATTTCATATTTTTCAACTTTTTAACCAAATTATCACCACTGGCAACACTATTACACTTCACAAGCAATTTCTATTAAAATTAATTAATAATTGCTCCTGAAGGTGTCCTGTAAAATTCGCTCACACAGATTTGATAACATCTTACTCAAAATTTGTGATTGTATTGTGAAAAAAAGAAGAGAGGTGTCGTAGGACACCCGGTTATAGCAATTGCTACTTAGCTATATAATACTTTGTTAACACTTATGTGTTAAAAGTCCTATTCGTCTTTAGGAGCTTAAACACAAAAATTTTTTGATGTTTTACCATACATTGACTTGTTTTGTTAAGCAGCTCAGATAACAAGTTTTAAAATTAAGTTCATCGATAAACACGTGCGTTTTTGATAACTCTGGCAACTTTGTGTTGTTATTAAATTACGGCACGTAAAAAAAAAATTTTTTGGAACACAATAATTGCTTAAAATATATTACATTATTTACAAAAACATGTGTTGTTTAAAAATAATAAAGCAAACAAAAAGCATAATTGTTTGAAATTTCTTACAAACACAATAATTTATTTATTCACAAAACGTCAACAATAATCATCTCAAATATAATCTGAACGGGTGTGTTGAGTTCTTAGAAAACTCGTCTTAAAAATGTTTAAAAATATATGTAAGTGTGAACATGTATTAAACATTTTTAAAAACATAAGTGTGAACATAGTATACAACAAACTTAATGTGTTAAATACAATGCAATAAAATTATATTATATGATAATGTCAAATTCGCCGCAAATATTTCAAAACGTTTCCATTTATTTCCCATTATTATCTTTTCTAGCGGCGCACGATTAAATTAATATATTGTTTATGGCCGGTGGCGGCTGTTAGCCGGCTTAGAGTCGATCGGCTGTGTTATCTGGTTTTTGATCAGGGGAAAAACAATACAAAAACAAATTGAATAATTTACCATGTATGTTGAGGGTTGATATTGGCAAATTATGCTAAACAGCGATGCCAACTTAGCTATTTTGGAGCTAGATTTAGCTCTTTTTGATTGCTTCTAACTCGAAATTTTTCCCTTTAGCTCTTTTTTAAAGAAAAGAGCTAACACAGCTCTTTTCAATTGTGGAAATGGCACGTTTAGCACTTTTCGCATCTTATAGTAAATTTTCCCGTTTTTAGCCTATTGTTTCGTCTTTCAGGCATTTACATTTTTGCAACTACATATGTTAGATGTATTTATGTATTTAATGTGTTCGTTTCTGAATAATTAGACAATTTTTGATAAATTATTGAAATGGATTCTTACAGCCAAAAATATAGGGAAATTTTGGAATCAAATCCCCGTTTAAAAAATAGATTAAACCAACAAAAGATCCATATAAAAGCGAAACATTTTGATTTAGTACTACATTCGGAGACTCAAAAACATAAAAAATTTATGGCTCCATTTAACGATATTGTGCTATCCTAGTCTGACATGTCATTTTCACCAGACGTTCCAACACAAACGCAAAGTGCCCACGCAAATCTATATATGCTGCAGTACATACACCGTTTTTAGCAATGGATCTTTTATTTTTTCTTACTATTATTTTTATTAATGTTAAAAAATCTTGAAGTACAAATTGAATGATAAATACATTCATAGATTTAAAACGGAAAAATGCCAAATTTTTAAATTTAGCTCTTTTTAGCTCTTTTTGACTACTCGGTTGGCTCGTTTTGCTTCTGAATTGTTGGCATCACTGATGCTAAATCTCAATTGTATAAATAATAAAGATGTTATTATAATCACTCGCCAACGTTGATTATAATAATTGGATATAGGAAAGAAGTAAGGGGATTAAATTTATTCTTGAGAGCAATAAGAGTTTATGTTGCTTACCAATTGTATGTGTGAGAATTTTCAATTTATTTAAACTGGTTAAATATGCGGGTTCGTGTAGATATAATTAGCATTTATTTCAAGTATTTACAATATGCAATTATAAGGTAAGTTTAGGGTTTGAGTTCTACCAGAAGAATAAAAAATTGTGTCTATCTTAACTTAAGATACGTCGGCTTTTTTTTCATTGGAAAACCGAAGGTATGTATAACACTTACAATACTAAACAAGTGTTACAATTCAATTTATAACTTCATTTTCAGCGATTATTTATATTTTAGGATGTAGGTAAGTAACTTCAGGTAGGTAATAAACTTCAATGTAAATGGGTATAATATTAAATTATAAGTATAAAAGTAAGTATATAAATGCAAATTCAATATTAATATTAATAACTTTAGATAATAATTGATTTTTAAATGTTGTTCAAATGAAGTTTGAACATGGCGCCGGCCTTGCCTTTAGGCAATAGATGCTACCTTGTCGTTGATACATAAAACATTTGCCAAGGATTTTATGGCTTCAGCGATGATTTTGGCATTAGGCACAGATGACAGCGTAGGAGATGACACCGTAGGTACTGCTGACTGTTCGACGGGTCGTTTTACCCTTTTTCTTTGGCGTAGTTGGCTGGTGCTAATTCTTCGTCGAGGCTTACTTTTAGTTGATCGCATATGCAGTAAAGTGTGGTGAAATTTATCGCACTTTTTACAGGTTTCCATTGAGGAGCAGGATCTCAAATCGTGGCTTCCTGCTAAGCAGTTGTTGCAATACCTATATGTATCCACAATGTCTTGTCGCTCTTCTATACTCATACG